>CM076578.1:115797105-116112797 GCA_034641835.2 Pinus albicaulis | reverse complement strand
TATGGCATACATAGAAGGAGAACGATTAACAAAGAAAGAAGCACTTCACCAGTGATAAAGGCCAGGATCCCAAGAAACAACTTTTATATTGATGTCAAACCAGTTACAATCTTCAAGTCCAATGTTTTAGTTCAACAATCATCTTCACTATTCAACCTAACTACTCTAGAGCAAACAGAGCTTCAAGGGCCAGTGAACACTATGTAAAAATAGAAGTCTCGAGCTCAAGTGTATTTCAAAGTTCTGCAACCAACAATTTCTCATCTTCTGTAGAAGTACTTATAGGAAGATGAGGAGGTGAGATTTTAACAAAATATCTCAAGGACAATTAACGCAGAGTGAAGACTTCTCGGCCCTTTGAGAGGCTCGAGGGAAGAATTTACAGGTGGATCACTACATTAACTGTTTCACAATAAATATCAAAGCTCGTTGGAAGCTTTGTTTGACTTTGAGGCTCTGTGTATGTTTTGGAGTAACTCTGCAGATATTTATTCATTGGTCTCCTTGCAAAAATAACTTCTTGGCAATGCTGGAGGCAGATATTTCTTCGAGCAATAACTTCGGCCTCTGTTCTGAATGGTTTGAGGCGACAGGTGGCTCTTTGGTAGCTGAGGAATCAATTTTCCTCAAGTTGTGGCGGTGGAGGCTTTCTGTCTGATAAAACACTTTAGGTTTTCTTTAAACTGTGTTTTGAGTTGGGGATTAGGCTTTTGATAACTGTCTTAGCCGTAATCCCCGTAATATTGTCTTCAATCTTCTTCTGTTGTGCTTTATTCTCAAAACTGATACTCTATAAATGTTCTTTCGAATAAAACAGTGTCTTGTCAATATGCACGGCCGCACTGGGCTTTACGGCATCAATACTCATAGAGTACTGACGAAACATGGAATAGAGCCCCGTGAATGACTTCTTTAGGATAGCTCGAAGGCACAGGAAACGTCTTTCCCATCCCTCGACTTTCCTTCATTCTATAATGGGAAACCATTAAAACACCTGCAAAACACAAAAACAGTTAAGAAATCCTGCGGAAATAGTTTTAAACTGCTTCGGATGGCGGGGGAGGAGCGTAGCCGTCGGATGAAGGCAACCAATGGTGGAGATCTGCATAGAAAGGTAAAAAGGATAGCGGGAGAAGGATAAGGAGGAGCAGTTTTGGACTGTCCGATCTGGACATGTGGACGGTCCAGATCTAATCGGAGGGTCTCAATCGGGGGTGGTAGAAAAGGGGATGCGATTGAATTTCCAGTGCGATTAAGCGCTGGCCATTGATCTGCAGATCAGATCGACGGCGGAAAACGAATCGGCGGGTTTTGAAATGGCGGTAAGACTTGTGATCAGAGGGAATAAGGACCGTTGGATCTTCGGGAGGATGGACGGCTCAGATTGGATCGGAGGATCGCAATCGGGGAGGTCACAAAACAACATGCGATTGAAACTTTGCGATTGAGCCCTTTGCGATTGAGCGCTGGCCGTTGATCTGAGAATCAGATCGACGTCGGGGAATGAATCGGAGGTAATCGCAAGGGGGTGAAACATTGCGATGCGATTTTGCGCGGACCGTTGGATCAAGGATTAGATCAACGGTCGGGATTGAATCGGGAATCGGCAATCGGAGCACAGAGAAGGAGGCATGCGATTGAGAGTTTGCGATACGATTTAGCGATAACCGTTGATTCAAGAAGGAGATCAACAGTGGAAAACCAATCGGGGGAGTCGCGATCGGGGGCGAAACAAAAACGCATGCGATTGAAAGTTTGCGATGCGATGGAGCGCAGGCCGTTGGATCAAAGGACTAGATCGACGGTCAGGATTGCTATGACCTACGCACCGGTGGAAAAACCCTTAAACACATGAAAACCAAAGTTTTTTGCGAATAAAACAAGTTTAACGGATTGGGTGGAAAATATATAGGTAAAGGAAAAAGGCGCCCGATTGCGGGCCCGGGGGTTTTCATGGAATGTAATATGCCCGAGAGTTATAAAGACAAGGGCTAATCGCAATCGGGCCATTGAGCCTAGTCTTTCCGATCAACCCATTTGTATTCAGCACATGGTTTTAAGTTTTAACTTAGAACTTTCGGAAAGTGGGTTTTTGGGTTTATAAAGGAAAATGAGCTTTGTAATGGTTCAAAGTCATGCACCCTTTGGATATTTGCGATTAGCGCCGAAATCTTTGGCGTTTGGTTTTAACACATGGGCATGTGGGGGGAAGTGGTTTAGGACTTAGCCCAAGGGACTTAGGTCCATAGCAATAAAACTTTGTTTTTTATGAAAAATTTCAAGGTTTTCAATGGATTTGGGGGTTTCGGCACAGTTCAAAAAGAAGTTTCAAACCATGTCAGGAAGATTTTTACGGATGGAGGGAGAAACTCATGAGAAGTAGAGGAATATATGGAGAAAAGGGGGAGTAAATGAAGGTTAGTTATGAGTGGGAGAAAAGGAAAAAATGATGTTTTCTTCAGCAGTTTCTTACAAGAAATCAGCAGAATTAATAGGGAAAGTGATGAAGATTTTGGACAGAGGCATGAGGCCTACAAGGAGTCTTCGAGAGCCAACAAATTTTGGTAATGAAAAATTGTTCCTTGAAGGCTCAAAAAAGATTTAGCCACCTTTTTTTCTAACAAAATATTATAGGTGGCTAACACAGCCCACTACGTAGCTCAGTTTTAACCCTTTGCACATTCTGCGTAGGGGAGGGCTGCTTGTCCTACATCTTGGCTATTAAAAGTAGGCAATCTTCAATCTCATGGTCTAGCTTTCGGCAATATTTGCATGATTTCCTGGTGGGATTTGGACAGTCCCTTGCGAAGTGCCCTATTTCTCCGCAATTATAGCAGATCAGCTGCCCCCGACCCCGCCCTGCGCTCCCTCCCCGACCTCCCCTACTCCTTGCGGGGGAGCCACCAAAAGTCGCAGGGGATCTTGGCAATGTGGGATCTGAATGTACCCTATAGAGGTTCCTCAATCTACCAATAGCTCATATGTGCGACAATTCTGCTCATCGTTCCCTACTGATCGTTAGAACCTGCACCATTGTTGCTTCAGATCACCTGTACTTAGCTGGGGGCACTGGGCCGTATCATGTAGTCCCGCTTCCTGGCAGTCATCGCACCAAAGCACAGGTCCACCAGATCCGGGGCGCAGTGGACTAGGTCCCCCTACCTGTAGGTAATCCACTAATAGGGGGCACTGGTCCTTTGTATGACCAGACACCCGACACCGTATGCACTAGAGGTCTGTGCTAACTCATTTTCCCCGTTTCATCTGCAAGCTCTATATTTCCATGTGCATGGATTTGAGCTGCTCTTGAATATGTTGTACTCCCCCCAACGTGTCATCCTTGGGCACGAATTCAAGCTTCTTAGCAGTTTCCAGGGCTTTTTCCTACGAATCGAAGGTTTGCTGGCCCATTGGTATGCGTAAGTGAGGTAGCAACATGGCGATGAACCATTCCGTGTGTTGTCTGTCGTCATACTTGAACCCCCCTTCCCTAATTTTTTTCTTCAATCACTGATCGGCCTCCCACACTGACTCAGACATACCTTGCTTGAAGTCTTTTACTCCGGCTACCAACTGAGAGTATGACTTTGGCTTCCAGAACTGTTGTTTTAGGGCATCCTTAATATTTTAAGGGGATGCACTTCCATTTTGAGATATGTACTGCATATACCAACCTAGCGCTCTATCTTCAAAGGCCAAGGACAACTATGCTTTTTTCACAGTATCGCTCACCAACCCCTGTGCCGTCCATACCGAGTCGGCCACAAACCAAAAATGATCCATATATTCATTAGCCGCACCCTTAAAGGTAGGTAACTTCAAGTGTACAACCATGTTTCCTTCTAACAAGGCTCCAAACTACATCTCTTTTCTTCATGTGGGAGGAGCCATTTGAAATACTTGAGTTTTTGGAGGAGGCACTTCATGGTTTATTTGTTTGATGGGGTAGCTTGGGCCACTCTTGGAGGTCATGAAATTTCAGCCCAAGATCAAAAACAGCCCCATACTTACCATAAATGGAGAGAGAAACCATTTGGATGGGAGGATCCAATCTCTCCATGTAGCCCCAACACATTGTATGAACGGGGGGTTGAAGATCTTTTTGAGCTACCTAGAATGGCTCATTTCATTTGGATGATAGCATGGGTGTGGGAGTCACTCATTGGGAATAAGATTACCCATGTTTGTCATCACTCCTACCTTAAGGAGGCCATTGGACAGCAAGGAGGTTTCCACTTACACCTTCCACCTTTCTATGATGTGAGCCATATGGTTTTTCATGCTTGGGAGGAAACATTGGAGGGCAGATTTGTAGTAGATCATTTTGAGCAGTGGTGGGGACTTTTGATGAGGAGGACACAAGAAGAGGAGGGGAGGAATTTGCTATCCTTATACAGTTTCTTGAGGACAAGCAACATTTTGGAGGGGAGGACTGTAATATTCCAAAAATTTAGCCTTTAAGCTAAATGGAATATTAGAGTTGTTTCATCACTAGGTAGGTGAATAAATGGGTAGGGAGGCCATTAACCTCTTTAGAAGGATCAATAACACTCCTAATGTGAAAGGAGGAAGAATAAGTAGCTAATTTGAGCATCCTTGGGTGTGAACAGAGATGGGATCATGTTGATTCAGTCAAATTTGACCAAGTCAACAAAGCTATCTAGATACATTGAATCTCCTTTATGAACATCGCAGTTTTGGTGGAGGAAAACTTACATGAGCTTGATGGCACATATGGATGGGACCCAATGTAAAGAGGTTAACTTGCTATATATGGAGAGGATGGGAGCCTTTGTTATTCATGCTTGGATATGATCATTTTATCTTGGTCTGTTTAGACTTGGCTTCCTCTTGCTATTTAGTAGGGTTGCAGTGTTGTTTAGCACAGGGTGTTCTCGAGCGGGAATCCCACCTCTTCCCTTGAGAGGCCTCTCGGGAGAGCTCTGTTCTATATTTCTCCACATCCAGGCTTGAGGCCAAGCACCATTATTCAGCCTCAGCGTTATTTTTGTAGAAAAATATTGCTGTGTTGCAGGGTGTTGCAGTGGAGGTTTGATAACACCACTTCCGGGTCTATTTCTCAATAGAGGGTGCCTTCCTTCTCTTGATAGATCAGTTAGGAATATTTCTAGGCTAATTTCACATGTTGGCAGGAGGCCAAAGTATTCCTCATCTCCTACAGCATAGTCCCTTGCAGGAATTGCCTCATTTTGCATAGAGTTGCTGCAGCAGGGTTTAAGCCCCTGATTTTGAGCTAGTTTCTCAGGGAAAGGGCCAACCCTTCTCTCAGAAAGCTAGAGGAATGGATTCTCATCCCTATGATGTATTATTCAGCTATTTTTATGTAATTTTGCAGCAATACTACGTTATTCAGAGCTAAATATTCAGATCTGCTCTTTTTGTACTCATGCTTTCAAGAAACCCTTGTAGGGTTACCTTTATAATGCATTAAGGAGGCCAGATCTTCATTTTCTTAGCATATTGTTCTATAAAGTTGCAAATATATGATTTTCCATCACTATGTTGTAGAAACCCTCAGAAAATAATGTTGTCATGTGCTTCAGAAATTATGCATAACATAAGTCATGGGGTTTGGCTATTTTTAAGCTGATTTGAGGCTAGGAGGTCTGTTTAACTTATCATAAGTGATTTGTTTTAGTCCCTATTTTTTATTTAAGGGCCTAAGTCTATATTCTAAGGGAACCAAGTGTTATTTCTCCCATTTAAAATGTAAATCTCCAGGAATAACGTTTTCAGGGTCAAAATGCTGCATTTTCCCCACTTGGGAGGATGTAGAAGTGCTTCTTTTTGCTGTTGATTCATTCATTTGAAGGCTATGTGTTTCTCAACACATTTTATGACTTAATTTCACCCTGATATTCCAGTATTAGTCTTATTCACTGCTGCATTCCCATTTTGGAATATTACAGATAATGAAATCATAAACTCAATAACACAATATATTCTATAAGGACGAAAATTTTATTGCAAAAATGAGTAAAAATATATAAATATTCTAGAGCCTTTAAAAGAGTAAATGTGGTTGATCCTTATTAATTATGCATAGAGGCATACATGTGATTAGTTTTATGTCTAATCAAAACATCGCATTGCAAGTCCTGAATGATATTTCAAATTGATATGACTTAAGTGCAATATCGATCCCACGATTGCGATAAATCACAACATCTCAAAGTTGCAATATCGTAATGTCGCACCATCGCAAGGTCGCAAGTTCGGGAATATGTTAATTCTAAAATCATTTATATTTTTCTATTTGCGATGCTCGGCATATTTATTGAGGTTTTAAGTGGTTTTTTCCTTATGCGAAAGATTATTTCATTAAGACGGACACTTTATTGACTTAAAGAATTTTTAAAGCCTTTTAAGTTAAAATAAAAAGATCAACACTACATTCGGTCTTCTAAAAGGGGTTTTATTTATCGCATTTTGCGGATTTCGACTCATGACTAATATTTGTTACTTTGGATTCTACGATTTGTGATAGAGCGGGAATGTTTGATCGTAAGTGACTTAGTTCAATATCTTAAGATCATCCAAGGTTTTATTATAAATGTTTTTAAAAGGAAAACTTTTATTTCATGTCTTTTGATTTTTTTTAAGGGTCCCCATTTATTATTACAATATTAACTATTATATAATAAATGGGGGATTTTTTAAATAGGTCCATAGGTTCATAACGTAAAAGTGAAAAACCAAAAGCTAATAATAATAATAATAATAATAATAACAAATGTAAAAGAACCTAATAATACAATGTTCTACAATAATAAATGGTCCAGTAAAGAACCTAAAAATAGTCACACCAATAATTATAGACTACCTTATATCTTGACTTGTTTGATTCCTTTTGTCACAAGTGTATTTCCTATAGATTATTGTGCAAGTAAAGTGAAATTCACAATTTTGGCACTAGTTTTGGTAGTTCACAGTTTTGGTAGTGCAAAAATCAGTGAAGTTTACCAATACTAAAAAAAAAACTATTTTCTATGTACAGCCTTGGGACAAGTCTTCAATAATGTAGCCTAAATTATGAGAGACTAACAAAATTTCGGATTTGATCTCAAGAGAAATGGTTCACTTTTCAGCACTAAACAAAAATGGTGAAGGTAAAAGGTCCATATTATTAATAATACTAGTAGCTTTTCAATATAATATACAAGGGGAACAACCTTTTTAGAAGGTAATTTAGAAGGGTGATTTAGAATTTTAAGTATAATCTAGCCTCTAAGATGAGGTTTTACTGCAAAGTTTCAAAATGTCACATGTGCATTCCTGAGAAAATGATAGAAATGGATTTTCAACGTTTATGTAAACATTCATATTTCGATGGCCTCATAAAAATGATCTTTTAAAAATGGTTTTCACCCAAAGGAACTAAACGGATGTAGAGAAACTAAAAAATAAAATAAAAATTGCACTTCAATATGATCATAATGTACAAATAGGGGCAATCCAAACACGAGAAGAAATTATGAACGCATTGACTCCACTATGCTAAGATTTCACACATTTCATTTCCAAGCTAGTTTTGGATTCGACCAGTTTTCTCTCCAATAGCCTTCATATTCATCAACCTATCGATAAAAAGGTGGTCTCAATCTTTTAAACTTTAGAAGCATAATGTTTTAATATACAAAAAACAAAAAAAAGCTTATTAATAAGGTATTATAAACAATTGATTCTATGCATAGTGGGAAGAAAATGAATAAGTAGATATGTAACCACTAGTTCATTGTATTTGTAATAAACCATGAATGCCATGTACGCTAAAAGTCATTTTATGTGGACATGTACATGCAACAAGCAAAATCACAAAAATCTAATTAAACACCCAAAAGACTAGATAAAAGGATAGGGGATTGACCATATGTCTTACTGGTAATGCATCACATATGAGGGAGGACTAAGTGTCACAAGTTACATTGTGTTTGTTGAAACCCACATAAAAAATAGTCATAATTGGAATAACATTAGAGAAATTTTGAGGTCTAAAATGGGTCTCTTAGGAAAAATGTACAACCAAAATAAACTTTATAAGAACCAAAAGGATTCAATATGATGATGTCAAACATGGGGGATGATTCACCATTTTTGGAGTAAAAAAGTAAAAAGATTAAAAATAATAAAATAATAAAACTCACCATTTTTGGGGTAAAAAAGTAAAAAGATTAAAAAAAATAAAATAATAAAACTACTTTTTCAACTCATATTTTCAACTTATCTCCCTAAGGTTTTACTCAAATTTAAAGTGGGAGTACTCGTTGGATGCAAAATTTAATTCCTCATCCAATGAGTATCCATATTTCATACTTTTGATCGACCTTGCTACACGAAAAATGAGAAATACATGAGAAAACATGATTGAAATCACATTTTCCATGTATTTATCATTTTTCGTGTAGTAAGGTCCATCGAAAGTATGAAACATGGGTATTCATTCGATGAGGAATCAAATTTTTCATCCAAAGAGTGTTTCCACTCGAAATTTGAGTAAACTCATAGGGAGATAAGTTGAAAGTACGAGTTGAAAAAATAGTTTTTCTCTTTTTTCCCTCTAAAATTTGATGATGTAATCTAATCGTATTCTAGTATATCCACTACTATTTTATAATTTCCTTAGGATGCCCATTTTATACTTCAAAATTCACCTAATGCTAGTTTTAAATTGGATCGATCCTACATTTTTATTGATTGTACCCCATTTTTATATGGTTAGATTAGATTACATTACACTATGTTTTACTTTTTGGGTAAAAGAATTTTTTTCTTCATAAAACTTCTAAGATAGGCCCAGCTGCTTATGGGAAAAATATAGAGATTTATTAGGACAACAAAAAAATGATATTCTTTAGAAATGTAATTCAAAACCAAAAGCCTTATTTATTCTATCAGAGATATATTAATATGATAATGCAACTTTATTCCTTTCAATTCCCCATAATGCACTCCTCCTCATGGTGCTGGAGGTCATGACTAAAAAATTAGAGCTTGATTACAAACTCTCTCGTAATTCAATTGATGTTAAATTACTTACATGAATTATCAACCAAGGATAGTAAACTGATGAAATGTATGTGCACTGTATGTGCTAGGAGTTATTGTCACTCACACAATAACTAAGTTAAATTGAGTTATCAAAATGCACATATCTCTTTAATATATTCTAATAAATTAATCACTCATACAAAATGAAATTAACTCTAAAATTAATGATCACACTTTTCTTGAAAGAAAACTTCAAACTCACACTTTGCTTGAAATAAGATTACTCATTCACTTGCTTTTAAATAAAATAACTCTTGCTTATAAAATCACACACTTGCATAAATGGAAATCACACTTGCTCAAATGGAAATCACTCTTGCTTGAACAGAAATCACTCACTTGCATAAATATAAATCTCACTTGCATAAATGGAAATCACTCTTGCTTGAATGGAAATCACTCACTTTGCATAAATAGAAATCTCACTTGCATAAATGGAAATCACACTTCACACTTTAAATGGCTCTTCTTAAAAAAAGAAGATTAACTACAGAAAGGAGAGTCCTATCTATCTCATTACAGTGTTAAACTCTATTATATCCATGTGCATTTGAAATATCTGAAATAAAGATGATTAGAAAAACGATTTCAAAATCAAATGCTAAAGAAACCAGAATGCAAATATTAAATCGAATTGACAAAAATATACAGGAAACATAAACTAAAATATGAATTGTTAATAACAAAAGACCTTACTGTCTTGAGGGGGCCCTCCACGAGAAGCAGGTAACTTTGTGATTTTTTGAACCAAACACTTAACCACGTATTTTAATATTCATTGAGAAAATGAAATTGTAGTTATAAAACATAGTATCAATAACATAAAATTCAGTATGTGTTCATCTCTGCCGAGAGGCATATTTATAAATCCCTTGTGCATTTAATTTCTTAGAGCTGTACACCTAATACATATCAACAGAAACTGATATTATTTCTTCAAGATATAATTGCACGATTCTCTCATGATTTGCTAACATCACAGCAAATCATGAGGAATAAAATATGTTTTGCGCTCGCCTAAGTCACCGACTACAGAGGTTGACTTCACCTTTGACTGCTTTTATAGGATGTTTTTTCATCAATCTAGCTCATGAGAGTAGGAGGAAATTGTTGTGTTAATCAATTTCCATCTACACATGTGTTTCGTTCTCTAGCTGGCAACTCGAAACCTATCAAACCATGAAATTAGTAGTAGAATCATGTGTTAGCTGCAGGATCACTACAATTCGGTAGCTGAAGTAAAAATTAAACTAAATAATAAAGAACATTATCATTTTATGAAATACAAGACAATTGTATACCTTCCATATAATAATTCTTGTAATTTGATTCCCGATGTGACATTATGAAGATCAGGAAGAAGGATATGGAGTGAAAAAGGGTGTCAAAAAGAAGAAATTGCGAGGTTCAACATTCCCCCACATGGAGGTCATTGCATTTCCTCATGAAAAATTTTGATGAACCCTTTCTGTTACTGAACCTCTTCAGATACTTGAGCCAAAACATCCATATTTTTCGTTGTTGCTTTCTTCTTGGTGACTTCCATCCTTGGTTTCTTCATCAAAATTTTATACTTTAGACTTATGAATTTTCTCTTAAGGGATTTGTTCTTTGATTTCAGCTTTTTATTCTTTTCGTACCACAGACCAAGATGTAGAAGCATGTTTTCATTCTTGGTTCTTTGTGTTTCATTCCACACTTTCATGTTTCATATTCTTCTTTTAAGTGCTTGTTTAATATCTCCAATTCATAAATCTCTTGCTTGAGGGTATTTACAATTGGAGGTTCTAGTTGAATATTAGAATGAATTTCTTTTTCCTGGTTTGAAGATAATGTAGTAGCCTTTCCTGTAGTTTTCTTCTCCAAATATTCTATATAATCATATATTTCCTGTTGGAATGGATCAATTTTGGGTGTTCTTCTTGTTGTACTAGAAATTGGCAACAAAGTTGTTGGTGATGGAGCCCTTGGATCTTCTTTTGTCTCCAGATTGACAAATTCTATGAATTTTTGAGGTGGTTCCTTCATTATTTTATTGAGGCTTTCACTCCTTACGGTGGATGAGTTATTTGAAGATGACTTAGAAATATTAATTTTCTTTTGAATTTTCCCTTACTCTATCTTCTCTTGCTTTATTTCCTTTTTTTCCTTTTAGATGTGATTTCTTCTTTATCATTGGCTTTGTTTCTTCTATTTTTTTTTTTTGAGATTTTCTAATACACCCGCAAGAGGAGTTTTATCTTCTGAGAGTTGCTTTTTTTGTGGTGGTAGTTCATCATTAGGGTTTGTAGATAACCTTCTTCTACTTTTCTTTGTTTTGCAGCTAGGTTCCTCATGTTCTATCTCCTTAAAATGGTTTCTAACTAAGAAACTTTCCTAATCATATTCCATATTTTTGAGGTGGGCTTCAATCAAAATTTTTATCAAGCCATGATGATATATGGTGTTATCAATGAATTGTATATTTCTCTGAGTATTACTAGTCACTTTCCTTAAACTATGGAGTAAGAAATAGGGAAAATTAATTTCATTTCCTTCAAGGAAATGCATCATCAAAAGTGCATGATAGAAAAACATATTTCAAAATATTCCTTCATAAGTAATAATTTTTTGAATAAAAAACAATAAATTTATCCTTTTTTTTTTTTCAGATATGTAATTGGTATCCCTTTCTTAAATACTGAAGTGTCCATACCTAGATTTTTGAAAAATATTTTCCATTCCTTTTATTCAATCTTCCTATTTTTGAACCATATTTCGCTAACCCTAGGTAGTCCAGTCACCTTCGCTACAAAGGATTTTGTCAACACTATCTTCACATCTCTAATTTCTACCTCAACTTCATCAAACACTCCTGAAAATGGCTTTGTAACTTCTTTTTCATGGCCATCGAATTTTTCTATAAACTCTAGCCATTGTACTTGTTGTAACATATGTTTGACTTGTGGATAACCCTCCATAAATTTCTTCCCATTTGGCTCTGACCTCATAATAATCCCCATGCTAGATATTTTTTAACCCACAATAGCTTCTTTTGACAGGGTTATGGAGTGAGAAAATCTTTGTATTTGAGGCGAAACAGAGTATGAATGAGGGAGGATTTGTCAATGAAACAGGGTTAAATGGAGTAGAATAGTTGCATGTGAAAGGAAATGATGGATGAAGAGGAGCGGTGAATTTGAATTATGATGAGCTTATAGTCGATTAACAAGACAAAGATATTTTTTGATTAAGACAGAAGTCATATTAATGAGAGTAATGATTACTCTAAGTGGTTGTAGTAACATCTATATTTCATAATCTATTGTTTCTTACCTTTATTATTTAATTTAATATTTACATACCTTATATCCATGTTTCTAATGATTAATTTGACTGGTCTTTTATGGGTTTTTCTTGGATGCCTTCAGCTGCAAACTTGATCAATTTATTCTTGCACAAAGACTTTCAATTGTCTTGATTGGACCTTGTCAATTCAGCTGTAGAATTTTGTTAAAGCTGCAGACTTTCATCAATTCTCTAGCTTCTTATTTTCAACAAAAAAAAAAGGTAACAAAGAAAATAGGATTATAATAGGGTTTAAAAAGAAAATCTAGGGTTCCAAGAGTGTTTGGTTTTCATTCTAAATTTTCTTTATAAACATGCCAAAAGTGTTGGTTTTCATGTTTATACAATTATTATTATTATTATTATTACTTTTTTTTTCATATATATATATATATATATATAGATATATTTACATCGAAAATAAATGCTTTTGCAAGTTATGTTGGAGAGGAAGGAGAATCTTTCCTAACCACCTTCAAATCAAAGTTGTCTTGTAAATGTTTAAAAAAATATTCCCTTGTCAATGGCTTATGATAAATTTGTAATCGATGACCATTTATAAGGAAGGTTACTCTTTCTTCATCAATGGTTATGATTCTGACTATGCCATTATCAAAGACGGTTTTAATCTCATAAGGCCCAAGCCATGAGTTTGAAAATTTCCTTGAAAATCTTTAAACTGATTCGAAAAGTAATTCCTAATCACCAGGTTGTAATTTTCTCTCTTTGATAAACTTATCATGCCACCTAGATCTTTGTTGTTGAATTAAATTGGTTTCATGGATAGCATCTTGTCTTATCTCATCAATTTCATTCAATTGCTCCATTCTTTGTTTTTGTGCTTCTGATAGATCAAGACCCAATTTTACTGTTGTCTTGAAATTATTTATATGGAACTCAATAGGAAATAGGACTTGCTTCCCGTAAACAATTTATAAGGAGTATGTCTTGTGGTGTTTCTCCATGTAGTACGATATGCCCATGAAGCATCTCGAAGTTTTGCTTCCCAATATTTTCTATGCAGATGCACAGTCTTGGTAAGAATTGATTCAATTACTTTATTGGTGGATTCAACTTGTCCATTTTCTTGTGGATGATATGGACTCCTGTCTCGATGTATGTTTTGCAGTGGACACTTTGAATAAACATATGGTTGAACCTCATCACATTCATTGGATTGGTGCCAAGAATATGTTGAGATATCTTCAGGGCACAATCAACCATGGGCTAAGATACACAGCTAGGAGTTTGAGACTCCATGCATATATTGATTCCATTTGGGCTGGTAGTGTGGTGGATCGCAAGAGCACATATGGATGTTGCTTCACCTTGAGTTCTTCTTTGATATCTTGGATGAGAAGGAAGAAGAAGTCGGTGGATTTGAGCACCATTGTGGCTGAATACATTACAGTGATTAGGACCTGTTGTGAAGCTATTTGGTTGCGAAATATCATTAGTGAGTTGTTTGGGCATGTGCTAGATACCACCATTATCCTTTTTGATAGTCGGAGTGGGATTCGTCTTTCTGAGAATCCCGTGTTCCATGACAGATCTAAACATATTGATATCAGGTACCATTTTATCTGGGATATGGTACAGTGAGGCGCCATAAGGCTCGATCATATGGGAACTGATGAGCAGGTTGCGAATATTCTCATGAAGCCCCTAGGGAAGGTCAAGTTACTAACCTTCCATGAGAAGCTTGGAATTGTGGAAAGACCCTATTCTAAGGGTCATGTTTGAGTTGGAATATGAGCTCTGGGAGCTCCAGGGGGCTTGGGGATAGCTTCTTGAAGCTATAAGCACATACAGGGCTAGCCTTGCTGAACCTTGTTGTGCTTCTGCCCCACCAATGATATTGAGATGGTTCGCCTCTCTTTGATCTCTACCCCACACACATCCTACCCATGGAGTTTTGGACTCATTGGAAGTACCTCTCATTTGGCCAATGAGGTGGGAAATGTGGATAGAGACCATGGCAAGACCGATGTACGCATGTCTAGGATGGCACATGTCCTACAATTTGATATTGGATCAAGTATGATGAGGTTCTTACCTATAAACTGACTTCGGGTTAGTAAGAGACTCTTTTGAGTCAAAGAGAGGTTTTTACCTCTAAACTAACTTTAGGTCAGTAAACTAACTTTGGGTTAATATGAGACTCTTTTTGAGTCCGAGAGAGGTTTTTACCTCTAAGATAACTTCAGGTCAGCTGTGTGTGATGTCTTTGTGACTCACCTTTTGTTCTGAAATAAAGAGCCAACAAAGAAAGTTACAGCGGGATGATGCACAATGTTTGGTTTGGTACATGATGGATGGCACTTGTGGACATATAGAGTTCTCCCTAGTTGAGAGGGAGTGTTGAGAAACTAGGTCCAAACTCCATGTTGCACTGCTCATATGACGATGGTCATATATTTTTTGGATTCCTCTAAGCTCTTTTGGAGAGGTGCAAGATTGATCTAAAGATCATCTTGATAGGATGAGAAAAAAATTGGTTTTGAATTTATTTTCCACATGTGCAAGTTCAGCCAGATTTATCCCACATGCCTAAGAGATGTGTCACACGCCCTCATTCATGGAAATAAATTGGAGATACTTGGAGGTCATTTTCTCATCATCTCATCACACATTCTCTCATTGTGATATGATTGGTTCGATAGCCATTGGAGGCCTTTTTCCCTCACATGTGTGGAGCGAAGCTGTTGTTTTCTGCATTGATCTGTTTAGGGCTTTCTGTTTTCTGTGTTGATCTGTTTAGGGATTTTCTGCTTTAGTGTTGACTGTGGTAAAAACTTTGTCATTTGACCTCAATATTCTGCAGAAATTCTGATTTTAGGAGGTCGTACAGCTGGGCACTAAAATCAAGGAATTCTAGGTTGTTTGACGAAAGCCCTAGTTTGTTGCATTAACTTTTCTGTTGATGCCTACATTGACTTTTATGTGATGTCCCTAGTTTGACTTGCATTGACTTATGATGAGGTGTCTCTGTGGGTTGTGGGTATGATACATGAAAGTGTTGGTTGACCAAGAAAGACTTTGTTGGTTGAAGCATCCTATTGACCACCGTAACGCCACAATATCTCATATCTTTGCTGGACAAAAGGAATTGTAAATTTGATCTATATTTGGCTTGTCTTCTATTGATCAATTATTGTTCTCTAGCAGCATTTCACTTTCATGTTTATGTGATTGCTATTTTGTATTGGGCCTAAGAAAGATTGAAGTAAAAGTGCTTCAAGCATAGAACACCTTGGTTATCTAAATTTAACAATGGCGTAGTGCTACGAGGTCGTGTCGGGATGAGTGGTGATAGTGGAATCAAACTTCTACCTCTACATATAAATCTACCTCTAGAATCTCTTTCCATATGCATATCATTTTTGTTGTTTGTTTTTTTATAAAAGGAAAATAAAATAGCTCTTGTTATCACTCTACCCAAATTCCCAATGTTGCAAATAGGATTGAAGAAAGGTAACCACAGACCAGGCTTTAGGTTAGGTAGCTAGCCCTGCCAGGACTAGAGAGGGATCTCTCATTGTCACTTTGCAATCAATGGATTGACTGAATATCTACTGAGCTTAGGCTAGGTATGTAAGCTGAGTAAATAGGATTTTGTTTGATGTTTCAGTGCTGGAAAGAAAGTCAGTGAGAAGGCTAGGTCTAGGGTTTTTAGGTCTGAATTTCAAGGTCAATTTGTAGAGAATGAGTGAGGCTAGATAGGACGTTATAAAGCATGTTTAATTGGTCATTTATTATAGGATGAAGCGATAGAGAGTCTGAATGAGCACTGAGGTGAATTCATTCATTTAGAATTAAATAGACATATCATGTAAACCTTGTATAAAATAGAGCATGAACAAAAATGATTTCTGCTTATAAACTTACAAGATAAACACATGGAAGGTTATATATGAAAGAAGAAGATATATAATTTAGCATGAAGAGATAAACATACATAAGAAGAACAAATTATCCAATGCATACCACAATATTCTCAACACAAGTTCTCCAAATTTGTCTCTGATTTCATTCCAAAATGTTCTTACAATATGTCCATTGCAAAATGAGACTATCCAACCCAAAAAAAGACTAAAGAAAGTCTACTTATAGAAAATATGGACTATGACACCTCATCAGGTCGGAATCCCATCCAAAATGGATCATAAATACAAAAGATGAGTCATTTCCTAGATTCTAGGGAGGTTAGAAACCATTCATTGGATTTTAGCTATGAACTAGGAGTGTTTGTCCCTTACACGAAATTACATATTCCCTCATGATAGGAGGAGAAAACTAACTCAATAACTCTAATTTCAACTCATAGGAAAAAAAAACCTTGAATTTGTGAAATTTTCTGAGCTTGAAAAGTGTCCTGAGGAATCCAATGCTAATTTGTAACATTTCTGACAGAAGGGAAACAAAATTTTACAAAAGCGTAACAGAATTGTGTAGGCACTTTTGAGGCACTTTCAGGAGTCCAAATCCACTTCTCAAAGAACAGTAAACTAGACATGTGTGTCTAGTTTCTATAACATCTTGAATCTTGCTCAATTACCCATGGGAAGGCCTCCAAAAATCCCTTCTCCCAAGGTTACTCCAAAAGCATAGCAGAGGCTCCAAAAAGGTGGCAGAATCATGAAAAATCAGTGGTTTTTTGGCCTTTTCTTCAAAATTAAAGCTTGTCATTCCAAGGGGTTCCTGATTTGTAATGTAATCATCAAAATGCATCCATCCATGTAAATAAATCATCATTTGGATGCCCCAAAAATAAGCGTAACAAAAGTTTGCTATGCTTTTGTGAGGAGGAATTTCTAGAATTGTGCAAAAATCATAAAAATTACCAAAATTGTTCAAAACTTCTCAAAATCTATTCTATAGCACTTGTGAGCGATGAGTTAAACAGCCAAGGTAGTTTTAACCAAAAAATCTAAGCTATCATTCTGTTTAAGCTTCATTTGAGTTTCTTTAAGCCTTTTCAATTGTTTTAGCCTTATTTTCTCCTCTCCATGACTAAGAATGCTTGTTCCTGAAGAAATTAGTATGTTGATAGGTTAAACTCAACTCCTCCAATTATGACCTTTCCCACGTTGAAACTTGTGGCAAATAAGCTTGTAATTTGAAGATAATATCCCTCCTCCATGAGATTGTCACAGAACCTCAAAAATTCAGTCCTCTCAAAACATTTTCCAGCCAAGGGTGAGGCATTAAGTTACTCCAAGGTTACTCCAAAATCATAGCAGAGGCTCCAAAAAGGTGGCAGAAACATGAAAAATGAGTTTTTTTTTCGCCTTTTCTTCAAAATTAAAGCTTTTTATGCCAAGGGGGTTCCTGATCTGTAATTTAATCATCAAAATGCATTCATACATGTAGATAAATCATCATTTGTATGCCCCCAAAATAAGCGTAAAAAACGTTTTCTACACTTTTATGAGGAGGAATTTCTAGAATTATGCAAAAATCACAAAAAATACCAAAATTGTTCAAAACTTCTCAAAATTTTTTTTGTAGCACCTCTGAGTGATGGGCTAAATAGCCAAGGAAGCTTCAACCAACAAATATAAGCTATCATTCTCTTTAAGCCTCATTTGAGGTTCTTTAAGCCATTTCTTCAGTTGTTTTAGCCTTATTTGCTTCTCTCCATGACAAGGAATACCTATTGAGGAAGAAATTAGGTCTGCTGAGGGTTAAAATCAACTCCTACTATTATGCGGAATTATGGATTATGGATAAAACAAAATTCCCTAAATGAGGTCTAATGAATTTAGAACAACAGGTTAAATACTTTTCAGATACTTTTCCCAACAATAAATAGACACACATAATAGATTAAGAAACTTACTTGGAGTCCAAGTTCTTCCTATTCTCCTTCTGTCACTCTTGTTGTAACTTCCAATCCAAGCTAGATCGCCAAAATACTTCCTGCAAGTATGAACACTAAACAACAAATAGATTGCAATATATATATGGCTATTCATGTTAATCAGTTAAACCAATTAAACATGAAATAGATACATCAAATAAGAATGCATAATATGAAAGACATAAGCTTATAAAGATACATATGTGGGAAAGTATTAGCAGCAATATTTATTAATGGATAGAAGGGGATTCAACAATCTCACAGGTGCCACTTTTCCATGTTGGTTATATATATATATATATATATATATATTTTAAAAGTTGCTAGTCCTTTATACTGTATAAACAAAATATGTCTTTGGTTTTATTTTATAGTGTATAAAGCTTTAGGGTGATACTCAAACATGTCTATAGCCATGGGTCATTGGTTTTATGTAGTTCATTTGGTGTTTGTACAATGGTATTATATCTCACTTTTGGGTTTATTTATTAATTTGATTAGAAAACTAATCTATTTTGTGGTTGTCTATGGAAATCTTAATATGTGGTTACTAAGCTTATGATGCATTCTATTTAGTTCATAATTGAATCTAAACTCAACTTGGTTTGAGACTTTTTTGGTGTTAACCTGCTTGTTGGAGAGCTCTATTCTTCTTGCTTATCAGAAGATTATGAATTTCTTCAAAATGCATGCTCTCAATATTATTATTATTGCTTGACATATTAGAATCATAAATGAGATGTATTTTCTATAATCACATCTATAGGACCCAGTCCTATAGATGTGATTAATCTAAGACATCTCACTTACAATATGGATCACAAAAGTATAAGATCTAACATGTTAGAATCATCCCAAATTATTATTCAAAAGTGGGTTCAAACTTGCTTTGTTATTGATATGGTCCCCCTTGAACCTAACATATGGCATTAAACAGTTGTTTTCAACTCTTTCTCTTCAAAATACATTACGATTAATGGATTTAACCAATATACTTGAAAAAAAATCAAGAATGATGTAATTATAATTTATAAAATCTTTGAAATTACATAAATAGTAACTATATATAAAATTTGAGCCAACAAATAAAATATAGCTTGAGTGGGCCTAATGGTTAAGAGCATGTGTTTCCTCATAAAACATCACAGGTTCAAAACCTGAGGGGTAGAGTATGTATGCATTCTTATACTTAAAAATCAAATAAGGCATCGATTAGTTTCGCAATAATATTTATATTCAAACTTCAAAAAAAAAAAATATTATATAAACCGAAATTTTAAAAATAAATTTGACATACAAAAATTTATTTGATAAGTAAAAATGCCCCTCGAATCTAGACCCCCAAACCTAGGGACACCAAACCCAAAAAATATAAATATAATATTAAAATACAATGTAATTCTCTTTGCGGAGTACCTATGCAAACACCACCTCCAACAGGTTAAATCGTACAATAGAGAGTACCTGTATAAATTATACCAATGGGATTCAATATGATCTTATGATGTACTAAAACAAGATATTGAATCCTTCTACAATTTTTCCAAAACAAAACACGATCACAAAATCACATATAAGAAAGAGAGAAATAAATCAATTGGAAAACACAAGATGTATCTGGGGAAAACACACTGCCTCAAACCCTGTTATGTGTATATTGTATAAAGTCAAGGATCATGAAACAATACAATGCTTTCTCTCTCAAGATAAAATCTTTCGCTCTACCAACTGTCTCACATTGATCTAGGAAAAATTGGACAATTACTTAGGCAATTCTAAGCCTCTGCTCAACCTGCCTTGCTCATGCATTCCATGAGGAATTTTCGCCTAGTTAAATAGGAAAATCCCTTAATTTTATTGCACAATCCTTCCTAGGCCTCCATCTGACTCTATAAATAACATGTACAATTTTATAATTATACAACTGGTAGTTATCATCCTTTAACCTCAGTCTCAACTGGGTCTTCCTTAGAACTGACATGCAACAACTATTTATAGAAAATTATCAGTGAAATTTTTGATCACTCATTGTGAATTAAATCAGATTTAATTCATTGGACCTATCTCTAGCTCATCACATTTATAACTATTTAAACTGATTTTAAGTCAATTAATTTAGATAATTGATTACAACTCATACATAACTGTAACTAGACCCCCTTAAATCATGGAATCTCTCTACATACCTCCTCTTTGACCTTCAACTCAAATTTACTAAGCTAACTCATTCTTTCTGACTTAGTTAACTAATACAAGTTGTCATGAGATGAAATTGCATTTTCTCTTCTAATTTAATTAAGGGAAAGTTAAATTAGAAGCCCCCTTTGGGGTGTCATTTCTTGTTGCCATTTCAACACTCCCTCTCAACAAGAAAGGGATTATCTACTACTCCGATCATATCTCTGTGGTATTTGAATTTTCTTCTTGACAATCCCTTCGTCAAAATGTATGCATCCTTATCCTCCATGGGAATGTACTCTAATGATATAATCCTCTTCTAAACACAATCTCTAAGATGGTGATACAGGATATCAATATGCTTGGACTTGTCATGGAATACTTTATTAAATGAGATTTTGATGAAACTATGGTTATCACAATGTATCACTGTCGGATCCATCTGTTGACCAAACAAACCAATAAGTATCTTCCTCATCGAGATGGCCTCACATGCTACTGGACTGGCCGCCATGTACTCTACCTCTGCTAAACTGAGTGAAATTGATCTTTGTTTCCTGCTGTACCAAGAAAATGCTACTGATCCTATGTTGAAGATGCCCCCTGATGTTCTCTTCTCGTCGCATGGACTCCCTGCCCAATTTGCATCGGTGAAACCTTGAAGCTTCACTCCCTTTGTCTGTCTGTACCATAATTAATACTTTGTAGTATCCTTGAGGTATCTCAAGACATGCCTCCCTGCCTTCCAAAGGAGTTTGGTTAGCTTAATCATAGCTTGGTTCAGTTGGTTAACTGCATAACATATGTATGGTCGTGTGTTCACCAAATAAATTAGTGAACCCACAAGTTGCTTGTAAACAATAACATCCACTACTTCACCCGAAGTAGCATCCTCCTTCCTCCAATTTTCCTACCAGAGGAGTTTCCATGGGTTTTCTTCCCTCCTTGTGGAACTTCCTCATAATATCCTTGGCATACTTTCCCTAATATACAAATAGCTCCACATCTCTTTTCCATATATTCAATCCAAGGAAACAGTGCAAGATCCCCATGTTCTTCATCTCAAATTCTCTTGCAAGATCATCTTTGCAAGACTTTATGAGCAGCATCACCTATCAATATTATATCATCGACATAAATTACAGTAATAAAAATATTACCATCAACAAAAATATGATATAGATTCGCATTTGCTTCACTCTTGGTGAAGCCCAACCCGATGAAAGAGTTTTCAATCCTAGTGTACCAAGCACGAGGTGCTTGCTTCAGACCATACAATGCTATCTTGAGTCTGCACACATGTGACTCCCTATCTAAGGTCTTAAAACCTTCCGGCTGCTCAATGCACACTTCTTCCTCAATAACTGCATCGATAAAGGTTGTCTTTACATCCATACAATTTATGTTCCATACCATCTACGTTGAAAGTGTAAGGATGGATCTAATATATGAGTACCTTGCAAGTAGTGCAAAAGTCTCATCATAGTCAATCCCCTCCAACTAAGAGAACCATCTTGCCACAAATATAGCCTTGTGCTTCTCCACACTACCATCTATTGCCTGCTTCACCTTGTAGACCCACTTGGATCCTACCATTGACTTCCCCACTGGTCTTAGGACCATTTTCCATGCACTTTTTCTGATAATGGAGTCATACCCCTCAACCATAGCATCAACCCATATTGGATGCTACACTTATTCCTCAAAAGAGGATGGTTCCGTCACAATATATTTGCTCATAAGAGCCATGTATCCAATGTAACTCTCTAGGGACCTTTTATGCTTGCGCTGTGATGTGGGTGCTCCCACCACTATAAGGAAAATACCCTCTAGTGGATGTTTTTGAGGAAACCCTTATAAAAATAGCCCAGAAATCTGTTTGTATCATAGGTTACTAGAGGAGGTTTGCAGGTGGAGGTTTTTGCGGATGTTTCTTATTTCGGTGCATTTAACATCCTAAACTGCACTGGTGCATTCAACTAGAGAAAGCACCGATGCATACAAAAAATTGTAACACCGGGACACCGTGCGCTCAGTACAAACTTGCTCGGTGCATCTCATTACTGTAGTGCACCGGTGCTCTACAAATATTCTGCACTGGTGCGTCCTAAAACCCCGCGCCAAAACTGAAACAACCTAATGCATCTTTAAGAAACCTCACCTGTGTGCCTATAAAACCCATGCACCAGAACAAGGTTAAATAAAAAAAAATTACGGCCAAAAATCCAGATTTTTCACTTTTCAGTGCTCCAGAGCTCTCAAGCACCGGTGAAAGTTTATCTTGTGTGAGGTGCCTTGCCATAGGTGCTCCCATTGCACACACTGCTATTTTCCATTGCCCACCATCTCCATTTCTAATTTTGCAAAACAGTGGGAAAATATAGTTTTGCGAATTATACAACCAATATGCCTCCTCGACGGCAAAATGAATAGGTATTTTACTTTTTTTTTCCATAATTAAACCTTTTAGTGGATTATTTTTCTAAAATATCTTAAAATTTACCTTATTAAAAAAATAATAATTCCCACACGGTGCACTCGAGCCATTCCTCTTGCATCGGTTCGTGGTGCTGCCTATAAATTTACAGGCTGCACCACGACTGGTGCTAACGATATATGCACTGGTTCCGAGGCAGTATTGAAATGGCGCACCGTGACTTTTTAAAATTAAAAAAATTGCGGTGCGGTCGGTTACCTGACCACACCATTGACCATGTCGAATTGTAGGAATGTGGTGCGTTGATGGAAATATCCACCTTTGTTGGAAATGTTGTCATTGATGGCAAAGGAGGTAGCAGAGGAAGAGACTGGCAAAGGACAACAACAGAGGCAATGGCGAAGACAACAGGTAACATTTACAGGGAGCATAAGAAGAACAGAGACAGGGCAATAAAAAGAGAGGCGGAGACAAAAAATATAGAGGAAGAAATAAATGTTGGAAATATTGTCATTGATGGCAAAGAAGGCAAAGAAGCAAATGAAGGCAGAGGAAGCGAATATAACAGAGGCAGAGCGACAGAAGCAGCAGAGGCAGAGGTAGAGGCAGAGCGACAGAAGCAGCAGATGTAGAGGCAGAGGCAGAACCGTTATAAAATTTCGAGAATCGCCCAACCCGGTGGATACATTCATATGTATAATTCTGAGAATCATACCCCAAGCCAGGCATTACACATATAACACAAATATTATTCGGGTTCCGGGAATTGCTTAACTCCAGCGGCAAGGTAATGCATATAATACAGAACCATATTCCGAGAATCATCACCCGATGGGCTTATAAACCATGAGTAACAAGTATTTGAAGTCTGGAATGATCGCATTAGAACAACCCAATCACAATCATAGAAATCACAAAAGTGACTCATTCGCATCAAATTTAGAATGGGAAACGGAACATGCAAACACAAGGTACAATTGCGATCAATCACAATCGGAGCAGGAGCGATCAATCGCAATAGGAGGAGACTCATTGCATCGGGAAGTGTGTCAAGTGGGTCCAAAAGGAGTTCCTATATGTTTAAAATGTCTTCACTATATTACGCTGAGAATTGACTTAAAAAGGAAGTGTGTATGTATGTCGAAGAACTGAAATTACTTATATGTATATATGAAAGGGCGTTGTTATATATATATGTATAACATTGTTGCGGTGGTATTAAAATATGCCGCGTGGTCTGTAGACCCACGGGCCTCAGCTCAAGGTGGAGGGCGATTCCTTATTTAAAACAATTGCGATATATGTATGTTCCTCCCGCGGAATGTTCCACATCAACAAGACACTTGCTAAGTACAAAAGCATTGGAAAATGCTCGATTTACAATCAGCTGGTAAAACACAGCCACAGAAAAGACAAACATAGTCAAAGAAAAGACAAATGCTCAACTAGCCAAGAGGCTGAATGAGTGAGCTGGAGATTCTCATTGTAATTTGAATGTAAATATTTTTTTGATTTATATTGTTGTGATGCATTGGCAAGTCTCCGGAGGAAAAACAAAGATCCCACTATAGTATTAAAATAAGCACCTACAGTGACATTTTTCTGAGTGAGCTAGAAAAGAAATGAAAAGGCAAAACATGAAGAGGTATGGCTGTCCATTCCAAATTCTTTGAGGAATGCTAACAGTCACAAGAAAATTATATAAATAATATCATCTTGATATGCAAAAAGAAGAGAGAGAGAGTAAATATAGAGAAGGCAGAGTATAGAAGAGTGAGACAGAAGAAGATTAAGAAAAGAAGAGCAGAAAGAGAAGCTACAGAACAGAGCTGATATCTGAGGTAAATTAGCAAACATTCAGTTTGATAAATTGAGGAAGTTGGAGCTTCCCTATCAAGTTGCAGCTTGATAGTTGTCAATTGTAGATGACTGAGGTTGGAGCCTCCTGTAGGTTGGAGCCTGCAGAAAATTGAAGGGAGTTGGTGCTTCCTTGCAAGTTGTAGCTTGCAGAATTAAGGATAGAGCCTCCTGTAGGTTGGTGCCTGCAGAAAACAGTGGTGAGAGGGAGTTGGAGCTTGCCTTTGCATCACAACAATAATAAGATGTGGTTTTCTCCCTTTATGGGTTTCCACTTATATCTGGTGTCTCTGTGCATGATTTTTATGTGTTGATGTGATTCTTTCAATCTGCTTAATTGTTTGCTACTCTCAACATAAGTATGGTGGCACATTAATTTAATATTGGCTGTAACATTTAAGACTGTTCACAAATTAAGCTGCAAATAAGTTTGGTGAAATTTAAAAAGATTATGTATGTATTAAACTGATTCACCCCCCCCCTCTCAGTTTAATTAAAGATTCAACAATAAAATGGTCAAGCAGTGGAGGAAAATGCAGAGCCGTTATGAAACAGTGAAATAGACCTTTTTACAGAGCTTATATGAGTATGCATTATAAAAAAGATGCGCCATTCCTTTTGGAAAAAAACTATGACTTTAAGCGGAACCCCGACCATGAACAGTGAAACCGGGGAACAAAGAAACCGTGGTTTTCGCGTGGTCTCAAATATGGTAAGCAGTTTTGAAGGAAATAACGTGATATAGCTCCTTGACTTCCACGTGTCCATAAGTGGTTTACGAAAACCATTTATATCGTGCGATGTTGAATAATTGCACATGAAAGGCAGAGTTCATATATATAAGTGCGACAGAACCCTGAGGGAAAAGGAGAGGAACCACGAGTACTATGAACAGTGACAACGGGTTTGCGAAACCAACCCCACCCATATCACACTACCTTTGTATGGTAAGCTTTATTTCCAATTCGAATGTGATCAATGCCATAGATTGACATGTGGCCTTAAGCAGTTTGGAGATACCACTCTCATTACGAGTTAAAAGCCCATGCATCTAAGTCACGCGAGATTTGATTGAGGATGTCGGATCATCTGAAGCAGTGTGACGTGCTGTCCGCCATTGGATGTGGAAGGGTCATTAGTGCGGGGCCCAGTTCTAATTTATATTGATTGGGACTGTTCAAACTACGGTTGCGAGTTTAACCGAGGTATGTCCGATGTGGTTGAGTTTTGTTATAACGCTTCCAAAATTGAAGAAGGCTGTAATATATATATATATATATATATATATATATATATATATATATATATATATATATATATATATATATATATATATATTTATATATTGTAAGGCACATATAATGGTTGAATATGCGAAGTTGGCGCAATATGAATTATGTGATATATGGGTTAATATATGTACATGCCAAGCGTTGAGTTTGGATTGAACCAGGGTCGAGTTGTAAGATTGAATGTACAAGGTTGACTAGTGAACACCGAGTCAATGTATGCAAAGGTATTGTGAATGTCCTATATAAGCTCAGACTTTATTTTTATATGGAGAACTGACGAGGGTGTGTAGGGTGGGACCCCCCCCCTACATATTATTCCGAGAATCTTAATCCAAGCTGGAGGATATAGCAAAGCTGAAGCAGAAAGTCTATATATATATGTAGCGCCCTACGTATATTGCGCCTTATACACAAAGGTTCAAAGCACACACACACACACACACACACACACACACACACACACACACACATATATATATATATATATATATATATATATATATATATATATGGAGCGCTTTATGGACAAGGGACCAAAGGTATAATACAAAGCATATGTATTATGTCTTTTGGCGCGAGATCAAAAGAACCAAAGGTTTTTTCGCTTGGTTTTAAAACAAACAAAGTCTTATATTGTGGAACCCTCACCCAATCGCATCGGAGAAAGTTCGCAGCGGAACATGTTAACAAAATATTGCGATTGCGATGAAGTTCTGACCCGATGGGCTTATAAACTATGATTCATATATGGTTGAGTTCCGGTAAACAGTGTTTCATCACATCGGAGAAGGAGCAGGGCATCGGAACATGCAAATGCAAGTTTCGATTGCGATTAATTGCAATCGGAAGTATTCAAAAAGTGACTCATCGCATTGGCATATCAAAGTGAACAGTGACTAATCGCAATCGGAAATAGTGATCGCATCGCATCGAATCAGAGTGATCGCATTGAATCGAAGGATAATCCAAGCTCGACAAGTGGGCCCGAAAGGGTATTTTTATGTATTAAAATGATACTTTATTGTTATATTGAACACGGCAGTTTATATGTTAAAAACAATTCTTATCATGCCGAGAGTTAAAATTGCATTATATATAAAAATCATTGTTACAGATACATAACAGTTACACCACGTAAGAGAACAGGAGGGCTAGCAAAGCCGAAAGGGACAAAACAATGTCACAGAAAAGACAAGCGCAGTAAGAGGCTAAATGGGTGAGTTGGAATTCACATTGTAATCAAATATAAATGGTTTAACTGATTTATATTTTTTGTGATGCATTGGCAAGTCTTCGGAGGAGAACAAATATCCCACTGTAGTATTAAAATTAGTACATACAGTTATATTTTTCTGAGTGAGCTGGAAAAGAAATGAGAAGGCAGAAGACTAAGAGGTATGGCTATCTGTTTCGAATTCCCAAGAGGAAAACAAACAGTCATCAGGAATTCTCTATAAGTAATATCATCTAGATATGCATAGTGAGGTTAGAGAGAGTGAAAAGACAGAGAATGCAGAGTACAGAAGATTGAAGCAGAAAAGATAAGGAAGAGAGGAGTAGAAAGAGATGCTACAGAACAGAGCTGATATCTGAGGTAAATCAGCAAACATTTCTTTTGATAAATTGAGGAAGTTGGAGCTTCCCTATCAAGTTGAAGCTTGATAGCTATCAGTTGTAGCTGACTAAGGTTGGAGCCTCCTGTAGGTTGGTGCCTGCAGAAAAATAGTGGTGAGAGGGAGTTGAAGCTTGCCTTTGCATCACAACAATAATAAGATGTGGTTTTCTCCCTTTATGGGTTTCCACTTATATCTGTTGTCTCTATCTGTGTTTCCTGTGTGCTGAGATGATTAACCAAATATGCTTAGTGTTTGCTGCACTCATAATAAGTTTGATGTCACATTAATTTAATACTTGCTGCAACATATTAAGACTATTCATATACTAAGGTTGGTTATAAAAGTAAGCTGTAAATAAGTTGATGAAAAATTTAAAAACTCATGTATGTGTTAAACTGATTCACCCCCCCCCTCTTAGTTTAACTAAGAATTCAACAATTGGTATCAGAGCAAGTTCCTTTTGTACCAGTTTAACCACTGAAAGGAGATGGATGGCTAGTCAAGAAGGAAGCTCAACCAATAAAGCCCCTTTCTTCATTGGTGCTAATTATGCCTTCTGGAAAATCAGAATGAGAGCATACATAATGTCTCTAGTAATAGAGGTATGGGCTGCTGTAGAATTTGGATATGCCCCAAAGGCAACTGACCCAGAAAGAGAAGCTAAACAAGAATTTGTAGCAAATGCAAAGGCCATGAATGCAATCTTAAGTGGACTTTGTGAGGCTGAATTTATCAAAATAATGCATCTTAAGACTGCCAAAGATATGTGGGACACTCTAGAGAATATCCACGAGGGAAATAAAAAGGTAAAGACTGCCAAACTTCAAGTATATAGAGCCTAGTTTGAAAATTTAAAAATGAATGATGATGAAGATGTTGGCAGCTTCTTCTTAAGAGTTGCAGAAATTGTTAACAATATGAAAGCTCTTGGAGAAACCATACCAGAAAGTATAATTGTGCAAAATATTCTAAGATCTCTTCCATCCAGGTTTAATCCCAAGGTGTCTGCAATAGAAGAAACAACTGATTGGGAGACCTTGACTATGAACCAGTTACTTGGAAATCTAACAGCCTATGAGATGAGACTCCCACAGAAGAAGCCAAGTACGAGGGAGGCAGCTTTTAAAACATAAAAGAAGAAAGAAGAAAAGGAAGATACATGTTCTTCCTCTGATGAAGAAGAGGCTAAATTTTTCAAGAAACTGGATAGAGGCTCAGGTAAATACAAAGGTAAACTTCAAATGTTGCTGCAGAATCTGGGTAGAGTTGACAATGTGTCACAAGGTTCCTCACAAGAAATTACATAATCAGCCTCAAGAATCAAAGAAAAAATACATCAAAGAACTGGCAGAAAGTGTAGTTAGAAATTAGTAGAAAATCCTTCTATGCTCAATAAGACAACAGCGCATCCAACTCGACAACCTCAAGTGAAGAAGGAACCTCGAATTTTGGGCTGATGGCCATAGCAACTAAAGAAGTATTCCTTGCTAGTATTAGAAGAAGAAGAAGGCAAGTTTAATTTCGAGGGGGAGATAGCGGCTCGGGAGACCGAGACCTCAAACCTAAGTGCGTGTGTGCAACAAAAGGCGATATTCTCCCCAAGTAAAATTACAATAAATAAATTCAAGTCTCACGGTACGAAAGATAGAGCTTGAAGAAGCCAATAAGATAGAAGACATGTTACTTAAGCAAATCAGGGAGAAAAATCAGGAACAAGAGAAGTTGGAAGAAGAAATAAACTCTTCTCAAACAACAAGCTTTGGTAAGTTGAATGAAATTCTGGATGCTCAAAGATCTCCTATGATAAAAACTGGAATAGGCTATGAAGGAGAATCAAGTAAAAGAAAAGAAAAAGAAAATAGAGAGATTATTTTTGTAAAAGCAAATAAGGATGATGAAGCAGCTCAAATAATTCCTACAAAAGAAGAAACATGTAAGGAGGGAGACAGAACCCAGAAGAAACCTCTAATAACAAAGAATGAAAGAAATACTTAGACAACAGAAAAATATTCATATACCCCTGAGTATGTCAAATTTGGAAGCCATCAAAGGAGATTCTTTCCTCCTATGAAAAATGCCACCTGTTATGTCTACCACAAGCTGGGACACATTGCTGCATACTGTCATGCAAGGAGGAGTAATTCAAACTAGCAAAAGATGAAAACGGTAAAGAGACTGTCTCAAGAAAACAAATGGAGAAGACAACCTTACATTAGGTATGCAAATAGTTTCTATGGTTACTATTTTTATTGTAAGGAATTTGGCCATAAAATCATTGAGTGTAGAAAATATGGACAAAGATTGATGTTCAACACCTCAAGGAGGTTTATGAATCAAATAAATTTTGTTCATACTCACAATTCTGCAAAAATTATGATCAAATGATGTGTATGTAATAAAATTGGAAATATACCCTCCAAATGTCTTCTAAGAGGATGTGATTCATCATCTCACAAAAGATACCAAACAAAAGGATGCTTCCAATGGAAAAAGAAGGTGAATAAGTGTGACCTAGCTCTAACTGCTCAAGAATTGAAAAGCCAATGGTACCTGGACAGTGGCTACTCAAAACATATGACTGGAGATAGAAGCAAATTTATAACTTTTGACAAAAAGAAAACTGGTAATGTTACTTTTGGCAATGATAAATCAGGAAAAATAAAGGGAAAGGGCTCAGTCAACCTAGATAATGGCAGAGGTAAGGCCCAAGATGTACTATTTTTAGATGGGCTGAAAGCAAATTTGCTGAGTGTCAGTCAAATATGTGATAAAGGCGGCGAAGTTATTTTCAGTTTACAAGACTGTGAAGTCAGATGAAGCACCACAGGTAAGACTCTGCTCAAAGGTGTTCGAACAGAGAGTAATGTTTACATAATGAAAGAGGAAGATGAAGCATGCCATCTTAGCAAACTTGAGGAGTCATGGTTATGGCATAGGATATTGGGACATCTCAGCTTCGATCATATCATCAGACTGAGCAAGAAGAAAGCTGTCAGAGACATGCCAGAAATAAAAAGGCCTTCTAACACCATATGTAAATCTTGTCAATTGGGCAAACAGACCTGCACATCCTTTAAGGCCAAAGATGAGTTATCAACAAGAAGACCACTCCAACTTGTGCACATGGACCTGTGTGGACCTACAAGAACTAAAACACCAAGTGGAGAATCCTACTTCATGCTGATAATAGATGATTTCTCTAGAATGACATGGGTTGCATTTCTCAAGAATAAATCGGAAGCACTGGAGAAATTTAAGATATTCAAAGCATTAACAAAAAATCAAACAAGATGCAAGCTAAAATGCATCAGATCAGACAGAGGAGGTGAATTCACAGATTATGACTTTGCAGACCTATGCAATGAACATGGGATAAAGCAACAATTTACTATTGCAGGGACACCTTAGAAAAATGGAGTAGCAGAGAGACAAAACAGGTATGTGCAGCAAATAGCCAGAGCCATGATGCAAGAGAGTAATATTCCTCAAACCTTCTGGGCAGAAGCAGTACACACAACCGTGCATATTCTAAACAAAGCCCATTTAAGGCCAAGCAGTAACAAGACTCCCTATGAACTATGGCATGGTAAACCAGCTTCAATCAAGCACTTTAGAATCTTTGGAAGCAAGTGTTACATAAAGAATAATGATGAAAATCTTGGGAAATTTGATGCAAGAGTAGATGAAGGGATATTTCTAGGATATGCATCCAAAAGTAAAGGGTACAGGTGCTACAACAAGACTCTTCAAAAAATAGTAGAAAGCATTGACGTGAGATTTGATGAAGAACTTCCAAACAATACCAGAGATATAGACTGTAGCAGTCCATCAGACAGTCATGAATAAGAAAACCAAGATGATGATGAAACCAGCAAGACAATAGAGGATGCTGAATTGAGCTCAAAAGCCCCCTAAAGATACACTCAGAAGAACCATCCTGAAGATCAGATCATTGGAGACAAAAGAGTAGGGCTCCAGACAAGAAGGTAGCTAACTGAATAGACAGAAGAGGTATACATAGCCATGTTATCACAAATAGATCCAACGAAGTTTGAAGAAGGCAATAAGGACAAGTATTGGGTGAATGCAATGAATGAAGAATTGGAGCAAATTGAGAAGAACAATACCTGGGAATTAGTTCCTAGACCCACTAAGAAAAATGTCATAGGCTCAAAATGGGTATTCAAGAATAAAATAAATGAGCAAGGACAGGTAATCAGGAATAAATCCAGACTGGTTTGCAAAGGATATTCACAAATCGAAGGACTTGATTATGATGAAACATTTGCCCCTGTAGCCAGAATGGAAGCTATCAGAATGTTTCTAGCCTTTGCATGCTACCAAGACTTCAAGGTATATCAAGTGGATGTAAAGTCTGCATTTCTGAATGGAGATCTAGAAGAAGAAGTCTACACGGAACAACCAGAAGGTTTCTCTTTAACAGACAAAGAAGACTATGTGTGCAGACTAAAGAAGGCTCTATATGGACTGAAACAGGCTCCTCGTGCTTGGTATTGAAGATTGGATAAGTATTTGCAAAAACAAGGCTTTAAGAGAGGTGGAGTAGACATCAATCTATACATAAAAGCCCATAGAAATGAACTCCTGATTGTTGTAGTATATGTTGATGACATTATGTTTGGAAACAAAAAAGATAAACTAGGAAAAGGATTTGCTGAAGAGATGAGATCAAAGTTTGAGATGTCCATGATTGGAGAGCTCAGTTTCTACTCAGGACTTCAAATTCAGCAAAAGAACAAGGTTACATTCATCTCACAGGAAAAATACTTAAAAGAAATGTTGAAAAAGTTCAAAATGGAGGACTGCAAACCTGTGTCAACTCCCATGATCACGAGATGCAAGCTATGTGCTGATGGTGGATCTATTGATATAGATCAAAGACTCTACATATCCATGATAGGAAGTCTGTTGTACCTGACAGCATCAAGACTAGACATCATGCTAGCAGTAGGACTTGTGGCTAGATATCAAGCAGCACCTAAACAAAATCACCTTCTAGCAGTCAAAAGAATATTCAGATATCTACAAGGAACTGCACAGTATGGACTTTGGTATCCAAAAGGCAAGAGCTTCACTTTGACATCATACACATATGCATATTGGGCTACGTATGTGGATGACAGGAAAAGCACAAGTGGAGGTGCATTCTATCTAGGAGAAAGTCTGGTGGCATGGCTAAGCAAGAAACAAACATCTATTTCTCTATCTACAGCAGAAGTAGAATACATAGCAGCAGCAACATGCTGTACACAAGTCATATGGATGAAGCAAACCCTCCAAGACATGAAGGTAAGCATTGATGAACCTATCTCAATCAAATGTGATAATACAAGTGCTATAAGCATATCAAAAAATCCTGTGCTTCATTCAAAAACTAAACATATCCCAATCAAGTATCATTTTCTCCGAGAACAAGTAGTGTTAGTATGAATCTTTCGTCGTAAAAGATCACTTTAGCTACGCATAACAAATATCCCTAACATCGATTATGGCTACAAAATATCTTTAAGTTTGCTGCACAAATTCAGATCTAAGCATAAAGGATATTAAGCAGATAAAATATAACATGGCTCCATGCATCCAATGGACAAGACAAGAAATAATGTTTTTATAAGAATTTTATATTATATTAAAGAATGGGGCACCTAAGAGGAAAACAAGAACGGTGTTTTCCGGTTCTCCTCAGTGGGATGGGTTCTTGAAAGTCCTCAGTGTTTCAGATCTAACATTCCACTCTCTTAGTGGTGTAGAAAAACAAACATAGAACTCAATGGGAGTTCACAAAGCAAAAATAGAAAATGGTGACCAAGAGCAGATCCAAAGTGATCTAATGCAATGAAGGTGATTAATGAATGGGAAAAACCCTTCTATTTATAACAAAATATTGGGGCGGTCTAGAACTCGGTGCATGAATAAAATATTATTAATCAAATTCTAGAAGCACCCTTTAGGAATATTTTATTATATTTGTTGGAGGGAAAAGGGTTCTTGGCTTGGGTCAATTCCTTTATTTATAAATAATAAATAAATAAATGATTTATTTATTATTTTACGGAAATGATGGGAATATAATTAAATAAATAATGGTTTATTTAATTATTTATGGATGATTTAGTCAAATTTAACTAAGAATATTATTTAAATAATGGTTTAAATAACTTATTCTTAGGAAATAATTAAATAAATAAGGATTTATTTAATTAAGTTCCTTGTTTTGGGTTAAATATGACCAGGAAATATAAACAAATAAGTTATTTTATATGGTGAAAGCAATTTTAGTTAGGGTAAAATTGGTCCTACACGTTGTACTTGGGTTCATCTAATAATAATAGGTTAGATGACCAAAAAATAGTGTAACAGATTGCCCCCCAACGTATGAGTGTTAGGAGAAAATTGTATGACCGAAGTACGTTGTAAGAACTCAATCACAAGACATCAAGAGGGAAGTGAGAGAGAGAGAAATGTAAGGTAGTCTAATGTGCTAAAGGACTAGACCCTGAGGAGACGAGACTTACAGGTGCAACAAATATCTAGTTTATGAAGTGGTACCTGTGCTAAAGGTGGCGGGGGAGGCATACCTATGCTCGTCGAGACAAAGTACAAAGAATAAGGCACCTGGAAAACCACGGAACGCAATAAGGAAACATGTGCTGGCCTAAACACGAGCGAGATAAATAAAATGATGAATCCCACATACATGTGATGCCTGGAATAACCGTCGGGACTTATACAAGAATATGTCAGTATATGAGATACAAATACACCCAAATTCCCCCTACACATGGGGAAGGGCTCGCAAAATCTGACTGATACATGCAAATGGAAGAGGCGCTGCAAGCAGTTGAGGCCGATATCATCAAATGAGAGGAGTTGCATCACGGGCGGAAATGAAGAAGTTGTCTGGGCATGTGGGGGGCTACCTGCAGGGCCACCCCCTCATGAGGGTTGAGACATCTCACACATGTCCGGGAATCACCAATAGCTGCTATTGCGTCACTGGACCATCAAGTGTATATATCACGATCATGCTAGGAGGAACTCAAACCAAGGTACACTGCCCCCTATACCTGGCTTCTGGAGTAAATGAGTTGATGTCCACAGAAGTAGGTCCGCCATAGGTGAGGCAATAGGGGAACCCCAACTAAGGCACGAGGGAAAATAGTAGAGCGACGAAAAAGTAGACACTGATGATGATGATGGAATGAAAAAAATGGAGGAGCGGTTGGACGACTTCCCTTGTTAGGGCATAAAGGGCATGAATGGCTTGGTAGAGACTGACACGATATCATGAGGGATAGAGGATAGGGGTACTGAAGGCCATAATGTGTGACATGAGAGAGGGACCAAGAAAGAAAGGATGGAGGACTATAGCGAGGTACAAAGGGACTCGGGATATACTCCATGAATGTGATGATGACTCGACTCAGATGCTCTAAACAAGGGTGACTCGATGGTGCTGCCACATAGAAAAGGTCCAATGGGGAACCATAAAAACATAAGTACAATAGGGTATCTCATGATGAAAATCAACACGAACAAAGACAAGTAAGGAGGCAAAGTGGTGCCCCAAGTACAAGTGTTGTAAGTGGAGATATTCGATTTTGGGGGAGAGGTAAAGAGACCCTTCATGGACAAAATGTGTCCCGGTGAAGTATCAAGGTACTAAAAACTAACAGGTACCTAGAGCTCATGAACAAGCCAGGTCGCACTTTTTTGGGGTCTGTTCTGTGACCTGGGTAGCAGGTATTGGGCAGAAAACTACGACCTGTCCCAGGGAATGACCTGAAAAGTGCAACCTATCAGAGAAAGGGGATTTTAGTGCTATTTTTGGCTGAGATCTAGGATTTGTATGGTTTATGGGCATAGGTGTCCCCATGCATGTGGTGGTCATGCCAAAATGTATTTAGAAAAAGGGGAAGCTAAACACATTTTAATGATATGGTGCACCATTTGTTTTTGTTATGGTTATGCAGTTTGAGAAAGGAAATGGAGGATTACCAATCGCTTTTAGTACTGCATATATGAATCAAATGGACTTTAAGTTTCTGGGTTGGCAGACCTAGTGTCACTATCCCAAAAAGAGGATTTGGAGATAAGGAACTGATGCTCTCTTAGAAAACCTATAGGTTGGTCAACAACGATGTCTAAAAGACTGGGTTGCTAATGAAGGAACGATAAGGGGTATCATCCCTTGAAGTGATATGGGACTCTAGAGGTTCTTCTAAATGTGGAAGAATAATGGTACTAGAGTCGACATGACCAGATACACTAGGAGAGTTGTGGAGAATTTCTTCTCCTGTTCTCGCAAATATGGGTGCCCCCTTACCCAAACATTATGTTGCAATGTAATGGCCACAAGGTGTATGTGGTTCGAATGCATGGTTTCAATGTGAGGGGTAATAGAGAAAGTCAGGGGAGATAATTCCTTCCATAATGTCATCATCGTGATAGAATATGGGGTGACTGGTGGAAGAAAGACCACCTGACGTGGCAAAGCTACTGGACTCATCATTATGAGAAGAGAGGTTCACATGCACATCGTCACAAGGGGTGACAGAAGAGTAAGTAGATAAAGGATCTACCGATGTTGAGCCCAAGGTGATCGCTGAAGGGAGGTCAAGCGAAACAACAGGGGAGGATTTGGAGGGAATGTTCCCCGAGGGTCTCATGGATGACGATAGGTAGAAAATGGTGGACGAAGGCTCCTTCATCTTGACATTAGGAGGGGGAATGTCAATGGGAGGAGTCATGTCTGCCGAAGCAAAAGGCATAAATAGGGGAGAGGTGGACTCATTGCGCTTGGCCTCGAATTGGCAGACCGCGGCTAGAGAGGTGCGGAAGTCGTTGAGGCGGGAACAAAGGTGGGTGTAATGGCCATGGTGATCACACAAAGCACAGGGGTGGTTGGTGTGAATAGCCTTGGGGTTCTTGGCCGCGGTTGTGGAAGAAACAAAGGCTTCCAGGATCGGGGACTCAGGGAATGCAACATTAACCATGGGTTTGAGAGGAGGCAGTTCAGGAAAAGTATGGGTGGCGTGACCGACAACATCACACAAAGCACACTAGATGGTATTCTTTGTAGGTCGAGGAGGGGTAGGGTTTGTCGGGGCAGCTTTGTCCTTTGATGCCCCCTTGCGAACTTAACCATTTTTACCTGAGGCGGTCGCAACGGGAGGTGGATCCTGTTGAGGTGAGTGAGGCACGGTTGCAGCAGGAGAAGTCATGGGGATCGGTTGAACGAGGGTCAAAGCAAGATAAGGTTTGGGTTGACCAGGTGGGGTAGTGGCTGGAGGGTCAAGATACCATATGGGTATACCCAGGGTCAAGTTGAGAAGGGATAGGGTGGCCAAGATAGGGATCGAATAAGCTCCGTGAGGGGGAGAAAGGAAAGGTATTTGACCAGCATGGAAATGGCCAGGAGGAATGGTGCCAAGGGGGTTGATATCGGGTGGAATCGACCCAGGAGGAGTGTTTGTAGAAGAAGGTTTAGAAGGAAAAAGGCTGGCTAGCAGGGGCGAAGGGCTAGGAGCTGGTTGAGGTTGAGGTTGCTGGCTAGCCAAAGTGGGCTCTATAAGGTTAGCCCAAGATGATTGCATCATGCAAACATTCGCCAAGCTAGGATTAGATACAGGAGGAGGGTCAAAAAAGGTTCCAAGCAAGGAGGAGTCTTTGTAGACGCTAGGGGAAACACTGGTCAAAGAATCAACAGCTTGCATGTTGGTGACAGTAGAGATGGTGGACTCAGGGGAGGTTTGAGATTTTGGTTCATGGTAAGTCAACTAGTCAATGGTGACAATCTTGCCATTATGAGGGAAGAAAATCTTGCGGTGGACTGCGGATGGGACAGCAGACATGGAATAGGTGTAACTACGCCCCAAAAGGATGTTGTAGTCAAGGGGGGCATTGATAACTTCAACGTTGACACAAATAGTCTTGCCGGAAAGGGTGATAGGACAATTACGAAATAGGCCAATGGGCTGGGAGGCATGGCCATCCCACGCATGAAGGGTGATTGTGGAAGGGGCCAGTTCAGGGGATCCGAGTTGTTTCCAAACTGAAGCAGACATTATGCAGGTAGATTCCCCCTCATCAATAATACACCGAGCAACATTGGCGTTTCGGATTTTGATTGGGATTTCGAACGAAATCGAAGGAGGAAGAGGGGGATGGTTTGACTGACGGGCGTCAAAAACAATCGATTGGTCATCAGCAGGATCTACAGTGTCCACAGCAGATAGTAGAGCCCTCTTTTGAGAAGGACACGACTGGAGGAGTTTCAGTCTTGAAATGGAAGTAGGAGATTGTGCCAAATCATCTACTATGCTGTATGAATGGGCAGCTCGACCAGAGGCAGCATTTCGGCATAATGGTCCCTTAGGAGTCTTGGGATGAACCTCGGCTTTGGGCGGAGGGAGTTGCAAGGGGCCATTGGGTGTCGATATAGGCTCTGTAGGACCTGATGATGGAGACTCGGAGACAGATGGAACGGGAGGTGTGGAATACTGACGGGACCAAGTTTGAAGGTTGAGGTTGATGGTGAGAGGTGGGTCAGAGACCATCAGGAGAATCTGGTAATCAGAGGAACCAGAAGGGGAAGGTTGAGAGGTTACTGGGGCATGAGGGGGTTGAGTGGCCACAAATCCTTGTTGAGGGAAAGGATCGGAAAACACAGTGGGTTGAGAAGTAGCTGGATTGGGAGGGACAATAGGGGAGGAGTGTTGTCCCCGTACGGTGGCCTAAGAATCCCGCATCTATCGCATTTGTGGTAATAAGGGACAATCGTGAGTGTAGTGACCATAAACACCACAACATGAACATGGTTTATTTGTGTGAAGTGGCCTGTTCGGCTTGGGCTGAGAACCCTGTGGCTGGTTGGCAGTGTGAGGATCAATACTTGAAGGAGTGGGTCCATGATTACTAGGGGCAGATTGGTTGCCTTTCCTCTTTCTTTGAGAAGGAAGAGAATTGGTCGCGTCCTACTGCGCAAATATGTGCCCTGGAGGGGGTAGTAAATGTTGTGGCGGGGGTTGAGAAGGCAAGGGGGTGAGAGATCCAAATGCTGGAGGAGCTGGGACACCAGGCTATGTGTAAGGATAAGGGTTAGGATGGGAAGTAGTGAGGTAAGAAGGAGTAGGGGCAAAAGGGGGAGGGATGTCGTATCCTGGATACATGCTACCGGGAGGGGGAAAGGTGCCAGAGGTGTTGGCCCCTCCTGGAGGGAAACCATAGCCCATAGTAGGTTGGGAAAAGGTATGGGAAAGAGCTCCAATAATACCGTCAGTAGAGTGAGATGCCCCCGGGGCGTTAGTGCCACCGGGCTTGGGGAGGTCAGGAAGGACAGTACAAACATAACCAGATTGAGCATAAATAAGGTCATATTTCAAGGCTATTTGAAGGGCGGCTTCTTCGGTTTGAGGGAAATGGGAGGCGACATCTTTGCCAATGGGAGGTACGAGAGAGCGAAGGAACTAGTCCATATAAACCCGATCTTCAAAGGGAGGAGCTCGACATAAGCTTCTTCTTCGTCGCCATTCCTGGACATGAGCGGAAAGGCGGGTTGAAGAGGATTGATGGAAGGAGGTTAAAATATCGATACCAGTGTCATATCGAAGAGGGAGCTGGAAATAAAAGTGGTATGGGAGGAGGTGGCCTGTTCAACATACCATTTAGAAGCTTCGCCTGTAAGCGTGCGTTGGAACAATATAAGACGAATGGAGTCGTCGGTAATGGAATTGGAGGAACACCACATATGGAAGGATCGAATATGGTTGGAGGGATCTTCACTAGCAAGGCCTTCGAACTTGGGAATGTCAGAAGGGAGCTTAGTTGGCATGGCAGGTCAACTAACATCGTGGCGTATAGGATCATTGATTAGCTGATTGAAGTCGGGGAGACTAAGGCTGGCCATATAAGGGAGCAATGGGGCAGTCGAGGTAGGTCCCGAGGTGGTTCCACTGGAAACAGGCCCAGCAGTAGTACTGGGGTTGCTGCTGGTAGTAGGCCTTGAAGTAGACATGGTGAAAGTGACAGGGGGAGAACCAGGATTTAGGGGGAGAACCCGAACAATCAGAGGAAGAGTCGGAGTGTGGACTCGGGGGAGGACTTACTCGATGACAATGGGAAGGAGGAAGTCGACCAAGTGGAAACTGAGGGTGAAGGCCAATAAGTCTCCGGGAAAGGGGCCTTGGGGGCGCAATGATGACGGGAAGAAGAAAAACCGACAAGGGCAGGGAGGGACAAAATCAAGTGAGGTCAAGGGTAGAAAAGGTGCAGTGACAATTGATTTTAAATTCTTTGCCAGGCGGTGTTAACCAGGCGCTTCTTCACTTAGGGTTAGTGTGTGGCATGTGTTAATTTTAATTGTTTAAACCCAGACGTTTTGATAGTAAAAGAAAAAGTGTGCTGCGTAACTGAAAATAAATCTGCAGGAAATAAGACTAAAAAAACAGAAAATTAACAACTAACAAGGCAGCATTCTAACCCAAGAAGGCGGGGCTCTAAAAACTAGTCTATGAGAGGGAAAAACTGGGCAAAGCACGCTAAAAAAGAGGCCAATAGATCTAAGGTCCGGAGGGATTGGGATCTAAAGGGTAAATCTGCTGAAAAGTGGTGCAGAGAACAACAAATAGGCATAGGCAAGGTTGCTGCTAAAAAGGAGTAGATCAGCTAAAAATAGAAGAGACAAGGCAGTGGCCTTAGAAATGAGCCCAAACAAAATGATATGAGGTGTTTTGAGAGGGAGAAGAGCTAATCTAAAAGGGATCTGAAAAGGAGGTATCAGATCTGAGAAAAACAAGGCTGAAACTCTGAAAATTCAAACTTCTGAAACAACAAAGACTCTCCCACAAAAGTGGAGGGTACTAGAGCCCTAAGGGGCAATATTCCCTCTTATTTGAGTGAAGCAGATTAGAAACAGGTCTAAATGGGTAGAGACAGAGGCTGGGAAACCCTGACAGAAGCTTCAGACAAACCCAGAAAAAGTGCTGGAAAATTTGCAAAAAAAGTGCAGGTCGCAGGTTCTGACCTGTTTGCAGTCCAGGACGCAGTTTTTGGGCAGAAAAGCACGTCCTCAAGCTCAGGTCGCACTTTTTGGGCCGATAAGTGTGACCTGCAGATCCGGCTCTCTCGACGACAGATTTCAAAATTTTTTTTTGTCTCAGCTGTGGCTGATGTCTATCACCTGCGCAATAAGGCCAGAAACACACAGAAGTTAAAAATTTGACTGTTTGAGGGTGTTAGAGGTGGAAAACACCATAAAAATAGGAAAAAACAGAAAATGGAAGAGAAACCCTAGGGTCTGAAACAGCTGGATATGCAGGAATATATGAAATGACAGTGGTCGCAAAAGAAAACTTGTGTGGAGTCGCCAATTGTTAGTATGAATCTTTCATCATAAAAGATCACTTTAGCTACGCATAAAAAATAGCCCTAACATCGATTATGGCTGCAAAATATCTTTAATTTTGCTGCACAAATTCAGATCTAAGCATAAAGGATATTAAGCAGATAAAATATAACATGGCTCCATGCATCTAATTGACAAGACAAGAAATAATGTTTTTAAAAGAATTTTATATTATATTAAAGAATGGGGCACCTGAGAGGAAAACAAGAAAGGTGTTTTCCGGTTCTCCTCAGTGGGATGGGTTCTTGAAAGTCCTTAGTGTTTCAGATCTAACATTCCTCTCTTTTAGTGGTGTAGAAAAACAAACATAGAACTCAATGGGATTTCACAAAGCAAAAATAGAAAATGGTGACCAAGAGCAGATCCAGAGTGATCTAATGCAATGAAGGTGATTAATGAATGAGAAAAACCCTTCTATTTATAACAAAATATTGGGGCGGTCTAGAACTCGGTGCATGAATAAAATATTATTAATCGAATTCTAGAAGCACCCTTTAGGAATATTTTATTATATTTGTTGGAGGGAAAAGGTTTCTTGACTTGGGTCAATTCCTTTATTTATAAATAATAAATAAATAAATGATTTATTTATCATTTTAGGGAAATGATGGGAATATAATTAAATAAATAATGGTTTATTTAATTATTTATGGATGATTTAGTCAAATTTAAATAAGAATATTATTTAAATAATGGTTTAAATAACTTATTCTTAGGAAATAATTAAATAAATAAGGATTTATTTAATTAAGTTCCTTGTTTTGGGTTAAATATGACTAGGAAATATAAACAAATAAGTTATTTTATATGGTGAAAGCAATTTTACTTAGGGTAAAATTGGTCCTACATGGTGTACTTGGGTTCATCTAATAATAATAGGTTAGATGACCAAAAAATAGTGTAACAAGTAGCTCAGAATGTAGTAAAGCTGGAGTATGTGCCAACAAAAGAATAGACAACAGATATATTTACCAAACCACTTGCTAGAGGACCATTGTAGTATTTGAGAGATAGACAAGGGGTAGTATCTGTAGATACTACTCTCTGATATGAAGAGAAAGCATAGTTTCAGGGGGAGAACAGAAACGAAAATATCATTCCAGGGGGAGATCAGTTAGCAAAGAAAGCATGAAACAGGTCCTCAGTGCAACATGGGAAAGAGTTAAAAGCACACTAAAAACAAGCAACCCCTTGCCATTGATGTCAAAGGGGGAGGAAGAGCAAGCAACAGGAGAAAGGGTCCTAAAAGGCAAACAGAGAAAGTGTATTGCCATCAATGCCAAAGGAGGAGACTGTTGGAAATGTTGTCATTGATGGAAAAGGAGGCAGCAGAGGCAGAGACTGGCAAAGGACAGCAGGAGAGGCAATGGAGAAGATAGTAGGTAACATTTATAGGGAGCATAAGAAGAACAGAGACAGGGTAGTAAAAAGAGAGGCAGAGACAGAAAATACAGAGGAAGAAATAAAACAGTCAAGCAGTGGAGGCAAATGTAGAGCTGTTATGAAACAGTGAAATAGACCTTTTTACAGAGCTTATATGAGTATGTATTATAACGAAGACGCACCATTCCTTTTGGAATGAAACTATGACTTTAAGTGGAACCCCAACCATGAACAGTGAAACAGGGAACAAAGAAACCGTGGTTTTCACGTGGTCTCAAATATGGTAAGCAGTTTTGAAGGAAATAACACGATATAGCTCCTTGACTGCCATGTGTCCATAAGTGGTTTATGAAAACCATTTATATCGCGCAATGTTGAAGAATTGCACATGAAAGGCAGAGTTCATATATATAAGCGTGACGGAACCTTGAGGGAAAAGGAGAGGAGCCATGAGTACTGTGAATAGTGACAACGGGTTTGCGAAACCAACCCCACCCATATCACACCGCCTTTGTATGGTAAGCTGTATTTCCAATTCAAATGCGATCAACGCCATAGGTTGACATGTGGCCTTAAGCAGTTTGGAGATACCACTCTCATCGTGAGTTAAAAGCCCATGCATCTAAGTCACGCGAGATTTGATTGAAGACGTCGAATCAGCTGAAGCAGTGAAACGTGTTGTCTGCCATTGGATGTGGAAGGGTCATTAGTGCGAGGCCCAGTTATAATTTATATTGATCGGGACTATTCAAACTATGGTTGCGAGTTTAACCGAGGTATGTCAGATGTGGTTGAGTTTTGTTATAACGCTTCCAAAATTGAAGGCAGTAATATATATATATATATATATATATATATATTGTAAGGCACATATAATGGTTGAATATGCGAAGTTGGCGCAATATGAATTGTGTGATATATGGGTTAATATATGTACATGCCAAGCGTTGAGTTTGGATTGAACCAGGGTTGACTTGTAAGATTGAATGTACAAGGTTGACTAGTGAACGTTGAGTCAATGTATGCAAAGGTATTTTGAATGTTCTATATAAGCTCAGACTTTATTGTTATATGGAGAACTGACGAGGGTGTGTAGGGTGGGACCCCCCCTACATATTATTCCGAGAATCATAACCCAAGCTAGAGGATACATTAAAGCTGAAGCAGAAAGTCTATATATATATGCAGCGCCCTACATATATTGCGCCTTATACACAAAGGTTCAAAGCACACACACACACACACACACATATATATTTATATGGATTGCTTTATGGACAAGGGACCAAAGGTATAATACAAAGCATATGTATTATATCTTTTGGCGCAAGATCAAAAGAACCAAAGGTTTTTCGCTTGGTTTTAAAACAAACAAAGTCTTATATTGTGGGACCCTCACTCAATCGCATCATAGAAATTTCACAGCGGAACATGTTAACAAAATATTGCGATTGCGATGAATTTCCGGACCCGATGGGCTTATAAACTATGATTCATATATGGTTGAGTTCCGGTAAACAATGTTTCATCGCATCGGAGAAGGAGCAGGGCATCGGAACATGAAAATGCAAGTTGCGATTGCGATTAATCGCAATCGGAAGTATTCAAAAAGCAACTCATCGCATCGGCATATAAAAGTGAACAATGACTAATCGCAATTAGAAATAGTGATTGCATCGCATCGAATCGGAGTGATCGCATTGCATTGAAGGATAATACAAGCTCGACAAGTGGGCCCGAAAGGGCATTTTTATGTATTAAAATGATACTTTATTTTTATATTGAACACGATAGTTTATATGTTAAAAACAATTCTTATCATGCCGAGAGTTAAAATTACATTACATATAAAAAGCGCTATTATAGATACATAACAGTTACACCATGGAAGAGAACAAGAGGGCTAGCAAAGCCGAAAGGGACAAAACAATGTCACAGAAAAGACAAGCGCAGTAAGAGGCTGAATGGGTGAGCTGGAATTCACATTGTAATCAAATGTAAATGGTTTAACTTATTTATATTGTTTGTGATGAATTGGCAATTCTCCAGAGGAGAAAAAATATCCCACTGTAGTATTAAAATTAGTACATACAGTTATATTTTTTTGAGTGAGCTGGAAAAGAAATGAGAAGGCAGAAGACTAAGAGGTATGGCTATCTGTTTTGAATTCCCAAGAGGAAAACAAACAGTCATCAGGAATTCTCTATAATTAATATCATCTAGATATGCATAGTGAGGTTAGAGAGAGTGAAAATATAGAGAATGCTGAGTACAGAAGATTGAGGCAGAAAAGATAAGGAAGAGAGGAGCAGAAAGAGATGCTACAGAACAGAGCTAATATGTGAGGTAAATCAACAAACATTTCTTTTGATAAATTGAGGAAGTTAGAGCTTCCCTATCAAGTTGAAGCTTGATAGCTGTCAGTTGTAGCTGACTGAGGTTGGAGCCTCTTGTAGGTTGGTGCCTGCAGAAAAACAATGGTGAGAGGGAGTTGGAGCTTGCCTTTGCATCACAACAATAATAAGATGTGGTTTTCTCCCTTTATGGGTTTCCACTTATATCTGCTATCTCTATCTGTGTTTCCTGTGTGCTGAGATGATTAACCAAATCTGCTTAATGTTTGCTGCACTCATAATAAGTTTGATGTCACATTAATTTAATACTTGCTGCAACATATTAAGACTATTCATATACTAAGGTTGGTTATAAAAGTAAGTTGTAAATAAGTTGATGAAAAATTTAAAAAACTCATGTATGTGTTAAATTGATTCACTCCCCCCTCTCAGTTTAACTAAGAATTTGTAGGGAAAAATACTGAGAGGGGGGGGGGGGGGTCAATCAGTATTTAGAGCATACTACAAAATTTTTACCTTTTCTTTCCTTAAAACCCATACGCTACTTTCCTGAACACAACTCGTGTATACACGTGGATATACTTCATAAAACACGCATATATACAAAGATCTTATTTACGCATTTATTCTTTACTTAGATATGTGAATCATTCATTCATTTGATGTTTATTTAGCAGTAAACATATGCAGTAATAACAGAATAAATCATCACACATAAGCAACACACATGAACACCATGATTTAAGGTGGAAACCCAAGTCGGGAGAAAACCACCGTTGCCGTCGTCTATGTCTTCAATATTTTATTATACAGAAAACATCTTACAACAATGTACTGGTGTAGACTCATACCAGCACGCAGGCACCCACCTGCAGAAGGCTACAACCTTCTCTCATTTACCATCCTCTCCTGGAAGGGAGCTACAACCCTCTGCTCTCGTTTACCAGCCTCTCCTGGAAGGGAGCCACTATCCCCTGCTCTCGTTTACCAGCCTCTCCTGGAAGGGAGCCACTACCCCCTGCACTCGTTTACCAGCTACCACTGGAAGAGAGCTACAACCCCCTCACTGAAGGCTTCGACCCTCAGCACCACCATGGATCACGTTTCATCAATTTTCACACTGGACCCACTCCACACATTTAAGCTCAACATTCATCAAACTGAAACTTATAACCCCATCAATTCATTCATTGAATCATCAACCAATCAACCAACAACTTGATCTTCAATTAACATAATCAACGACATATTCATCATTCAAACAACCCAGTTCTGTACGAATACATCATTGATAGATAACAGTAAAACAGCGAAACAGATCAGACATTTCATTCAACTTACTTCAGCAAACCCTAGATTCCATACGCGCTTTTACTTCACTGAACCTGCGTACCTACGCGCTTTCATGCACACCAACACGCGTATACTTCTGTGCATTCTTCAAAAACCCTGACTGTCCATACATGCTTTTCCTTAAGCAGACTCGCGTATACCCGCACTTTTACCGAAGCGAACCTGCATATACATCTGTAACTTTTCTGGACTGTGCAGTTCTTCAGATTAGATAAACAACTCAGATTTCATCCTTTACTTCAGAAGGTATTTTGCCTCATCTCAGATCTAAACATTCCATAAACAGATCTAGAAAATACATATACATTTCAGATCTAGAGATCCCTCTTCATCATTTTCTTCATAGGTGCATCATAGATTCAGATCTATCAATTAAGAACAGAGTTCATCATGCAGATATTCCTTAGAGGAATTTATTCATCAACAACCCTTACTTGCACACTTTGCATTATGATCTTCTTCTCCTTATATAGATTTAGCCTTTTTCAATACCATGAGCCAAAACCACTTTAACCACCGATGGTATTCTTGGACGGGATCAAGCACTCAATACTTTGGGTCAATACCATGGTAATGCCCCTTGGTATTCTAATTTTGGAGTGCAAATAGCCATATGCTACTTGGTACGTTATTTTCTGCGTACATACGTGGCTTCCATTTAATAAACCCGCGTATGCCTTGTGACATACCTTTTTCAACATTTCTCTAGTACTTACTGGAATTCTTTTTTCCTGTTACTTCTGAGCTGATCAGTAGATACATCAGATTTACATCATTAACAACTCAATCATCTTGCCAACAATCTTCCCCTTAACTCATCAAGTAGGTTTCCATCAGGGAAAACTTCATCAAGTAGGTTGTCATCAACTTTATCAAGTAGGTTGCCATCAAGGACAACACTCTGCATCATATAGCCAACAATCTCATTTCATCAAGTAGGTTGCCATCAAGGACAACACATGCCAACAATCTCCCCCTTTGGACTTGATGGCAACCATGATGGTGTTTGATCACCACAACAGATAGATACAATGATTATATCCACTATGCAAACACCATGATACTCTCCCCTTATTCAAACACCATGTTACTCTCCCCCTTTGACATCAAGGGCAAAGGGCGGATCAAAGCCAAGACAATGTTTTTCTCCTCATGTAGAAAGAAGAGCTCTGTAGATCTGATGTGCACTGAAGTTACCATGCTCCCCCTGAGATCATGCTGAAACTTCAAACATATTGTTCAATGAAGTTCATGACTCTATGACCTTTCCTATCACCAAGGACTCATACTTACATCAATGATCCAACCAAGTGGATTTACATAAGTGACTCAAGTACCCAACCAAGTGGGTTTAAACATTTTGACTCATCTACCCAACCAAGTGGGTTTACAAATTTTATCAAGTCCTTACATGACTAAATATTACAATTTTACATCATAGGTCTCAACATGACCTTTTCATCAAATTACAAATATGAATTTTTATAACTAATACCAAAAAGAACTCAAGAGAGAGATCATATTCAGAAACATCATAATGCCAATAATGCATTACACACAGCAGGGCTATTGCTCCCCCTGAAACTTTGCATCCAATGCATCCTTTCCAAATGACCAAAGCTCCCCCTTAGCTTGTGCATCCTGACCACTTTCAACAACAAATCATCAAGGCATTTTCATCCAATATCAGGGAACGAAACAGAAATATAAGAGCTGAAACATCACCAGAGATACCATACAGCATCAGAGATACCAAACAGTACTGCAGCTGTGCTGAAGAATGCTGAACCCAAACAAAATTTGTTAGCAATCAACCATACGCGGTTTTATGTGTATGAACTCGCGTATATACGCGACTGTAATTCAGGAAACCCGCGTATCCAATTTAATCTTCAGAGTTTAAGCAGATCTGATCTTGTGAGAGGCAGAGATACCTTCCAGCTTCTGTCTGAGATATTTGAATGCTTCCTTGGAATATATGAGAGAAGAAATATAGGAAAATGTAGCTATGTACGCAAGTATCATCCAACAGTTGTAGCATAAGCACATTAGTAACCAAGCCTTCAGATTCTTTGCAGCATCAACATATTCTTCCCAAGAAGAATTATCATACCAGAACAACTTCTTTAATATACAATATGTGTCAAGCAATCATCCATGTGATCCAATATCACCAAGATCTTCAAGATTTATCATAAGTAACATGTGTAGGAAGAAGGTCTCAAAAGTCATTAGTAACAAACTCTGCATGATCTATCCTCATCTCTGCATCATAAGACTTCTATCTCATCCAAAAGATACTCTTCAGCAAAAAGAAAACAGGGCTCATTCATAATCTCATCATAAGAAACCAGGTATCATGTCATCATCATTTTAGCAAGACCTAAGGAATAATAAGATACAATGCCAACAATGCAATCATTAATTGTTAGACTGATGCTCTCCCTGAACCTGTGCTCCTATTCCTGAGCCATCTCACTGTTTTCCTTGACCAACAGGTATATGCTTCTTTCTTCAACAGAACTCGTGTGTATACACGACTTTTCTTCATGAAACCCGCATATGGAAAGTGAAACACTGAAAATTTCCACAACTTCATCTCCCCCTGAATTTGTACCACCTGTACCTGTCTTCTTCACATCAGATGCACTGTCAGAAATAAACATAACCAGAATCACCAAAACAACCATGGGAATCACCATACATTTCTCCCCTTGTGATGATACATTACTAATCCCTATAATGTATCTCACATCATTCCTGCAGTCATTAAGAGAAGTAAGCTTTAGAAGCGGATGACTACAGTAGGGTCAAAATTCCCTACGTTTCTGACCGGTCCTCCTTCTTTTTCCAACTTTGCTTGAAATTTCTTTTAGTGTGCTGAAAATTCTCCAATTTCTCAAATTTGTTCATCCTGCATTCTTTTTCTACCTGTCCATACTTGTTACAAGCATAACATCTTGCGTGACCAGAAAATTAAGCATAAGAATCATAATATGTTGTTCTATTCTTCCTTCTATTGCAATCAGCTGCTTTATGACCATACTTGTTACATGAAAAACAATATCCCTTGAAGAAACCAAAGTACCTTTCTGTGTAAAATCTGTTTGTATGTGACTGAAACATTCTTCTTCTGCAATTGGCTGCAATATGCCCATAATTATGACATTTAAAGCATTCACCATGATTGATCAAAGAAGGGAATGATTTCTTTTGAGAGTTCATGATTGTTGGTTGACCTTTTGCTTCTTCCAATACTTCAGGTTTTGCATTGATATCCTTTGAATCTTTAGCACTTCCTTGAGAACTAGATTCTCCTTTAACAGTTTCATGAAAAACAAGACCAAATTTAACAGAGGGAGACCTTTGACTACTAATAATATTGTCGAGAATATTAGTACTATCTTGAAACCTCATGAGTTTATCTTTTTCTTCTAATTTTCCTTTCAAAATATTTACCTCAACCTACAATTTTTGGCATTGCTGCTTCATACTTTCTTCAACCCTTCTTCCTTCTTCTACTTGTTCATACAAATTTAAAATCTCTTCCTTCAACCCATTTTCTTGTTCTTCAAATGTTTTTAGAAGTTCTTCATTCTTCTTATTTGATTTTTCTAGATCTTCTTTGAGGGAGATGATTTCTGCTTCAAGACCTTCCTTTTCAAATGACTGTAGAGGTTCCTCATTCTTCTTATTTGATGTTTCGAGATTTGCTTTTAGAAAGATGATTTCTACTTCAAGATATGCTTTCAGAGAGATGATTCCAGCTTCAAGTCCTTCATTCTTCTTATTTGTTTTTCCGAGATCTTCATTTAGATCGATGATTTCTGCTTCAAGTCTTTTATTTTGATTGGTTGCATAATTGTACAACTTTTGATACTTGTCTATCTGTTCATTCAGTATTTCTATCTGTCCTTTCATTTGAGAGATCATCTCATTGTAGATAACTTCTTGCTTATTAGATGCTCTTTGTTGTTCTTCAAATTTATTCTTGAGAGCTTCTTCTAGATCCATAACATTACTTTCACTATCTTCACCATTGCATGCATAGGAAAGTGAATCACAAGAACAACATTCAATACCTGTTTTATCTTCTTTATTTTCTGCAGCACATGTTTTCTGAGATATCTCCTTTTGAGTAGCCTTCTTCTTTTGCTTCTTTGCCATGAGCACTAGCAGATCTTGGTCAGAATCTTCTTCATATTCACTTGTCATTTCATTATTATCTTCATTTGCATAATAGCTCTTTCCCTTTACAAATTGTTTCCCTTTATCATGATTTTATCTATAAGGACATTTCACAACATAATGACCAACTCTTCCACAATCAAAACATTTAAAAGGAAGCTTACCTTTGAATCTTCCAGTACCTGGTTGTAGTCTTCTCACAAAATTTGCTTCTTCTTCTTCTGATATGTAACTTGATTCCTTGACAACTTCCTTTTCTTTTCCTCTTGCACATGCCTTAAAGACAACTTACTTGTTTTGAGAGGGACCTTCTTTTCTCATTTCAAAAGCAGTTAGAATACCATGTAGTTGAACAATAGTAAGAGTTTGCAGATCTTGCCTTTCTTCAATAGCAGATACTTTTGACTCAAATTTTGAAGTCAAAGATCTTAAGACCTTTTCAACCAGAGTAGTATTAGTTATGGTTTCACCCAAACTTCTCATACGATTTACAATATCATCTATATGTAAAAAGAAACTGGCAATACTCTCATCACTATGCATCCTTAAGTTTTCATATTCAATTTTGAGAGTTTGGAGTTTTGCACTTTTTACCTTTGTATCTCCTTCATAGCTTAGAATGATTTTGTCCCATATTTCTTTTGCTGAATTTAGCTGCATCACTTTAGCAAATTCTGGTTCAGACATGCTTCCTAACAAAACATTGACTGCTTTGGCATTGACTTCATATTTCTTCCTTTCTGCTGCATCAGTAGGAATACTTGCCGGATACTAATAACCTCCTTCCACGATTGCCCATACTTTTGCACCAAGACTTTGCAAATATGCTTTTCTTCGTATCTTCCAGAATAACAGATTACTCCCATTGAACAGAGGTGGCTTTAAAGACAATGCTCCTTCATGACTTCCCATTGTGACGGTCTCCTTTAAGCGATCAAGCTTCTGCACAAGGACCTGCTTTGATACCAATTGTTGGGAAAAATACTGAGAGGGGGGGGGGGGGGGTGAATCAATATTTAGAGCATACTCAAAATTTTTTACCTTTTCTTTCCTTAAAACCCATACGCTACTTTCTTGAACACAACTCACCTATACACGCAGATATACTTCATAAAACACGCGTATATACAGAGATATTATTTATGCATTTATTCTTTACTTAGATCTGTGCATCATTCATTCATCTGATGTTTAGTTAGCAGTAAACATGTGCAGTAATAACAAAATAAATCATCACACATAAGCAACACACATGAACACCAGGATTTAAGGTGGAAACCCAAGTCGGGAGAAAACCACTGCTGCCGTCGTCTCTGTCTTCAATATTTTATTATAAAGAAAACATCTTACAACAATGTACTAGCGCAGACTCATACTAGCACGCAGGCACCCACTTGCAGAAGGCTACAACCTTCTCTCATTTACCAGCCTCTCCTGGAAGGGAGCTACAACCCCCTGCTCTCATTTACCAGCCTCTCCTGGAAGGGAGCCACCACCCCTTGCTCTCATTTACCAGCCTCTCCTGGAAGGGAGCCACTACCCCCTGCACTCGTTTACCAGCTAACAATGGAAGGGAGCTACAACCCCCTCACTGAAGGCTTCAACCCTCAGCACCACCATGGACCATGTTTCATCAATTTTCACACTGGACCCACTCCACACATTTAAGCTCAACATTCATCAAACTGAAACTTATAACCCCATCAATTCATTCATTGAATCATCAACCAATCAACCAATGACTTGATCTTCAATTAACATAATCAACAACATATTCATCATTCAAACAACCCAGTTCTGTACGAATACATCATTGACAGATAACAGTAAAATAGCGAAACAGATCAGACATTTCATTCAACTTACTTCAGCAAACCCTAGATTCCATACACGCTTTTACTTCACTGAACCTGCGTACCTACACGCTTTCATGCACACCAACCCGCGTATACTTCTGTGCATTCTTCAAAAACCCTGACTACCCATATGCACTTTTCCTTAACCAGACCCGCGTATACATGCGCTTTTACCGAAGCGAACCTGTGTATACATCTGTAACTTTTCTGGACTGTGCAGTTCTTAAGATCAGATAAACAACTCAGATTTCATCCTTTACTTCAGAAGGTATTTTGCCTCATCTCAGATCTAAACATTCCATAAATAGATCTAGAAAATACATATACATTTCAGATCTAGAGATCCCTCTTCATCATTTTCTTCATAGGTGCATCATAGATTCAGATCTATCAATTAAGAACAGAGTTCATCATGCAGATATTCCTTAGAGGAATTTATTCATCAACAACCCTTACTTGCACACTTTGCATTATGATCTTCTTCTCCTTATATAGATTTAGCCTTTTTCAATACCATGAGCCAAAACCACTTTAACCACCGATGGTATTCCTGGACGGGATCAAGCGCTCAATACTTTGGGTCAATACCATGGTAATGCCCCTTGGTATTCTAATTTTGGAGCGCAAATAGCCATACGCTACTTGGTACGTTCTTTTCCACGTACATACGTGGCTTCCCTTTAATAAACCCGCGTATGCCTTGTGACATACCTTTTTCAACATTTCTCTAGTACTTACTGGAATTCTTTTCTTCTGTTACTTCTAAGATGATCAGTAGATACATCAGATTTACATCATTAACAACTCAATCATCTTGCCAACAATCTTCCCCTTAACTCATCAAGTAGGTTTCCATCAGGGAAAACTTCATCAAGTAGGTTGTCATCAACTTTATCAAGTAGGTTGCCATCAAGGACAACACATGCCAACATAATTCAACACCCCGGAGCAGGTAATTTTGTCATCACATTAACCCCCCGCCCCTCCCCTCGAACTTGACATAGTCAACGGTGCGATCATGTAAACGACCATACTGTTGACTATGTAGTGATTTCAGGAGGGAGGTGTGCTTCCTAAATGATACGCCCCGTGGCGTATAGTTTGGTTAGCGCACCACCCTCCTGACACCGTATATAGTCAACGGTGTGGTCTATCATTCCACTGCACCATTGACCTTGTAACAATGCCAAGAGGGCGGTGTGCTAAAAATTTTCAGGTTCACCACCTCTGGTGCGCAACAAAAAAAGTCGCACCGTTATCGGTGCATGACTGTTTTTTTGGTGCACTGACTTTTTTTTTTTGTTTTAAATATATATATATATATATGTATATTCTGAAATACATGTCTCATTTAATAAAAAAATTGTATTTAATATGTCAATCATTCAGTGACATCAAAGGAGAGAAGAGAGGGAAGAACAACAACAACAACAGGCAGACCAGTATAACATGGTTCACCTGTGGGAGGCATAAGAGAGGGAGAGAGATACGTACCCTTGCCCTACTACAGCATCCTCCTAGGGGCTCCTAAGGGAGATAATCCTCCTCAAGTTTTATGAGGAGGCTACATCCCTAAAGGGCCATGGTGGGGCTTTACGATAGCTTATCCACAGGTGGAATGCCCACCTACAGGCTTTTCGGTTTGGTCCTAACCAGTGGTATGCGCCCATTGAGGAGGACATATATTTCATTACTGGCCTATCGAGGAGAGGGGTGGATTTTCCCTCATTCCCAGAGGTCCCCATTGGCTATGCAACAGGGAGTCAGTTGGTGTACTCCCAGAGATACATTAAGTAGATATACTGTCTCCTGTAGATTTTCAGGTCTCAGGAGGTTAGTTACTTATTGCTTCATTTCGTGGAGAGGAGGTGAGGTGCCTCTCACTATTGATTTTGACCATTGCATACCATACTAGCGACAAGCAATGCATTAGTTTCCTGCTTCTATTTTATGTTGATTCTTTATTACAGGCACCACGACTTGTGAGGTGGTCTGCCATTTTTTTGTGGCAGTTCTGTACAACTTTAGATAGATGTCGTGCTCAAGCACAAGGGAGGGTGAACTCCCCTTTTTCTTGAGAGCTATTTTTTTTATTTTTTGAGAGGTTTCCAGAGATGAGGCCTACTTTTGTTCAAAAACCTCGTAGGCTGATGTTGCCTGTATGGATGCAGATGTGGGGACAGATGATGCCCAAGAGGGGCGAGTCAGAGTTTTTCACGATGATATCGCATGATGCACTGGATTTTCTAGCTAGTGTTGATGAGAATCCCTTCATTCTGGTCCCCTATCCGTATGCTGGTTTGAATTGGCAAGGGAGTGCCAACATCCTCTTCACATATGATGAGTTGCTGGATGATAGAGGTAATATTACTGTTTTATTTAAATTTATTCTAACATGTTCTTTAACTTGTTTTTATTAAACTGTTTAATGAAATTGTCTAATTATTGTTGTGTACTTATATATATTTTACAGAAATTGGGTCATTTGATGGCGATGAGATGCCACCGCCACCAAATGATCTAGGTGTAGATCCTGATGACGATCAGGATATGGCAGATGCCGAGGATCAAGCCGGTGCAGATAGACCTGGTCCTCATGGTGCACTGGTACCGCCTTTTGCGAGGTGTAGGCCTGACAGTAGATTGAGGATAGAGTTGGGAGACCAAGTGTGTGCACTGTTTTTGGATGTTGGAGTAAGGCCTGCTATTATGAGAGAGATATAGGCTGATGCTAGGCTGGTACCGATGTGGAGAGGCATGATGCGTGACATGTTCATGTAGAAATTTGAATAATAGCTGAATTATTTACCGAGATTATCTTGATTACGCACTATTTAAGTTTCATGCATAATACATAACCTCTTCTACAATTGATCATTAATTTGCAGAAATAGAAGCAGTCACATGCGCACATTAAAACATAATCAAGCACACATATAACACAGTATGTAATGGGGAAAGCTTGCTACTGAAAACCCCCAACTATCTGTATATTATAATGATAGAGAACATGTAACAATACATAGCACAAACTCCTCACAAGCTCTTAGCACTATCTCCAATTGTTACACACAAACTAACTCAGATCTGAACAAGTCACAGGTTCAAATCTCCTCCACTGCTTGCCTGCCTCTACTGCGCAATCCAAGATGAATAATGATGAGATGAAAGTTCAAATCCCACTGGCTTGTACTACGCAATTCTCATTGGCAATCTCAATCAATGTGTGTGCAAATCTCATGCACAGTTATAGTCACAACTGATAGTAGACTCACCCTTTCACCCACCTCTAACACTGGTCTCCACTGAACTGTCCATGCATTGCAGTTAATTGATGTATTCTTTAGTTGATTTATGAGTTAATAATTAGTGAATTAATTAATAATTAATTCACACCACTCATCACTAGTGTATTTTTCAGTTAGACTAAATACAACTAGTTCAACTAAGTTAAACCGAACACAACTCCACCAACTGTCTCATCAACTCCACCAAACTTTGACACATGAGTTCTAACTCAAGTCAACCATGCAATAGCTCAAATAACCCTTAGGAAAAGCGTATTTCCTTCTGTCAGCTGCATGTGCCACATCCAAGCATCAAACTGAAGTGCTCCAAGAGGATAAGATAATGTTTATAGTCTAAATATTATTAAGGGTTAATAATATTTGACTGTTCTATTTTTAGCCCGGCAGTCTAAAAATAGAAACCGCCCAATGTCTAAAAAATAGAGGTCCATCTATTTTTACCAACTCGACCAATCATCCATAAATAGCATCCTGCAACTCATAGACCATGATCCATATTTTTAAAAATAGACATAGTCTAAAAATAGACTTTGCGCCAAAAATAGCCTGCGGGCCCACTTAGTGAAGGCGACTTCTTTTCACTAAGCTCCATCATCTTGTTGCATTTTCAACACTCCCTCTCAAAAAGATATGGATTATCTGCAACTCCTATCCTGCCTCTCTGGTATTCGAATTTTCTCCTGGTTAGCGCCTTCATCAAGATATCAGCATCCTGATCCTCCGTGGGAATATATGAAAGTAACATGATTCTCCGCTGTACACAATCTCTGATATGATGGTACCTGATGTCGATGTGTTTGGATCTATCATGAAATAATAGATTAGCCGAGAGTTTAATGCAACTTTGGTTATCACAATAAATCACAATAGGCTCCAAGTGTGACCTGAACAAATTCGATTTATCCTCCTCTCATTCATATAGCCTCGCATGTACAAGCTTGTCACATACTCTCGCCTCGCTGGAACTGTAGTGCCACACTTTCTGCCTACCCACAAAGGTAGAAACTACTGTCAATTCGACAATGAAGATCCTCTGATGTGTTTTTCCGTTGGGCTCCTTGCCCGCCTTCCGCATGTGCGAGCCACATAGCTTCACCTCATCTCCTCATGTCCGTACCTGGCTGTCCATATCCCGATGTGCCTCTAAGATATCTCAATACATGCTTCCCCACCTTCCAAAAGAGCTTGGTAGGCTTAACCATAGCTTGTGAAAGCTGGTTAACTGCATAGCATATGTCGGGTCGTGTATTGACCAGATACGTAAGTGACCCCACCAACTGTCGATAAAAAGTGGCATCCGCTACCTCCGCCGAAGTAGCATCCTCCTTCCTCCAACCTCCAGGAAGAGGAGTATCAGTAGGCTTGCAGCCATGCATGTTGAACTTCTCCAGTATCTCCTGGGCATACTTACCCTCAGAAACAAACAATCCATCACTGCATCGCCAAATTTCCAATCCCAGGAAATAATGAAGGAGGCCCAAGTCCTTCATTTCAAACTCTTTTGCAAGATCCTCTCCAAAGAAAGTATCACACAAAATTATCGTCGGTTCCAAATCATTCATGGTACCAATGACAAAGACCACCTCCACCACAATCTGGTATAGGTTAGGATCCGCCTCACTCTTGGAGAATCCAAGTCCGGTGAAATAACTGTCTATCCGTGTGTACCAAGCACGAGGTGCTTGTTTCAACCCATACAACGCTCTCTTGATCTTGCACACATGCGACTCACTGCTGAAGATATCAAAACCTTCGGGCTGCTCTATGTACACCTCCTCCTCAATGACTTCGTTGAGGAATGTAGTCTTCACATCCATCTGATGAATGTGCCACCCCATCTGCGCTGAGAGAGCAAGAATCGTCCGTATGGAAGAATACCTTGCAACAGGTGCAAAGGTCTCCTCATAATCGATCCCATATATCTGTGAGAAGCCTCGGGCAACAAATCTTGCCTTGTACTTCTCCACACTCTCGTCAGCCACTTGCTTCACTTTGTAGATCCATCTCGAACCCACCATTGGTTTCCCCTCCGGTCTTGGGACAATCTCCAATGCACTGTTTTTGACAATCGAATCATACTCTTCCACCATGGCATCTACCCATGCAGGGTCCTCCACAGCTTCCTCGAAAGAGGATGGCTCTGTCACGACACATTTTCTCACAAGAGCCATGCGTGGACTCACAGGTCCATCCGTGACCTGCCTCTATTTGCGCCTGCTTCAGGTGGTCCTGTGCCAACCTTCTCTCCGCACCTCGGCTGCGTCGGCGCCCGGCCGAGGCGCTTCCGCCCTCTCGATGGCGAAGTGCGTGAGTGGTCTCTTCCACTCCATGAACTTCCTCTTGTGGCTGATCCACATCCTGAAGCTCATCCTTAGGAACTAATAGCTCCTCATCTGCATGCAAGTGTGGCTCCCTCTCAAGCAAACACTTCATGGCTTTCTCCTCCTGAAATTTGATATCTCGTCGCACAAAAGTCTTGCGACTGTCTGGAAAATACACACGATAGTTGTGGGGTGTATCAGTGTACCCCACAAATATCCCAACCTCTGCGGTCAGCTCCAGCTTCTTCCTGGCATCCTTCATCACATGCATGTAGACAGGTGAACAAAAAATCCTCAAATGGGAAATATCAGGCCTCTTGCCAGAAAACGCCTCCTCCGGTGTACTCATGCCAAGTATCTTGTGAGGACAATGGTTCTGCACATATACTGTAGTATTGCATGCCTCCGCCCACAAGTGAATGGGTAGGCCCTAATCATGCAACATCTCCCATGCAGCACCCACGATAGTTCTGTTCTTCTGCTCAGCAACCCCGTTCTACTGTGGGTTATGAGGTGCTATGAGCTCTCTTCAAATCTATTCTGCACTGCAAAAGTCCTTGAATTTGCCAGAGATGAATTCACCACCATTGTCGCTCCTAAGAGCCTTCACCTACTTCCTCGATTCCTTCTCAACCAGTGCCTTGAACTCACAGAAATTTGAGTATGTCTCGCTCTTCTTCTGCATGAAGAAGATCCAGCACTTACGAGAATAATCATCAACAAAGATCACATAGTACCTGTGATTTGCTGTCGAAGCTACTGAGAAAGGACCACACACATCTATGTGAACTCTCTCAAGGATCGTCATGGTGTGACTATCCTTCTCGTGAAAGGTGGCTTTCACAAATTTTCCCAAGGTACACCCCTTGCACTAATCTGACTGCGCAAGAGTGCCCTTAGGAAGCCCAGTAGAAATCTGCTGCAGTATCTTTAAAGCCCCATGGTGAAGGTGGCCCAATCTCCAGTGCCACAGCTTGCCATCATCCTGGCTCACCACTCCTTCTGCCTTGCATGTCATTGCTGCGCAGCCATTTACTTGCAATTGATAAAGGTTCTTGACTCAAACCCCTATCTTCCGGGTTTCACTAGTTGTCTTACTGCGCAGGAAAGCCTTTCCTTCGCTAAAGACAACATCATATCCCTTGTCTTCTAACATCGCCACAGAGATCAGATTCTTCTTCAATCCTAGAACATGCATCACTTCCTTCAATATGAAGGGTTTACCAAACTCCCTCTCAAAGGAAATGGTACCGATACCGGTCGCACTGTATCTACCATCATCGCCCATCTCGATGTGCACTCCAAGATCTTTCTCATCCAGATCTGTAAAAAATTCTCGATCTCTTGTCATGTGAAAAGATGCACCACTGTCCAAGAACCACACTAATCCCATCACACTTGAGACCAAGCATGCGATCAGCGAAAAATCCAGCTCAAACTATGAGGCTAAGGCCTCTCCTGCTGCAGATCCAGCAGCATGCTTATTTTTCTTCTTCTGCGGACAATTTGTGGCATAATGTCCGTGTTGGTGACAGTGAAAGCACTTCACCTTGGACATGTCCTACCGTCTCTGCCTTCCGGTGACCGGAATGAGAAGCTTTCTTGCTCTTCCCTTTCTTTTCTTTGGCAGCCAAAGCGCAATTCTCTTCATCGATGCTCGATGAAGACCGTCCCCGGTACTCCGCCTTATCTCCTTCGCATGAGATCCGACCAAAGCCGCCCCCATCTATTGGCAGTTTCTCCCCGACCATTGACAGAAGTCCCGATAGAAATGCCAACCTCTTCATCAAGAGATCCACCTCACCCAAGTTTCCTCACCTGATGTCACCCCCCACACTTCCCACTTCATCCCTTATTTGGCAACTTATGCGCTTGGGTATATTGTTGCCTTTCTCCATCTTTATGTTTCTGAGTTTATCCTTGAGCACCAACTTCCTCTGGTCGCTCTTTCTTTGGAATAAATATGTCAATTCTTTCCACATCAAGTATGGAGAAGCTTTTCCATGCAGGCTGGATACAATGTGATCCTTCACGCCCTCCAACAGAATCCTTCGACATTTTGCTATCTTCTTTTTCCAAGCCTCAACTTGAGTAGCATCAGTAGGCTTTGGGACTTCAGCATCTATGAAATCCTTCAACTCGTTATCATCTAACACCGTCTCCATCCTGTCCTTCCATGCAACATAATTCGAGCTGCCCTCAAGGGCATACTCCAATCGCAATCCGTTGAAAGACATTTTGACTTCGACACCAAGAAAACACTGCTGCAAATTCGAATTCCAGCAACTCAAAACTCAATCGCTTCTGATCTGTAAGAAAAAAGTATTTCTAGCACAGAGATCAACTATAGGGGCATTTACTGGATATATCACCTTTCAAAGAAAGGATGGATCCAGAGGCTACCTGGCCCGCTTACAGACTCTGTCTACCGAAATAAATTGTAATCACTGTAATAGATCCGATGATCAATTTCGCTCCGATACCATGTAGAAATTTGAATAATAGCTGAATTATTCACCGAGATTATCCCGATTACACACTATTTAAGCTTCATGCATAATACATAACCTCTTCTACAATTGATCATCAATTTGCGGAAATAGAAGCAGTCGCATGCGCACATTAAAAACATAATCAAGCACACATATAACACAATATGTAATGGGGAAAGCTTACAGCTGAAAACCCCCAACTATCTGTATATTATAATGATAGAGAACATGTAACAATACATAGTACAAACTCCTCACAAGCTCTCAGCACTATCTCCAATTGTTACACACAAACTAGCTCAGATCTGAACAAGTCACAGGTTCAAATCTCCTCCACAAGTCTGCCTGCCTCTACTGCGCAATCCAAGATGAATAATGATGAGATCCAAGTTCGAATCCCACTGTCTTGTACTGCGCAATCCTCATTGGCAATCTCAATCAATGTGTGTGCAAATCTCATGCACAGCTATAGTCACAACTGATAGTAGACTCACCCTTTCACCCACCTCTAACACTGGTCTCCACTGAACTGTCCATGCATTGCAGTTAACTGATGTGTTCTTTAGTTCATTTATGAGTTAATAATTAGTGAATTAATTAATAATTAATTCACACCACTCATCACTAGTGTATTTGTCAGTTAGACTAAATACAACTAGTTCAACTAAGTTAAACAGAACACAACTCCACCAACTGTCTCATCAACTCCACCAAACTCCGCCACATGAGTTCTAACTGAAGTCAACCATGCAATAGCTCAACTAACCCTTAGGAAAAGCGTATTTCCTTCTGTCAGCTGCATGTGCCACATCCAAGCATCAAACTAAAGTGCTTCAAGAGGATAAGATAATGTTTATAGTCTAAATATTATTAAGGGTTAATAATATTTGACTGTTCTATTTTTAGCCCGGCAGTCTAAAAATAGAAACCGCCCAATGTCTAAAAATAGAGGTCCATCTATTTTTACCAACTCGACCAATCATCCATAAATAGCATCCTTCAACTCATAGACCATGATCCATATGTCTAAAAATAGACATAGTCTAAAAATAGACTTTGCGCCAAAAATAGCCTGCGGGCCCACTTAGTGAAGGCGACTTCTTTTCACTAAGCTCCATCATCTTGTTGCATTTTCAACAGTTCACCCTGATGTGCCATGTCATAGGAGATACCAGCTTAGTTACGCGGTTGAGGAGGGCGCTTCGACTTAGGCATGGTCAAGATGTAGTACATTGATAGTCAAGCAGCGACACATCATCTGATGATCACAATCAAGGGAGTGTTCATAATTCACCTCGCACCGCAGGTGAGCAGCCTGGACCATCAACAAGCAGTCATGATCATGAGCAGGCTGGACCATCCACGTCGAGTCAGCCTTCTCAGCCTGCAACATACAACATCCATGATCATGAGCAGGTTGAACCATCCACGTTGAGTTATCATGATCAACAACCTGCAACATCCAGTAGTACTCATGATCATGAGCAGGTTGGATCATCCATGTCGAGTCATCATGAGCAGCCGACAGTTGATCCTGATCAGCATGAGGCACCACCAAATCAACATGCACGTGATGATCGACAGTACTCATGATCATGAGCAGGCTGGACCATCCATGTCGAGTCATCATGAGCAGTCGACAGTTGATCCTGATCAGCATGAGGCACCACCAGATCAGCATGCACGTGATGATCGACATCTATCTGAGCTTGTCTAGGCTGCACCTATATATATATATATATATATATATATATATGGTCCATGTATTTTATGTTCATGTTGTAGTCGTATTTAATTTAAATGTTGGTGATCATCATGATGTGTATATTGTTAGGTCATGTTAGATATGTTCATTTAATGTGTAGCTTGCAGATAGATGTGTATGTGATAGTAGTTATTTGACATGAGATGTATATTTGATGTTTGTGTTGTGATGATGTTATACAATGTTAATTGTGTTTTGTTAGATGATCATGATCATGATGATTAGATGATGTTAGTGAATTTGAATGTGTTTTTTAGTCGAATACGATGTTTGTACAATGGTTATCATGACCGTGATGTTTATTTAATTTAATATTAAATCATGATATTTATTAAATATTATGTCGTGATTGTAATTGAAATTTTAATTTTAATTGTATGTAAGATTGTAAAATTGTAATTGTATGTAAAATATTTGTAAAATTTTAATTGTAATTGTATATATGTAAAATTGTAAAATTGTAATTGTATTTGTAATTGTAATTTTAATTTTAAGTGTAATTGTATGTAAAATATTTGTAAATTTTTCTTTTTTGGTAAATGAGGCTAATCTATATTAATTCGAAAATAGAACAGTACATATGCTACAGGTTGAGTTGGTAAGTTGCGTTTAACCAATCCCAGCCTTTGTTGCACAAATAAGGGTCTACCTCCGTGGAGGAAACCAGCCCGGAAAGTACATGAAATAGAAAATTATATAATGTGTTGTAACACTAGTGAAAATATAAATTCTGCGATAATAGAAAGCATGAAAAAAAAACTAGGAAGAGCTTATATGTTGTGCAACCATTAGTCCTCAGCATCATCATCGATGTCTGGATATTCCTCCACTATGGGACAGGTGTACGCTTGGATGGAAACTTCCTTTTCAGTGTTGGGTAGATGCGGAGGCTTGGAGAGCGGTGCGTAGAGGATGGGTGCCATCGGGTACTCAACCTCTGGGACATGCGTCCAACTACCTTTTCAGTCCATTTTCCAAACATTTGTGTCATCCACATCATCTTCCTGTGCCAGAAGAGGCTCGGTCTTGCGGGACAAGGGTCGATCTTGGTGTGCTATGGTGGACTTCCTTGGTCCACATCTGCCTCTCTGCAAAACATGTGAGGCTTCCTCCTCATCCTGGTCATGTTTAGGGCTCTAGGAGCACACCTCCAGGCGATTATCAAGCTCCCGGTGGTAGCGACCAAGGAGCGCACCTCTCTTGCATCCTCTGATGGTTCTTTGTCGCAACCTAGGTGCTATGGTCAACTGAAGTGGAGGAAGTGCAAAGCAAGGGGAATGCTCGACAAGGAGGGAGGTGCGAGGCAAGGTTCTAGTGGACAGGGAGGTACACTGAAGGGGAATGCATGACAAGGGGAAAGGGATTATGGGAGCACCTAGGATTATGAGACTAGAAAGACAGATGGAGCTCGGGTGAGTCGCATAGCTAGGGGGGAGCATAGCCCAAGGAATTATGTGCAACGCAGCACTTGGGAGGAGGCTGTGTGGCAGACTGGGCATGCAGGAGGGTAGGAACTGAAACAACAAATAAACCCGAAGGAACAGACTGTGAATCTCTTTGTGCTGAGGGTCCTTCCCCTTAATAGGCCTATGACACATGTGACGTTGCTCAACATTATTGTGCTTCACACAGAGCTGCGTGCTGTAATGGTTTTCATGAGTAGGCATGCACGAAGAGTTATGGCCGAGAAACATGTCAATCTAGGAGATCATTCAAAATGATTGCGAGAGAGAGGTACCCCGGAGGAGGTGATGTTGTCCAAGCATGTCTTCATTATGCCTTATCTATGTCATCTCATGCATATGATTGCAAGAGTGAGGTTCCACGTCGAGTCAAGACCTCCACTGCAAATATTTGTCCTCTTGAGCATGGGAGAGGAAGTTATCATTCTACTTCTGTTGTCACCCGCATCCAAGGCAAAATATTTGTAAAATTTTAATTGTAATTGTAATATTTAATTTATTGTGAAATGATTGTAATTGTAATTGTATATATGTAAAATTGTAAAATTGTAATTCTAATTCAAATTCTAATTGTATGTAAAATTCGAAACTTGTAATTGTAATTTTAATTTTAATTGTAATTGTATGTGAAATTGTAAAATTGTAATTGTATGTAAAATATTTGTAAAATTTTAATTGTATTAATGTGAAATGATTGTAATTGTAAAATTGTAATTGTATGTAAAATATTTTAAAATTTTAATTGTATTAATGTGAAATGATTGTAATTGTAATTGTAATTCTAATTGTATGTAAAATATTTGTAAAATTCTCATTGTATTACTGTGAAATGATTGTAATTGTAATTGTATGTAAAATTCTAAAATTGTAATTGTATGTGAAATTGTAAAATTGCAATTGTAATTGTAATTCTAGTTCTAATTGTATGTAAATTTGTAAAATTTTAATTGTATTAATTTGAAATGATTTTATTAAAATTTGTAAATTTGTAAATTTGTAAATAATTGTAAAATAATAAATCTAGAATAATATGAATTTTTGTAACATAATAAAGTTTAGAAAATAATGAAAATAAATTCATGTACTTTAGAATTATCATTATTTTTTTATGATCTTACATACCCAAAAAAAAGAACTTTATACAGTACTCCGTTGTTTTTTAGATCAACATAATTGCAAATTATCAAGTGAAATATTGATTTTAACATCAACACAATGGAAATTACCAATTAATTCAAAATACATATTATAATGTTTCGAAAAAAAAAAAGTCTTATAAGTTATAAGGTAATTAATTCCTCTTCTTTATAAAAACCCATCTTAAAAAGTATAAATATTGATGAAATAACACATGCACCATATCACTCTTGGTTCTCACCATCACCGTCATTATCTTCAAGCTCGCTTGGCATGATAACACTATTGTTCTCAAAAATATGTTTTGATAAAGGGTCATGTCTCAATACGAACCACCAATCTCTATCCAACACATTTGGGTAAAAAAACACTTGGTTGTAGTGTTTGGGGAAAACATAGGGCTCCTTAGGTTCATCCCACATCTTTCTAGAGCTGATACATATCAGCCTACTATTGCGATCTTCCTTTACATTATTCCGATCAAAGGTGTCCCACCACTTGCACCTAAAAATAACACATTGGAAAGAAGAGAAATCCACTTCAATTATCTCTTGTATATTTTCGACATAACCTAACTTTCCTCGTACTAGGTTTTGATCACAGTGGCTAGATCAACTAGATTGATAGAACTAGACTTCCACTCCACAGTCTTGTGTCATGTGTCCAACATCGACATTTGCTGTGCGAAAATGGTGTCCATATGCCCACATAGATGGGAACAAATGCACCTATAAAAAAGTTAAAAAAAACATAGTTTCATGTGTCTTATAATAACCCAATAGTTAAAATATGAAATTCAGATGCAATTACATTTGAAAGGTGCATTATTAAGTTTCAAATGTACATATAAATTAAATAGATTATTACCGAGTTGGTGCACCCAATCCCTACGTTTAGCGCATTCTCTTAACCACGGGAGTAACGACTGGTTGTACAGTATTTTTCTCTGACTTGGTCAGCAACCCAACTATTGTGGCACATTTTTGGCATATTTTATTTTAAATGATCGGGATAAGGCAAACTTCTACCATTCAACCATTTGAATTCTTTCCTATCACTATCCCATTTCATCCTCCTTTGTTCATACAATGTGGCCCATGGTTGTGTCGCTTCGGAATTGTAAAGAACAAATTTATTGATTGCTTCAATTTTTGCATTCGATGATGAAATCAAACCAACATTATATAGTACATAGAGATCAAAATATACATTATATTGAATTTCAACATGAATATTTACTTTGTGTCAATTTGAAAAATTGTAAGTCGCTTACTCTTTATCAAGCGTTTTTTTTCCATTTGTTTGGAGCAGCTCTCCTTCTCTTTTGTCATCATCCCTTTCATCATCCAAAATCAATACACCTGGTTTGTTGTCTATTTGCTTGAAGTACTCACTAGCATAATAGAAAGACTCATACGATATGTACCCCTCTGTCATAGAACCCTCGGGTTTTGCCCTTTGTCGAACAAAACCTTTTAATTTCTTCATGTACCTCTCTAAGAAGAACATCCAATGACAAGAAACCACCCCAACTAATTCAACCTCATCTACTAGGTGGATTAGAAGATGAACCTGCAAGTCCATGAAACTCGTTGGAAGTTCCTTCTCAAACATACAAACAATCTCAACTATCTCTTGAAGCCACCGTGAAATGCTAACCACATGAATATCCTTTGACGTGATGCAACATACAAGTGCAATTAATTTAGATATGGCACGTCCTAGGTCTTGAGGGAATTCATGTTTCACACACCCATGCACGAACAAAGGATAATTACACTGCAAAGTTATAAACACGTGCAATAATATACAAAGTTAGTTATGTTTTATGATCCATGCATGGGATAAAATCTATTAATATAACAAATAATAAAATCATGCTTTTGACATTATACATACTGATAGAAGATTCAAATGGTCATGCGATTTCAACCCCGACAAATGGGCATCCACGGTGAAGCAGCGCCATAGTGAAGACCCGTATGAAGATGGAACCCTCACACCCATTATAACTTCCTCTGCCAAAGAAATATCATATTTTTTAAAAATCCATGGGACATCACCTTCTTTTAAATACCATCATGAATTAGAGGGACTAGTGCCTACCTTTGATCCTGTACTTTCTAATTGTCTTAGCCAATGTTTCTTTTTAGTTTTTGAAGTAATAAGATCTTTCCTAGCATCCAATGTGTCACTTTGTTTCGATGATATGTGCCTCCATAAAGAAGATGAAACATTTTTAAATATATGCATGGGATCTAATAAGTGGGTAATATTAAGATGCTCTCAATATGGGAGGTTATAAGAGATAGATTTCCTTTTCATCCCAATGGAAAATTTCTCAACATAGGTGTCGAAGAATTTTGGATCATCGAACATAGGATCCCCATTTGAATTGAACATTTCTCTAAACTCCTTCTCCTTCTCTCTCTCATATTCTCTAAGCCATTCATCTGGTGTCGTTATTGGAGGCCTTTTGGTTCTCTCTCGTTTACCATTGAAAGCGATGCTACTCTTCTGTAATGGCGTTCTTCTAGGAGGAACACCCTAGAGTGGTCATACACTGGCTTTCATAGGTCGTTGGACCATCTAGATTTCAGAGAAGGTCCACAACATTTACATCCAAAATACCCTTTTGTTACAAGACCTGCAAGATTATTGTATACAATTTATATGCATGGCACAATAAATAATATCATGAAGATCAGAACAATTACAATGAATTAAATAACTAATATGTGAAAGAATATTGTTACGTATATAAAAAAATCAATAAACATGTAATTTACCAGAGCAAACTCCTAAGCCTAGATAATCATGTGTTGTGTAAACACATATTCCATACAACATAAAACTCCTCTATGTTGCGATGGGTCTTGATACATCATATACATTTATCCCGTCCCATAATTCCTTCAATTCATCTACTAGTGGTTGTAAGTAGACATCCATATTTTTCACTTGTCTTCTACCAGGGACTATGAGAACCAACATAAGATGTTCATTCTTCATGGATAACCATGGGGGGATATTGTTATTGATCACTACTACAAGCCAAACATAATAGTTGGTGTTGTGGAGGGAATATGGGTTAACGCCATCCATGGCTATACTGAGTCGTAGACTTATTACTTCATCCTTGAAATTTTGGGGCCATGTATCTTCTATATGCTTCATGGCTATTGAATTAGTTGAGATTCACATAACTCCCAACTCACTTCTATGTGAGGCATGCTATCCCTGCAACATAGCTAATTCTTTGCAAAAAAAGAGCCTTTGAATCCTTGAGATTATAGGCATGTGCCTCAATATCTTAAAAGGAGGACCACACGATTTACCCTTATTTTTTTATTTGTCATACCTTTCATGGCCACATTTCGGGCATATCTCTTTGTATGCATATTCTCCTCTATATAGAATACAATAATTTGGACATGCATTATTTGATATGTACTCAACAATCAACATTTTCAACAATTTCTTTGCCTCTTCATAGTTACTAGGCAAGACATTATCACTCGGAAGAAACTTATCTTTGAATAATCTGTAGTTGGTGATCATGGAAAATATTAAATGTACATTAATGCTGATATAATTATTAACGTCCATAAAATTGACCATTTTTAATTTTCATTGTGTGATTATATTTCTCAAATTTATATAAGGGAGGACTATATGGTAACTTACCTCAAAATTTCCGAGAAACGTGCATTCGACAAGCCAAACTTTTCTTTCAAGGTGTATAGTAATATCATTGTCCCCAATGAAGTAGACTTTGACTGACTGCTAAGTCCAAAGAGAGGGGTGGTGGAAGAAAATTTAAGGCTTTCGAAAAAGGTGTTAGCGATATGAGCATCATCCCCTAGCTGATCATCGTTTTGGAATGCATCTAACAACAATGCCTCCATGGCAGTCGTATCCCTTACATAATCATCCATACCAACCTCTATTTGATTGCATCCATTGCCAAATTGAGAAGAACTACTATTTTTGTGGTCATTCCTAATTGGTGAATATGGATATAGCGGGAATTGAATCGGTGGTTGATTCAACCATTCTTGATATCGTTCCTCTCCGATTTTTTCTCTTAATTCAGCCTTCTCTCAATTTGACATTGTCGTGGGGTGCAATGGAAGATGGTAGGTAGGTCGCTCATCATCACTAGAATCTTAATAATTTAAAAAAATATATTTAAACATGATTAGTACAAAATCTACATAATCTATGATACCAATTAGTAAGAACATTGACAAGGCATGATTAATTTGTTTGACATTGAAATAATTACATTGATATACCAAACAATTATTATTACTGTCATTGTCCCTGGATTGTGGTTAGAAGATGCAATATTGTTACAATTGGCAGGGTGAAGCAGCTGTCCATTTTCATCTACCAAATGTGCCTTGCAGTATGTTACTCCTGTTAGCAGCTTTTGACGTTTTGGAGCTGTTTGAATACTTTGTGCATCTGTACTCGATTCTAAATTTGCATGAACCTAAAAATTTTTATACATTATAAATTTTATTAAACTGATTGACATGGATAAAAAACATAAATTCAGTCAGATAATGAAAATATAAATAAAATATGAACTAAATATTACTTCTTAAGATGGATAGGGAGAACTCTGCGATGGACTTTGAGAAATATTATAGAACGAGTTGGATTTTGAAGAATTGTCCATTCGATATAATTATATTATTTTCTCCCTGCATTTGAGCAAAATCAACAATAAATTTTAGTGCACAAACCTAAAAGTAATTTCGGTGCCTTAAAAATGTATTTATTGTTATCAGTGCTTATGTAAAGATAACCACACCGGTGCATTTTAGTTACTGCGCACTAGTGTCATGTTATTAACTGACGCACCGGTGCGGTGTTATTAATTGATGCACTGATGACGAAAATGCGCAAATAAAAAAAACGCAACTTTATCTTAATTAAGTGAAACAAAAAGTGGTAAATTGAAAAATGGGTGGAAAAATATTTTCGAAAATCTAATTTAATAAAACTATTCTTTAAATACTAAACACTTTTTATTATTTCACTATTTTTGCAAAAACTTTCAGCCAGAGATTTGCACGAGACATACCTGGAGCAAGAGAGCACGAGAGCACTATGGATCAGTGGAATAATTTTGAACAGAACTATTCAGACAATCATAATTCCAAACCTCTATGATTCAAAACCTGTAGCATAGAATTTCAAACGATCTCGTGATTAAATTTTATTGTTTTTTTTACATTTTCTACATTATTTTTTACGCAGTAAGTAAAAAATTTAAATTTGATGTTCATTTTCAGAAAGAAAAAAAAAAGAAAAAAAATCCATTTTACCCTAAACCCTTCATTCTTTTTGTTTCTTCCCTTGCTTCTTCATGTTTTTGTGATTTTAGAATTAGGGATTTTCATTTTAGATTTATAGGGTTTGTATTGTTATATATATATATATATATATATATATATATATATATATATATATATATCTAGGCCTATGACATTTATACCACGGGACGACTTACATAGTCGGATCCCAATCCATGTCAACCCTTGCGTGAATTTTTAAAAAACTAAATTTGTTTAATCGATGTGCCTTGTGTAACCTAGCGCACCGGTGTGTTGGCTTATCACAGTGCACCGCACATGTACTATTTGATAAAAAAAATTAAAAACATATTTTTTTAATCCATGTGCCAAATGTAAAATAGGGCACCAGTGCGCTATTTCATTATAGTTCACCACACACGTACCGTTTGGCAATTTTTATTTTTATTTTATTTTGTGTTAATCGGTGTACAATGTAACATATAATGCATCGGGTCTCCTTTTTGATTGACAACATAGTATGGTGGTCCCCTGTTTGCGCGGGGCATTTATAAGAATATACCACACAACCTCCTCCACGACACCATATGCTACAAAAACTAACACTGGACGGTTTTCATTATTTTGTTTGTGTTAATCAATGCAGTGGTTAACATATAATGCATCAGTGCTCCTTATTGACATAGAGCACCGTATAATTTTTTATACTATTTTGGAAGTGCGTTTATAAGAACACAACACATCGACGTCGGTGCGTACAAAATTTAAAAGCGCACCGGTTTCTTGATATTTTTTTTTACCTGAAAAGTTGATGATTTATTTATAAAATATATTAATGAATGATATGGTACAAGCTTCATATTGATAAATAAATGGTTGGCAAGAGATCAAGTAACAAAAATACATATAACACATCAAGAAAAGCAAAAAAGGCAAGTTCTTTGTAAATTCTTTACAAAAAATATTATTTTTGAACTATATGTAAGTTTAACTAATATGTATTGTTTATTGTGTTTCATGTAGAGCCACAAAATGACGAATATCGATAAGGTTATTTATGATCTAGGATTAGAAGAGCATAAAATCTTGATGGAAAAATTTCAAAAGGATGAATTAGGTGAAAGAAAAAAATACTATTGATCCAATATGAGTTTATTTTTTAATTTTCATTAATAATATAATTAAAATTATTAGATAACATGTTTCAAATAATCTATTAATTCACTTATTTTTAATGTTGTACAGGGACCAACAACTGAGAAAAGGAATGTTATTATAAGAAAATAAAATAATAGAACATGCAAATGAAAATGAATTGCTGCTTATCTCATCTGAAGTGGTGCTCGAGGTTAATGAAAGGGGGAAAATATTTTACAAAAGTTTGAGGGATTTAGTGGAATGAATGTATAGACGTTCTTTCCACTTACAATACAAAAATCAATCTGATGATTCCAAGAACCAAATTTTATCTAAACTACAGGAAGAGTTTCCAAAGAATTTGTCAATGAGACATGTCAGACTTTTAATAGCAAAAACGTACAAAAAAAAAGAAGGAATGAAAAAGTAATATTCCTTTCAATGTTTTTTCTATAATTATTTATAAATATTACTTTTGTTATATATATTTTTCATATATCAATATAAAAATTATATAGTTTATTGTCATGTTACATTTTCACGAAGATTATGAAAATCTCAAAAGATGAATGAGCTGATATCAAAAATATGCCAGTAGGAATATCCAAAAAGGTGTACAAGGAGATGGTCAAAGAAATGGATAAAATTGCATTGCAGGAGGATCCATCTCAACAACAATGTGCTTCAAATGTAATATGTAATCATTGAATTTTTTGATCATTCTGTACAATAAATAAACAATTTAGCATTAAATATTAATTTTCAAGTATTTTCTTGCAGAAAAGAAAAGAAAATGGAACCCATTCAGCACATAAAACAGGACGACAAGGAAGAAAAGGGTTGATATCTAAGTTTATGAGTAATTGTTACTTCCTTATAACAACTTAACTAGATTTCATTTTTGTATATTTTAAGTTTTTTTACAACAATCATCATTGAATGTCTTCAAATATGTGTTAACATACTAATAAGAACCATCAGACGAATTGCTCGACATTGGGTTAAATATGGGTTGTGAGTATATGTTGGCATATCATAAATTAATTGTGGAATTTGTAAGCATATATCGATCTTGTTTTACTTAGTTCCGTCTATAATTAATAGAACAAAAAAATATTTTATATTAAATATATGATTTGTTATGGGGTATAAAACTTGCAAGAAACAAATTATGGAACTGTGCCAACAAATGAAATCTTGAAAGATGGCATAAAATTAGGTTTTGAAAGAATGTGTATAGTTCATGAGTCAATTGTTGCTATGGTATGTCATTTATTTTCGATTTACATTGATGTATATTATTTAATATTGAAATTTCATTATTCTCACCAATGTATATACACTCATTATAGTTTATTTTTATGTTTGTAGATGGAAGGTGAAGAAGAAGAAAACAATCAACACCATGAACAAAACATTCCTCAAAATAACCCAAGTCATGGAAGTAGCTCGTGCAATGACAGTAGTTCAAACGAAGAATGATGATCATTATGTTTGGATATCAAAGCAAGGCGTTGTATTTTTTGAAATATTTGTCTGTGAAATCAGAGATTTTGTTTAATGTAATGGAAATAGTGTCCCAATTGAAAGACAAATGGATACCAATAACTGTCCCATTTTGTATGACAAAGACTGTCTTATATATATATATATATATATATATATGTTTTAATTTATTCTATTGTGTTCTCCATTGTCGCTGTGAAATGTAACACCACTGATTAAATTTATGGATGATTAAATATTATAATTAAGAGATGTGAAATCTGATGATATGATATAAAAAATTAATCCAAACATCACATTCAAATGCACTAATAAAAATTTAATTGATATGAATAATGTTATAAGATATGTGTCATCTTTTGATGAATAATGAATTTAAAAAAATCACAATAACTATGATATGATATAACAAATTAATCCAAACATCACATTCAAATGAATTAATAAAAATTTAATTAATATGAATATTGTTATAACATATGTGTCGACTTTTGATGAATAATGAATTTTAAAAAATCACAATAATTGCAGTGTCACGGGTTGTTGTTTCTAAAAAATACAAAATGAACACCGATGCGTGTCAATTACTATACACTGGTGTGTTTGTATGATAAATCTCACCGATGTGTTTCTGGGACCTATGGGAAATGCACAAATACCAATACCAATTATAACTCTCAGTGCCTTTGTGTGATACTGCACACTGGTGCATTTATGTAAGACTACTCACCAGTGTGTTTGTATGACCTATGGGCACCGCATAAATACCAATACGAATTAGAACAATTAGTGTGCTTGTGTGATACTGCGCATTGGTGCATTTCTATAATACTACGAATCGGTGCATTGATACGGCCTATGGGCACTACACAAATCCCAATACCAATTAGAATGGCCTGGTGCGTTGTATCAACTACAGTGCGTCCGGTGCGGTTTTATACCTTTATGGCCCGGTGCATGCACCTTCGACCGCCTTGGGTCGACTGTCTAGATGACAGGCACTGATGCATTGACACCTGAGTAGCGCACCGATGAAAAAGACATCTGTAATAACCTCCGGCCACCCAGTTTTTTTAGTTGTGTTGAAATTTCATTAGAAGCTCCGCCAAAACCTCTGTTGCCGAAAACAGATGTTGTAGAAAATGTTTTTTGACAATTTTTTCCAATTTTATAACACTAAAAACCTCCTTTATAACCTCCGCTAGAGGGTCTTTTCCTTGTAGTGCACATTCTCTCTCGCATCTAGCATCAATATGTCAGCCTCTTTGGTGTGCTTCCTTCCATCTCTAGTGGATGGCTCTGCATGAGTGGTTTCTACCACTCTCTGATCCTCTTCTTGTTGTTGCTCCATAGCCCGAGGTTCATCCTTTGGAGCTAAGAGCTCCTCAATTGCATGCAACTCAATCTCCCTCTCAAGGGAAAATCACATGGTTTTCTCTTCATGAAATTTCACATCTCTTCTTACCACTGTCATCCTGTGTGCTGGAAAATACACCCGATAGTTTTGGGGTGTATTAGTATACCCCACAAATATTCCTAACTCTGATGTTGGCTCTAGCTTCTTCCTGGAATGTTTGGTCACATGGAAATAAACAGATGAACCAAAAATTTTAAAATACGACACATGCAGTCTTTTACCTCAAAATGCCTCCTCTCATGAACTCATGCCAAGTATCCGATTAGGACTGCGGTTCTACACAAATATTGTTCTATTGCATGCTTCTACCCACAGATGCAACGGTAGGCGCTTATCATGAAACATAGCTTCTGCCGCTCCCACAATATTTTTTTTCTTTCTTTATTCAACCCCATTCTGTTGTGGGTTATGAGGGGCAATCAATTCTCTTCAAATTCCTTTTGAGGCGAAGAAGTTCTTGAATTTGTTAAATATATATTCTCCATCATTTTCGCTCCTCAGATCCTTCACCTTCTTCCCTATATCTTTCTCGACAAGTTTCTTGAACTCACAAAACTTGTAGAACGTATGATCTTTCTTCTGCATGAAGAAAATCCAACACTTTCTTGAAAATTCATTGACAAAAATCACATAATACCTATGATTTTTTGTGGAATCTTGCGAGAATGGTCCATGCACATCTGAGTGAACTCTCTCAAGTATTTCCACTGCTCGAATTTCCTTATTGTGAAAGGTGGCCTTTGTATACTTCCCCATAGTACACCCTTTGCATGTGTCTCTCTATGCAAGTGTACCCTTTCGAAGCTATGTAGAAATATGTTGCATGATCCTAAACGTATTGTGGTTTAGATGACCCAATCTCATGTGCCATAAATCACTGATGTCTCGACTCACCACCTTCTATGCTTTAGTGCTCAATGTTGCACAATCATCCACATCAAGTTTGTAGAGGTTCTTCACTCGAACCCTAATATTCTTCACATATCCCATGTCTTTGTGACGAAGGAACACCTTTCCTTCACTGAAAATCACATCATAGCCATGATCTTCCAACCTAGCAACATAAACCAAATTCTTCTTTCAACTAGGTACATGCATGACATCTTTTAGTATGAGGGGTTTATCTGACTCTCTGTGAAAGGTAACTACACCAATACCTAGCCAGGGAAAATTTTAAGGGTGGAATATTATATTAAAGATTAGAAACCCTGGCGAATTTCTACTAGTCACTAATATGTAAATTGTAAAATTTTTGGTGACATTTTTGTATAAATAATTATATTTCCAATGATTTTATATAGGTTTATACAATATTTTGGCTATTTTTAAGGTAAAATAATGGTGTACTATAAAATTTTGGTGAATCTTTTTTTTCTTTGAAAAAACATGGAAAATTAGCCCACCTGCGAATATTAACCCCTAACATTTTTCCTCCTGATAGTGTTATGCCTCTCATCATCACCCATCTCGATGTGCATTTGGAGATCCTTCTCCTCCAAGCTACTAAAGAATTCTTTGTTTCCGGTCATGTGGAATGATAATCCACTATCCAAGTAACAAATAGAACCCAACACTGATGACACCATGCATGCGATGAGGGTGAAGTCCAACTGGAATTGTGAAGCCAATTATTCACCTGTTGGTCCTTCTGAGGTCTTCTTGTTGTTCTTATTTTGTGGAAAATTTGTGGCATAGTTTTCATGATCATGACAGTTGAAACATTTCACTTTTGACAAGTCTCGTTTCTTTCCTGTCTTACCACTCTCAGATTTGGAATGGGACACATTCCCTTTTCCTTTCTTTGCCTTTCCAGTCAAGGAACAATTCTCCTCATCATTAGTCTTTGATGAGGATCCATCTTTGGTAATCTGCCAAAAATATTCTTGTACCAAGTCAGACCACAGTCGCTCCCACTTTGGTAGCTTCTCCCTCCTATTCACAGAGTCCTGGAAACTGTGCCAGCGCTTTGGAAGGCTTATAAGTGCTAGGCTCACCAAATCATCATCAGAAATAGTAATCCTGACACTTCCAAGCTCATCTTGACATTAAGTGAACTTGGCCAGGAATTTCTTGATTGTGTTTCCTTTCTCCATTTTGATCTTTCTTAGCTTTTCTTTTAGCGCCAGCTTCCTACAGTCGTTGTTTCTTTGAAACATATCTTTCAAGGCCTTCCACATAGCATATCGAGTTGACTTCCATTGGAGACTCAATATGATCTCAAACTCCCTCTAACAAGATCCTTCTTGCTTTTGCCACATTCTTCTTCTATGCATCATGTTGTTGAGCATCGGTCACAGAGGCCTCGAGAATATCAGTGTCAATGAATCCCTTCAGTCTGTTGTCCTCCAACACTGCCTCCATATTTTCCTTCCATGCAATATAATTCAAATTTCCCTCGAGTGCATATTTGAGTCTCAAGTCATTGAATGACATCTTGATCAGTTGTTGGTAACGAAGAATGAATTTTCAAAGTTGAATAATTGTTCAACACAAACTCAGTTTTTTCTCTTCTATTGTGATTCCTAGCATTATGATACCATGTAGAAATTATACCAATGGGATTCAATCTGATCTTATGATGTACTTAAACAAGATACTAAATCCTTCTACAATTTTGCGGAAACAAAACATGATCACACAGCCACATATAAGCAAGAGAACGAAATAAATCAATAACACAAGATGTATCTAGGAAAATACCACTGCCTAAAACCCCGCTATCTGTATATTGTATAAAGTCAAGGATCATGAAACAATACAATGCTTTATTTCTTAATATAAACTCATGCACTCTACCAACTGTCTCACACTGATCTAGGAAAAATTTGAAAAATACTTAGCCAATTATAAGCCTCTCCTCAGCCTGGCTTTCTCACGCATTCCATGAGGAATTTTCACCTAATTAAATAGGAAAATCCCTTTGTTTGATTTCACAATCCTTCCTAGGCCTCCATCTAACTCTATAATTGACCTATACAATTTTCTAATTATACAACTGATAGTTATCATCCCTTTAACCTCAATCTCAACTGGGTCTTTCTTAGAACTGACATGCAACAAATATTTATAGTGAAATATCAGTTAACTGATTGATCACTCATTGTCAATTAAATCAAATTTAATTCACTGGACCTATCTCTAGCTCATCACTCAATTAGAACTAGTTAAATTGATTTTAACTCAATTAATTGAGTTAACTAATTACAACACATACATAACTGTAATTGGGCCCCCTTAAATCATGGAATCACTCTACATGCCTCCTCTTTCACCCTCAACTCGAATTTCCTAAGCTAACTCAGTCTTTTTGACTTAGTGAACTAATACAAGTTGTCATGAGATGAAATTAAAATTTCTCTTCTAATTTAATTAAGGGAAAATTAAATCAAAAGCCCCCTTTGGGATGCCATTTCAATAGTACCTATGCAGACACCACCTCCAATAGGTTAAATCATACAACATTAAAAGTGGAATATCTTGACTTTTGTCTTTAACTATGAATACGTCTTTGCTTTTGATTGTGAGCGAATAATGTGCCTCTAACTAAGATTTGTTGGAGTTTTGGTTAGAGTTGAGCATTATCATCTTTAATATTTAGATCTACATCTTCGTATGCTTTGTTCCAACCATAATCTCTGATCTTTGTTTAGGAATAATTGTGAGCTATCATATTTATTATTATTATTATTTTTCATGTGACTCAACTTTATAATCGTAGTGATTTCCTATTTGACTAGTGGGCTTCACATATTTGTTGTCGTCTCTCAGTCTATGTTTCTTTCACTTACTAACTTCGGAAAGTGAGTGAGTTTAGTACAATTAGGGGCCTACTCTACACATCGTATATCTCCACTTATGAGATACTCTGGTCCTCTCACCCAAATTATTATTAAATTTATCTTTATAATAACATATATATTATTAAATTTTTCATATTTTTTATCAAAAATAAAAAAACAAACTCATTATAAATATTGGAGGCTAGAAAGATTTTTATGAGCTTGAAAACAATTGTAAGGTTTTCGATCTTTGTATTTGGAGTAAAAATGTGTTCCTCTTTGATACCCTCTTCACCCTTGTTTTCCTATATGGTTGTGAAGTCTAGGGTTGCAGTATATCTAGAGAGATTCGTGGAGAAAGATTGAGATGATTCAAAACCAATTCATAACGTGTGATCTGAAGATCAAGGGAAATACCCCCTATCCTATCCTCTCGATCGAAGCTGGCCTCTCCCTTATTGAAAGCATAGCTATTTTTAAGTATCTAATGTACAAGAAGAAGATTTACAACATGAAATTCAAGAGGTTTCCTAAAATTGCTTATAACTTTAGTAAAAAACCCCACCTTCGCCTCAAGCCTAGGTGGCATAAGGATGTCGAGTCTTGGCTCAACCCTTGGGGGATAAATGAGGACATAATCCTTGGAAGCAAGGATAGTGTCAAAGATACTATCGAGGATAAGCTATGGGATGATAAGGAGCTAGAGGTTAAAATGATAAGATCTTATAAGGAGGTGATCAACCCCACCCTTGAGAACCAAAATTATCTTTATATTTTGACCAAATTGAAGAAAAAGATGAACATCACTAAGATTAGAAGTAATTCTCATCAGCTTTGAAGTGAAACTAGGGAGTGGTCTACTCCCAAGACTCCCTGGGACATAGAATTTTTTAGCTTTGCTATACTAAGAGGGTGGAGGATGTAAAACACTTTCATTTGATTATTCGCCCTTTACACACATCCAATCTTGTTGCTTTTTTTCCTTCTTTTTGAGCAAGATTCTAAAGAATTACAATTAGATTCTTCTTCTTAAATTCCATTAGTATGCTTTAATCTTAGTAAACCTTAATCATCATCATCGTTAATATAAAAATAATAAAAATATAAATTATTGCCTTTTGTTTTTACCAAAATAAAAACCAAGGCAGCATAAAATAATAAAATATAAATGATTACTTCTGAGGTGCTTTGGTCGTTATCGACCTCATTGTCCTCTATCTTTCTCTCGTATATATTGACTTCAAATCTCCTGTCCATTGTCTTGCGATGAATAATTTTCTTCTAAATACCCATCGCATATCTCTATCTCGAGTTTTGAGCTCCTTTGTTTCCTCTCACCATCGTTGTCTTCTTGTTTTCTGCCTATAAATACTCTCTGAGAAGTCACCTACATCACACTTATTTTCTTCTACTCTGAAAATTCGTCGCAAGTTCAAGCACTATGGCATTCCCATGCTTTCATTTGCTTTTTCGTATAATGTTTTTCCTCTTCATTTTTTTTTTTCCTTATCGTTCTCTACTCACTCATTTCATGATGATCAAAAATCGCTCGTCATTCAAGAACGATATTAGGAATTCTCCTCATGGTTCCATGGCCCAAGGGAGTCCTGCAGTCCCCTTGAGCAGGCCCATTTATTCATTATTCTTTATATAAATAAAGAAGGGTTGTAGGCAGCAGTAGTACCTCTTGGATCTTCCTTATATATGAGGTTGAAGTCTGCCAAGTCTTCCTTACATCTGAGGCTCAAATTTGGCTATAAGTATGTGCCAAGTTTTCAAATGAAGACTGGTTATTTTTTCATGCTCGATTGAGGCTTTCCATTTAAAAAACATTTTAATTAAATTTAATAAATAAAATCCATTGAAAACCAACTTCCATTCGAAGAGGGAAAACCATATACAACTGATGAAATACGTGGTCCTAGGCATGTATTGAACCTACGACCTTCATTTATTAACATTAATAAAACAATTCTATTTGAAGAAAGAACATCAGTTTAACAAATCTATTCCATCCAATGAAGAAAAAACAAATATGAGTGAATTCCAAATAAAACACCTTGGCGAAAAAACCAAAAAAATCATATCAATATTTATTGTATTGGAGTTTCCTACCATCTGCTACCAATTCAGCCACATCCTGTACAACATAATAATTTATGCAACACTTAGATTTTGTAACAACTTAACAATAGATTGATTGATTATTCTTCAATGAGAAGGTTCACTCCATGCTAGATCTTTAGATTAGTCGAGTTTATGAAAATGCTCTCAATTTAGCTTTGACTTATCACAAATTCAATTTTTTGGACATAATCGAGAATCTATATCATATAGGGGTTTGTTTAAAAGATAAGTTTCTCTATTCAAGAGTTTTGTTGGAATTTATGATAATTCCAGAACAAAGAACTAAGAGAATAATACTCTACTTCTAACATAGAGAATAAAAACAAATTTTCTTACTGCTGGACAAAGATTGCATAAAAATGCTTTCTATTTCATTAATAGAACTAAAACTATTACAAAATGATATATTTCTTCCTCTCTGAGGGATTCACAAAATATGATTAAGACTGCTACAGACGCAGTTCTCTATGGTCTTCTCTATCTCTTAAAAACACACAAAACAGTGCTCTCTGGTCTTCACTGTGTTTTCTCTGCCTGCGGGCTTACACAGCAATACAACACAAAAGATACATAAGCCTACGGGATTTTTCACCTTTTATATGGCGCGGTGTAATAAAAACATAAAACAAAGTAAAATGAAAATACATTGCTGGAACATAAAACTTTAACCTAAAATTTCTTTTGCGTGATGTACGAGTGAAGCCCACATCGCAATCGACGATCGGCGAAACAAATGGTGTGAATGACAAACTTGTGATGTTGCGATTGCGATTGGCGATGTGTGATTAGCGACATCGACGATCAAAAAATATGTGGTGTAGCGGACTTTGGACTTTGCAATTGTGATGAGTGATGTGCGACGGACCCCACGGTAGAGATTGCATTGGCGCATCGCATCGCAATGAAAACATAAGAAGAAAACATATTTGCGATGTTGTGATTGCGATTGCGACAATCGCATCACAAATATTCAATCGGCGGTTTAAAAACTTCGGTTGGGCGGAACATTTGTGACGAGAAATTGTGATTAGCGATTGTGGTGGGACCACATCGCATCGCATCGCAAAATTTCAATTGGTGGAACATATTGCGATGGCGGAAAATTACATCGTTCCTTTGCGATGTGCGATTGCGACAATCGCATTGGAACTTCTTCATATCAACAAGACACTTATGCACTCGGCTGTTGCAATTTGCGATTGCGACATAGAAATGTCTGGTGGGGACCACAGATGACGTGCCCCATTCAAAACTTAAAAAGACTTGGCACGTTTGAACAAAATTTCTTCATATTTGGTTGTTGAGGGCTTAAAAGCCTGAAAATACTGTCTTCAATAAAACTCTGTTGTTGTGTGGTTTTGAACCACGAAAGTCTTCATTTCCTCTACAAATGCGGCTATGCCCATACAAACATAAATTCTCTTTTTACGGTTTTATTCATTCCTCTTGAATGCATAGAAGTGTACACTCAACCTTCTGCTGCTACTGCCCCTGTTGTAATATGTTTCTACCTACACAGGGTACGCTGGTGACTTTAATATTTCAACACTCCCCCTTAAAGTCAGCTGCTGGGTTATCAGTCATACCCAAGCATTTTCTTAAATATTCAAAATTCTTTTGCCCCAATGGCTTTGTCAGAATATTTGCATATTGATCCTCTGTTTTACAATGTTGTAAAATTATTTCTCCATTGTTCACCAATTCTCTGATATAGTGATACTTGGAAACTATGTGTTTCTTTCTCTTGTGAAACACAAAATTCTTTGATAATGCAATAACTGAGCTATTGTCACAATAAATCATTGTGCCCTTTACTTGTTCTTGACACAAATTTCTCAACATCCTTCTCATCCAAACTGCTTGACATGCCGCTGCTGTAGCTGCCACATACTCTGTCTCTGCTGTAGATAATGCTATAATAGGTTGTTTCTTAGAAGCCCATGAAATGGCTCCAGAACCCATATGAAAAACATAACCGGATGTTATTTTCCAATCATCTACACTTCCATCCCAATCACTGTCAGTGTAACCAATTAACTCAGAATTTTCTGAAGTAGTATATAAAATCCCATACCTTTTAGTTCCTTTCACATACCTTAGAATTCTCTTCGCTGCTTTCCAATGTGCTTCTTTTGGCCTCTCCATAAAACTGGAAATCAAACTAACAGCATGCAGAATATCTGGCCTAGTTGTAGTCAAATACATGAGGCTGCCAACTATGCTTTTATACAAACTTGGATCAAAATCCTTGCTGCTGTCATCTTTACTCAACTTCAATCCCATTACTGTGGGAGTAATTGCTGCTTTGCACTCCTGCATATTAAATCTTTCTAAAACTTCATTAATATATTTTCTTGTGAGATAAAAATCCCATTTTCATTCTGTTCTACTTCTATTCCTAAGAAGTATCTCAACAATCTCATGTCAGTCATTTCAAATTCATCTTTCATGACTATTTTAAAATTTTCAATGAGGTCATTATCATTACCTGTGAATATCACATCATCAACATATAACACAACAATGAGCATCTTACCATCTTTTTCTTTGATGTATAATGTGGGTTCTCCTTCACATTTTTCAAACCCATTTTCTAGTAGATAGGAACCTATCCTACTATACCATGCTCTTGGTGCTTGCTTCAGCCCATAAAGAGCTTTCTTCAATTTGCACACTTTGTGCTCTTGGACCTTTTTCTCATAGCCTAGATGTTGTTCCACATAAACCTCTTCCATTAATATTCCATTTAAAAATGTTGATTTTACATCCATTTGGTAAACCTTCCATTTGTTTTGTGCTACTATGGATAGCACTGCTCTGACTGTTTCCATTCTTGCAACTGGTGCAAAAGTTTCCTCATAGTCTCTTCCATGTTGTTGCTTATATCCCTTGACAACAAGTCTGGCCTTGTGTCTTTCTATCTTACCTTCAGCATTTCTTTTGGTCTTGTAGACCCATTTTACTCCAATAAATTCTTTACCTTCTGGGAGATCAACCAACTCCCATGTTTTATTCTTCTCTATGGCATTAATTTCATCGTCCATAGCTTCTATCCAATTTCTATCTTTTATGGAATCTTCAAAATGAATAGGATCATCAACATGACAATACAAAGAAAATAAGGAGTTCATACCTTCATTTTCCGCTTCCTGCTCATAAATCTCATTAATATTTCTAAATCTTGTTCCTCTTTCATTTGTTGTACTTGTGCTTGAAGAAGCACTCAATTCTACTCCATGTGGTGTGCTTGGAGAAGCACTCTCATTTCTTCTCAAGGATGTTCTTACTCCTGCTTGAGGTGTCCCTTGCTGTCCTTGTGTTGGTGGAGGTTGTGCTACCGACGAGGTATTATTTTCAGCCACATCTTCCTCATCTTCATCATGAGATAAACAACTTTTGACATTGACTGTTTTCTCAATGCTTCCTTCCCATGCTTCCTTTTCAATGAACTGCACATCTCTGCTTATCACAAATTTCTTTGTGGATGGGTTATAAAAACTATATCCTTTAGATTCTTCACAATATCCAAGGAAGATGCACCTCTCCCCCTTACTATCCAACTTCTTTCTCAACTGATCTGGAATGTGTGCATATGCCACACATCCAAAAACTCTCATGTGGGTGACTCCCCGTTTTCTGCCACTCCACGCTTCTTCTGGAACTCTGTTCATTACAGCTTTTTTTGGGCATCTATTCAAGATGTATGCTGCACAATTTGCAGCTTCTGCCTAGTATTCATTATGCCAGTGTTTTGCCTTTAGCATACTTCTCACCATTTCCATTATGATTCGATTCTTCCTTTCAACAACTCCATTTTGCTACAGTGTATACCTTGTAGTAAACTGTTTGTATATGCCATTCTCTCTACAAAAACGTAGAATTTTTTTTGAGATATATTCACCTCCTCTATCAGTTCTAAGAAATTTGATATGCTGCCCACTCTGTTTCTCTACAAGAGCTTTAAAATGGCAAAATTTTTCAAAGACTTCACTTTTATATTTTAGAGAAAAAAACCCACACTTTCCTTGTGAAATCATCAATGAAGGTTAGCATGTAATTGCTACCTGAAACTAATGTTGTTTGCATCGGCCCACATAAATGTGAATTAATAATTTCTAAGGGTGCTTTTTCCCTAATGCTCTTTCCTGATGGAAAGTTTTCTCTGTGTTGTTTTCCCAAGATGCAGCCTTCACATAACCTGTCCAGTTTCTCAATCAATTTCTGTGCAACAAATTTAATCCTCCAAAATTGAGATGTCCAAATCTCAAGTTCCATAACCAGTTTTCATCTTTCACTTCCTTTTGAAAGACCTCTTGAGTTATAGCTGCTACATTCTTTCCTTTTCCTTTCAAGTCGGTGTTGAGATTGAGTGGAAACATTCTATTGATGGTCATTTGTATTCAACAATAATATTCTTGCTTGGAGGTATATCCATTATTGTGCACACATCATTCTTAAAGACTACAGTGTAACCTTTGTTTATGAGCTGCCCAACGCTCAAAAGATTACACTTTAAGCCAAGAACATAGTATACATTTGGCACAAATTTTTGCTCACCATGTCTTGCACAGATACTAACTCTGCCTTTTCCCTTTATAGAGATCTTAGTATCAGATCCTGTGGTTACTTTTTATTTAACTTCTTCATCAAGATTGGAAAGCATTGCTATGTTTCCAGTCATGTGATTACTAAAGCCTGAATCTAAGAACCATACATCATCTTGTCTATCTTGTGCTACATTACATGTTAGCAGTACATTCCTTGGGTTCTTTTCTTCTCTTGCTACATTAGCATTCTGCCTATTATTCATGTCATTTTGCTTTTTCCTACATTCATTGGCATAGTGCCCATATTTCTTGCAATAATGACATTAGACATTGGATTTGTCATACCTTTGTCCATGAGCATGTTGGTGTCCACCTTGTTGGCTATTGCACTGGCCGTGGCTTTGATTTTGATTGTTGCTCCTTCCATGTGAATGTGAAGGGTTGTTCCTTCCTCCTTTGTTTTGGCTTCTGCCTCTTCCTCTTCCTCTGCCTTGACCTCTTCCTCTTTCAAAAGGCATCTGGGTCTTGAAGGCATGCTCTAGAGATGGGTTTATTGATATTTCCAATCTCTGTTCATGAGTCATCAGCGATGCATGAAGTTCATCTACTATGAACTTTGAGAGATCCTTTGTCTCTTCTATGGTGGTAACTATAACATCAAACCTTGAGGGTAGACTCCTCAATAGTTTCTCCACAATGCTTCTTTCCTCTAGTGTTTCTCCATGGGACCTTATCTGTGTGACCATTCCAATCATATGTGTGAAGAATGAGTCTATATTATTAGACTCTTTCATACAGAGAGTTTCAAAATCTCTCCTCAACAATTGTAGTTTTGTTGTCTTCACTTTCTCCATACCTTGATAGGCTATATTATGAGTATCCCATGCATCCTTGGATCTCTTAGCTGCTGCTATCCTTGGAAACACACTCTCATGTACTGCTTGATACAAATAGAAGAGGGCTTTAGAGTACTTCTTCCTATTTCTCTTCAATAAATCCTTCTCTGCTTGAGTTAAGGCATTAAAGGCCTGCTCATCAACTGGTTCATCAAAACCATCTTCTACAAATTCCCATAGATCCTATGAGGAAAAAAGGGCTCTCATGGAAATGGATCAATAATCATAATTATTCCCATTAAATTGTGGAAGCTAAGAATTTCCAATAATCATACTAGTGCTTGTTCCAGCCATTGCTTATAAATTTAGCTCTAAACTAATCTTGATTTTGTTTTTCAAAGAAACTGTATTTCCTTCTTTAAAAGAAAAACTCTGTCTCTGATGACTTATCTTCTAAAAAAAACAAAACTCTGTTTTTTTGAGAAATACCTGGACTTAGTCTTCTGCTGAGCCTTCACGCTGCTGGAGAACTGCTGCAACAAATCTTCCTTCTTCCTTCAGCTTCTTTGAAACCTTCAAAGAGCTTAGATAAGCTCCGATACCATGTTGGAATTTGATAATTCCAGAACAAAGAACTGAGAGAATAATACTCTCCTTCTAACAAAGAGAATACAAATAAATTTGCTTACTGCTGGACAGAGATTGCAAAAAAATGCTTTCTATTTCATTAACAGAACTAAAAATATTACAAAATGATAGATTTATTCCTCTCTAAGGGATTCAAAAAATATGATTAAGACTGATATAGACGCAGTGCTCTCTAGTCTTCTCTGTCTCTCAAAAACACACAAAACAGTGCTCTCTGGTCTTCACTGTGTTTTCTCTGCCTGCGGGCTTACACAGCAATACAACACAAAAGATACATAAGCCTACAGACTTTTTCACCTTTTATATGGCAGGGTGTAATAAAAACATAAAACAAAGTAAAATGAAAATACATTGCCGGAACATAAAACTTTAACCTAAAATTTCTTTTGCGCGATGTACAAGTGGAGCCCACATTGCAATCAGCGATCGGTGGAAGAAATGGTGTGAATGAAAAACTTGCGATGTTGCGATTGCGATTGGCGATGTGCGATTAGTCACATCTGCGATCGCCGAATAAGTGGTGTAGCGGACTTTGGACTTTGCGATTGTGATGAGCGATGTGCAATGGACCCCACAATGGAGATCGTATCGGCGTATCGCATCGCAATGAAAACATAAGCGGAGAACATATTTGCGATGTTGTGATTGTGATTGCGACAATCGCATCGCAAATATTCAATCGACGGTTTAAAAACTTCGGATGGGCGGAACATTTGTGACGAGCGATTGTGGTGGGACCACATCGCAAACTTTCAATCAGCGAAACATATTGCAATGGCAGAAAATTACATCGTTCCTTTGCGATGTGCGATTGCGACAATCGCATTGGAACTTCTTCATATCAACAAGACACTTATGCAAACGGCTGCTGCGATTTGCGATTGCGACATAGAAATGTCTGGTGGGGACCACAGATGACGTGCCCCATTCAAAACTTAAAAAGACTTGGCGCGTTTGAACAAAATTTCTTCATATTTGGTTGTTGAGGGCTTAAAAGCCCAAAAAGATTGTCTTTAATAAAACTTTGTTGTTGCATGGTTTTGAACCACGAAAGTCTTCATTTCCTCTGCAAATGCGGCTACACCCATACAAACATAAATTCTCTCCTTATGGTTTTCTCCATTCCTCTTGAATGCACGAGAGTGTACACTCAACCTTCTGCTGCTGCTACCCCTGTTGTACTCTGTTTCTACCTGCATAGGGTATGTAGGTGACTTTAATATTTCAACACATTTTTGAGCAGTTCTCTCTCTCTATATATATTATCGATACCGGCAAGCACGAAACATTGAAGAATCAATTTGAGATTATGCGGGAAAATGCTTCATTTTGCTAGGGGCCTGGGGGTGGGTTACACATGTGATGCTTCCTTAATGAGCTGTAATTGAAATATACCCTTCATAATGCTATAATTATGGTGTTGGTGCCAAGGACATCTGAGTGATATAATTGCTTTCAATGTTAGAAAGTTGACACAAACCTGTATGGTACAACTTCAAAACCAACCATGCATGCAATATAAATCTCAGTTTCCCTATGATAATTTACATTAACATCTAGATGGTTGTGGATAAAGTATTTATATTTTAAGCTCTGCATCGCTTAAAAAAAATATTAAAAAAATAATTCTAATGATTACTCAGTTCTCTCATATCAAATACTTACCCCTGCATAACTAGTTTTGAAACCAACCCAAAAACCATGTTCGTAGAAAGTATATTGGTTTCCATTTTCCCTTTTCCAGGGTATAACCAAGGGAAGATTATCCAGTATCCTGAAACCAACCCAAAAACCATGTTCATATAAAGTATATTGGTTTCCATTTTCCCTTTTCCAGGGTATAATCTATGGAAGATTCCAGTATCCTGATTCAGTGGAACAGGGAAAAGAAGTGAGTGTGCAAATTGGAAATATTCATGCACAATATTTATTGTTCAAGACAAATTGATCCAACTAAATGAGTACTAAGAATGGAAAGCCAAAAATTTAAGTCCCTTGTAGATGCCAAGTAAAATAAGAGTAAAAATAGAATGTTCGGATTTATTTTGCAATCAACCAAAGTTACATGAGTAAAAATAAAATGTTCGGATTTATTTTGCAATCAACCAAAGTTACATGTTGACATGATAGTTATCATATATTTTATCATTGAACCTCTTTGTTGACTTTGAGTCGATTTTCTTAATGCACACATGATTACACAACTTGTAAATTGAGATACATGAAGACATCAACTTTGAATCATTGAAAAATATGACAAAAAGACCTAGTGCCAAATTGAAATAATAAGAAAAAATATCTCAGTTGATAAAAATAGTCACAACATATAGAGAGTTCTCAATGTAGCCACCATGAAGGAATTCCTCTATATTTTCAGCAGTGTTGAAAATTTCAGATGGCTTGCAATAGTTTAGATAATAGAAATCATAAGGCAGTTGTGTCTTGGTGGAGGTTAACTTGTTCAATTTCTTTTGCATCTTGTCACCCAAAACACCAAATCAACAAGATGATACAATTGAATAAAACCTGAAACCACTGAACAAGTTCATTGAAAATAAACTGTTAAACATGATCCAGATCTCTAGTACCAGTATCATGGAACATCAACTTAATGTCTTAATATGCTAGAAGAAATTGTTCCAGTTTCTACGATTGCTAAATCATGTAAAAAAAGTTAGTAGATTTCCTACGCAGAAGATTGGGACCGAGGCTTTTGGGGAGTAGAGATGCTTGAGTTGTAAGTCACAGATTATCTGTTCTCTGCCTCTTCAACCTAATTTTGTGATCATTCTAGTTGGTGAAATCTCACAAGTACCAACTTTATAAAGGAATTTGGGGAGTAGAGATGCTTGAGTTGTAAGTCACAGATTATCTGTTCTCTGCCTCTTCAACCTAATTTTGTGATCATTCTAGTTGGTGAAATCTCACAAGTACCAACTTTATAAAGGAATTATGATAAAGTGGTTATGGGAAAGATAGGGCATAGCCTAACCTAGATGAGGATGATCTCTTGATTGGTGAATGTCATGGTCGACTTAAAATGCCTACATATAAAATTGAATTCCATGTTAGTCCAATTTCTTAACACAATTATAGACATTGAGACTTACTTCTATGCAAAAAAAAAAATGCTCAGGGAAATTAGGGCAGTTCTTCCAAAACTTCACTTCAATTATTGTGAAAACATGCCAAATAGTTTAGCTTGTTTGTTTGGTTTCAACAAAATTCTCACAGTATAGAAAAATATATGCAGTACTTTGGCTACTTATAAGTTTCAATTTATATATGTCTTGTTGAACTGAGCTGACTACTTCTTGCGGCATGTACAAGTGAAAGAAGAGTAACTTCGGGTCATGTTTTGGAGTGGAAAAGAGTGATTTGGGATTATAGCCTCCGTGACATGAGAGCTAATTTATTACCTTTCCCAATGGGTTTTTTGGTGTATGTCACCCTGTTATTGGTGTTCCGCCCACATAATGTGGTCTCCTATCAATTTCAAGCCATGGATCCTAGAAACTGCCTTCCCCCTAGGTCCCCTAGATAGCTAAGGAAGCCATGGCCCCCCAGCGATTCCATTTAGCGATCGATGCATACATATCTCCCTTTATTTCAGTGTCTATCCAGGTGCGTACATTAAAAAAGTAGTCAGTAGCGTTTCAATTTCTCCATCGAGCAACTAAAGGAATTAGAGTGCTCACTAGTGATCAATGAAAAATCGGAGGCATGAATAATAGACAGTATGATTGGAGAGAAAAGGTTGTTGGGTGAAGATCGATCAATTGGTGTAGGGTCGTTTATGAAGAGATATAGGATCGAAAATGCATAGAGATGAGAGCATTTAGTGGGGTCCAACCAGAAAACAACGGTATGGAACTACCCAAGCTAATGCTTTCATAGGAATTTTGTCTAAAACATGTATTACCTGCCAGAGGGCCCACACACATGTGGTAGGATGCATGTCATAGTGGTAATTATTAAAAAAATGTGATTAATTAATTTTCAGTGTATCTCTAGTTTAATTAAATATTAATTTTTCATGTTAAGTGTTGTAAGACTTTACAAGTTGGAATATGTAATTCCTACTTGTCTATGGTTGTAACTCTCTACTTGAGGAGTCTATTCCTACATTATAGGAAGTAGCTAGAACTATATTTGTTCCTAGTTTAGTGTGTGGTTGAGAGAATCTCTCAACCACATTATTGTGCGTCCAAGATAGATTTCCTATCTTGAGACTATCTCATGTATAAATGTGTGTAATCTCTTTGATTAAAACATAGTTCTACAGATTGAAGTTTTATCTTGGTATCAAAGCCCGTAAGGGCCTTTGGCCCTTCCTGGGCATAGGAAAATAAATGACCATATTTGTATAGTTTTATTAAATTTTGTTTGTCCATCTTACTATATTATTGAGTGATTGGAGAGAGCTTGTGGTGCGTGTAGGGCAATGATGTTTGTTGTGTCCGCTGCTTGAGGCCGAGCACTTGAAGATTGACTGCGTGTTGATCCATCTTCGACTGAGTGAGAAACTGAAAGCTGTATTTTGGTACCAAGTGGCTGCTTGTCTTCCAGAGCACGGCCATGCTATGGTTTTAATGAATCAGTTTTGAAATTAACAGATATTTACTATTTATCTAAACCAATCTAGCAAGAGGTATTTAATTTAGGTTTTGCGTAATGTAAATGGCAGCACAAACTAGCAGCAATAATCCAGTGGCCGTGCCGGTAAGTGAGGTGTATTGGAGCCTGGTGGAAAAGGCTGACAAGAAATTCGCTTGCGTTAGGGATTTGCCAGCCTACGGCCGAAGCAGGTATGAATCTTATTTCCACAAGGTATTCAAGGTTTACATGAAATTGTGGAAGTTTCAGCAGGAGAATAGACAGAAATTGGTGGAGGTAGGTCTCAAGCATTGGGAGATCGGTGAAATTGCGTCTAGAATCGCTCAGCTTTATTACAGCTAGTACTAGAGGACAAGAAAGGTGAGTTATCTGTTGGAGTCTTATATCTTCTACGAGGTGATCTTGAGCCGCGAGTATTTCAAAGAGAGTGGCCAAGATCTTGGCTTGGCTAACAAACAGCTTCGCTATTATGCCCACTTCATTCTTTTCCACCTCATGCTGAATCGCAGGGAGATGATCCAACATCTTCTTAACCAGTTTCGGATGCTTGTCGATGAATATCACTAGACTTTTCAGGAGACTGATGATAAAGAATGGAAGTGAATAGTGCAAGAAATTATTTGTTTTTTAAAAGCAATTAATGCATTTCAAAACAGCAGGCCTTTACGCTATAGTGTGCGGTTTGATCCCAATCCAAATTCACATCCTTCTGTTGCTAGCTTGGAAGGAGGACAAGATTTAAAATTAAGAGATGCATTACTGACAAGCTATCATCATAATGAGATAAAATTTGCTGAGGTTACTCTTGATACTTTCAAAATGCTCCAGTGTTTAGAGTGGGAGCCAAGTGGGATATTCTATCAGCCGCGAACAACAGAGTCAGGAATGAATGGATCATTCATTAGACAAGGTTTAGGCCACATGAATTCTATGGATGATATAACTTATCGAACTTTACCCTGGTTCCGGGACTTTGTGAATATCATGTGTTTTCTAGCATGGGTAACCTTTTGACGGATCGAGTAGTGGTGTCGTGATTCTAGGCTGGAGAATTGTTGGCAATTTTGATGATGCTCGATGTTGTTTTTCCATAATACTTGCGGGTGCGTCTCGTCCTCATGGGCCAGCAGCGGAGTGATATTGATGGCTGTGTGGTGCCTTGCTACTGAGGTATCTACGCTATTTTTTTCACCCTAGCTTGCTCAATGTTTTCCAGAAGAATCCCATAGAATTTGGAGGTATCTACGCTATTGTTAAAGTAATCCCAAAGCAGATTGTAGTAAATGTCAGTTTGTGCACTTAACTAGAGGAATTTTCAAACCTTTTCCTCATCTGGCTCAAGGAGACTCCCTGTAAAAAGTTTGTAGGTGGACGAGGCAACTGAGAAGGGCCAAGTCCTGAAATGATGTTTTTTTGTTTTTGGTTTCAATTCATTTTTTAATTTCTCATTGGAACCAATCGGTGGTGGCTTCACCCACATGCTTGAGTTGAACAATGCACCTTTCAGGTTAGAAGATTTGTTGGGTTATTGGTGTTGTGAACATGGTCTTGTGTAGCAAAAAGGTCGATAGATTGTTAAGTCTTCTGTAGGTGTCAGAAGAGGTGCGGAAGCACGCGGAATTGTTCGAAGGCTTCGAGATTCCTTTATTTGGGATCGACCTAGTTCAAGGTTGAACACATTTCTAGCATGGTCTCATGGTGCAACAGTGAAGTGAGCCGAGGGCAGTGTGGTGAGCTGCCTCAATGTGATTATGTTTCCATACAGGGTAAAGATGAAATTAAAAGTTCCAACACATTTTCTTTGATGAAAAAAATTGTCTTCATGAATTATTTTGCTTTCATGTTGAGGCCAGTCAACTTAACATGTAAATGCATTTATGTAAATATGGTTAAAATAATTAGATGTTTTATTATTGTGACATTTAGCTTGGAAAACTATTTTCATGAGTACGAATCTATGTTGGAACTTGCCATTCCAACAATAGAAAAATTTATTCGCAGGAATGATTTACTACCAGATATGATGAAGACATGACAATGAAAATGGCATCAAAGGATAGTGCTTGGAAGTACATCATAGATTGGAGGATGATCTAGTTTGTGTGTGCCCAGTGTGATGGAAATAGATCTGCATGTTCAATTGCTAGGAGATTAGCTTGACAATGGGTCTTAGTTGTTGCAGCACGTTAGCGAGCATGAGGAGGCATGCTTGAAAGCAGTTACCCAACCTTGATACTGTGAATAGGGGAAGTGGCATTATGTTGCGATGCCAGGGGAATTGGATACTGAAACAAGAACTTTTGTGTGTAAAATCGTTGAATTTTATGCATGTTGACAGTGAATTTGTGGACGACGGAGGATCGGACCGGTGGAGTCCTGGATTTTTGAACGGAAAATTGTGTCTCTTCGTGAGGCTATGAGTGCCTATGTCTGGATCATCAGTAATGGAATGCACTGCATTGAGTCCAATTGAAAAGTCATCAATCCGGTTCTTTATCAGTGGACCCCTCAGAAATAGCAATGGAGAAAAATGGTTTTTGTTATGCTTGGGAAATAATCATCTTTGGGCAGAGATAGATAAATTAATCTGAAGAGTTTATGTTGTTTATTTAGTTTCTTGGAATTATGTTTAAATTTATTGAGTCTTATTGAGCCTAGTTAACTCAATGTAGGTAAATTTATTTTGTTAGAATTCATGACTCTAACAAATAACAGGTTAAGCATGGAGTTCCAAGAATTTATTCAACAAAGACAAGGATGCCTGAGACGTGAACTATGAGAATATGAGGTAAAGGAGCATAAACAACTATTATGATGGACAAAAAATTAAATGTTTGTTTCAGTTAGTGTGGGTTTGTGAGATAGACTCCCTAGCATGTTATAAGCAAGTCTAGGAAAATTGTTGTAGTGGTCATGTTATGTACCTGGAAACTCCAAAAGTTGAAGTATGGAATGTAAGCCTTGTAAAGGAATGTGTAAAGTTCATGGTAATCTCAAAACCACCTTGTAATGGTTTATGGTCAGCCAGAAACCATCTCTAGCCCGGTGGTGGCAGATCGGAGTAGTGGATTTTCCCGGTGGTGGTAGATCAGAGTTGCAGATTTGCTCGGTGGTGGCAGATCGAAGTTGTGGATTTACCCGGTGGTGGTAGATCGGATTTTCCCGATGGTGGTAGATCGAAGTTGCCTGGTGGTGGCAGATTAAAGTTGTGGATTTACCCAGTGGTGGTAGATTGGATTTTCCTGGTGGTGGTAGATCGAAGTTGCCAGGTGGTGGTAGATTGAGGTTGTGGATTTACTCAGTGGTGGTAGATCGAAGTTTCCCGGTGGTGGCAGATCTGAGTCGAAGACACAATTTTTGGAGGTTCTGCACATGCGATTCATCCAGTGGTGGTGGATTTGTAGGTACAGGTACATGTATACAGTGATAATGGTTGACAGAACCATGTATCTGAAGGACATCATACGAGACCAGTAGTTGTAGCGGTTGGTACCCATGAATTTTGGTGGATGGTTGCTCCTTTATATGTACATCGACATATCCTTTTGTCTTATGATTGACCATAACTATACTTTGTGAATTGATATCACGATAAGTAGTCATTAAGGGAGGGAGTTGGAATATGTAATTCATACTTGTTTGTGGTTGTAACTCTCTATTTGAGGAGTCTATTCCTACATTATGGGAAGTAGCTAGAACTATATTTGTTCCTAGTTTAGTGTGTGGTTGAGGGAATCTCTCAACCACATAATTGTGTGTCCAAAATAGATTGCCTATCTTGAGGCTATCTCATATACAAATGTGTGTAATCTCTTTGATTAAAACATAGTTCTGCAGATTGAAGTTTTATCTTTACATGCATGAAATTTTCATAATGATCTACATACCTGAAATTTAAATGATGATTTACATACCTGATGTTCGTTGAAAATTTTAATAATGATTTACATGCCTGATGCTTGTTTAAAGAATGTAAATTTATCTCGTACTAAAACGATCGCTAGCTGGTCGGTGGGCTTATGTGCGAACCAATAGATTTTGGTGATGTCAACTTAAGGGCGAACTCATTCTATTAATACTGAGAGTTTGGTGGGAGTTTGGCAGAGGGAATACCTTCCCTAACCGATTTGATATGGTGATTGAGCTCGCATATAGGTAGTAATTGACAAAATGACAAAAGAAGATAGCAGAAAACAATAAAGAACGAATTTGCTGGAGAACACACTATCTAGATTTATTAATGCGAATTATTTACACATGTAATTGGACAGTTATGGCAGAAATTGAATTAGAACTGAATGGGAAACCGATTACTAACTAATTCTAAAATAAATATTTAACACCCCTTAATTTTAAGGGTTATATTGTTTTATTCCTAACTTTTGACATTGAAATTCAAAATTAACTTTTCCTAGGGTTTTGGTGAAGATATCCGCTAACTGTTATTTTGATTCACAAAATTTGAGAACAATATCACCATTTTTTACAAGATGACGAATGAAGTGAAAACGAGTGTCAATATGTTTGCTCTTCTGATGAAAGACATTGTTATTCGACAAGGAAATAATGGAAGTGTTGTCACAAAGGATTGAAATAGGTTCATTTTATATATATCTGAAGTGAGAGAGAAGTCTCTTTAGCTACACTGCTTGACATGACGCTGAATTTGCTGCAACGTACTCGGCCTCTATTGAAAATAATGTAAATATGGGCTGCTTTTTGGATGACCATGAGATCAAGTTCCTACCAAATAGAAAAACATAGCCAGAAGTGTTTTTCCGATCATCAATACAACCTGCATAATCATTGTCTGTATAACCAACAAGCTTATTGTCTGTAGAGGCTGCATACGATAAACCATAAGTAGATGTACCTATAATGTATCTTAACACCCTTTTTCCCGCTTTCCAATGACAGTCTTTAGGAGATTCCATAAAGCTGGAAATATAACTAGCTGCAAATGTTATATCAGGTGTAGTAGCATTAAGATACGTAATACTACCAACAAGTTGCTTATACAAATTCGCATTAACAATGATACCCACATCATCTTTACTAACTGTGTACCAACTTCAATAGGAGTATCCACTATTTACACCTGTCCATCTTAAACGTTTTCAAAATTTCAGTAGCATACTTTTGTTGACTCATAAACATATCATCGTGTGTTCGTTTCACTTCAATACCTAAGAAGTATCTCATTAATCCAAGATCTGTCATTTCAAATTCATTTTTCATTGCAGCTATAAATTCATCTAACAACATGTTACCTGTATAAATTATGTCATCAACATAAAGACACAGTATCAAAATATTACCTTAATGATCATTCTTGATATACAAAGTGGGTTCATGGTCGCTCCTTCTGAAACCATTATTCAACAATTAATGGTCAATACGGCTGTACCAAGATCTTGGAGCTTGCTTCAAGCCATACAATGCTTTCTTCAACCTTTACACCTTATGGTTTTGATTCTTTATTTCGAAAGCGAGTGGCTGATCAACATACACTTCTTCATTCAAAACACCATTCAAAAAAGTAGACTTTACATTCATTTAGTAAATTGGCCACTTGTTTTGTGCTACAATAGCTAATACAAATTGAACAGTATCAATTCTTGCTACAAGTGTAAATGTTTCACCATAATCTATGTCAGGTTGCTGTAAAAAACCTTTGGCAACTAATCTTGCTTTGTGCTTATCAATTTCTGCTCTCTCATTTAACTTTGTTTTAAAAACCCATTTGACACCTATAGAATTTTTATCATTAGGTTGATCAACCAAATCCCAAGTTTGATTTCTTTCAATAGCATCGATTTCATTATTCATTGCATCTACCCATTCTTTGTCTTTTATAGCCTCTTCAAAACAAGTTGGTTGAAATGAAAGAAACACAAAATTTACAATATCATCAACATCGTCTTGTGCATAAATATCACTTAAGTTTCTCATTTTAGGATTATCAGAATCAAACTCAAAAGATGATGAACTGCTACTGCTGGATGAACTACTACTAGTTTTGTTTTGAACTTGTAATCTTGGAGTGCTTGTTGTAGGTGCTTGATTTTCATCTAAAAAAATAAAAGGATTAGGACAAGTATTGTTCTCCATTTCATTCCAAGAATTGTATTCTAGAAATTTTGCATCTTGACTTACGGAAAACTTCTTAATTATAGGATTAAACAATCTTTATGCCTTAGATTGATCACTATACCCTATAAAAATATACTTTTTTCTCCTATCATCAGGCTCTTTTCTCAAATTTTTTGGAACAAGAGCGAAAGTAATACAAACAAATACGTGAAAGTGTGAAACAATTACCTTTTGTCCACTCCATGCTTCTTCAGGTACAAAACTTTGAACACTGGAATTTTATGATCTATTCAAGATATATACGAAACATGCAACTGCTTCAACCCATAAATCTTTAGACAAATTTTGTGTTTTGAGAAAAATTCGAGCCATATTCATAATTGTCTGATTCTTTCTTTTTGCAACTCCATTCTGTTGCGGAGTATACATAGTTGTCATTTTTTTTTAATACCATGTTGTTTGCAAAAATAAATGAATTCATTAGATTCATACTCACCTCCTTTATCAGACCTCAGAACTTTAATAAACTTGACATTCTGTTTTTCAGCCTTGACTTTGAACTCCTTAAACTTGGAAAATGTTTCAGATTTGTATTTGATGAAATACACCCAAATTTTCCTGCTAAAATCATCAATAAAAGTAAGAAAATAGAGACTGCCAACAACTGATTTTTCTTGTATTGGACCGCACAAATCTGTATGCACTAACTCTAGTTGTTCAATGGCTCTATTAGAGGCTGAAGCAAAAATATCTCGCTTATGTTTACCCATTATACAACTTGTACATAAAGAGATATGATCAGACAAAGCAGGCAAACCTTTCACCATAAACTTTCTTTGCAACAAACTCATACTTTTGATAGGTAAATGACCATATCGCAAATGCCACAGGTCAGAGTCAGTTGGCGTTGAAACATTATGTGCATACAACTTCTCACTATTCAATTGTAATTGATACAACCTGTTTTTTGTCATAGGAATCTTTGCAACAAGAGACTTATGTTTATCAGAAATCATGCAAGTAGTGTTGTGAAAGCTAACATCATAACCATGTGCATCTAACTGACCAACACTTAACAAATTATGCTTAAAATTAGGTACATAATAAACATCATAGATATTCTTCACAACATTTTGTTTGGTTAAGACAGGTACAACACCATTTCCTGAAGCTTTAACCTGGCGATATGATGGCGAGAAGAACCCGCCAAACCCAGAATCATTACAAGCTGTGCATATATAACGACAATTCCTGTTTCAGGTCAATTTCATCCACTTTCTAGCAATTCAATGCATGCGGAATATTCATCTCACAATCCTTTCACTATGATTATAAAATCACAAAACCAACTCGTCAAAAGCGGAAACTAATCCCAAAAATCACAACTTTCATGTGATTAAACCCAAACCACAAATTTCAAATTTATAATGCATGTCGGCCAACCAAACATTCACATCTTAACTTGAATGCTGGATAACTTACCTTCACAGTCATCATCTACGGACGCGTTCCACCTCTGCGCTTAATGCTTTCTCTCGCTCGATTCCACAACTTGAATTGACCTTAATTCGCATCAAATTGGAGCCACTTCATTGTATTAACTCACCCAAAAAACAGTTCCTCTCCTATGCAATTTTATTCACTTCAAATTTCATCATTGACGTCTGCTCATCGTTTGCTTTGGTTCTGCCTTAACTTGTTAATTCACCATACAGCTCTCGATTCTCCAGTCGATCGATGCCAATCGGCAATCGCTGTTCACAGGAAACAGATATCACTTTTGCTGGCCTTCCGATGCGATATGATTCTAATCATCGTAATCGGCAATCGGCACTGTGCTATAATTTATACTATTCAACCACTGCTTCGATGCGATATCAATCGGTAGTTCCGATCCGATCCAATCGGCGTCGAAGATCGAAAAGGTTCAAATGCCAAACCTGCCGCTAGCTCACAGCTCCAATACGATTCAATCGGAAATCGGAGATCGGCACATCCCAATGTCGCCTCCCTTTAACTGTCGCAATGTTCACCAGACCCGATTCCACTTTAAAACAATCTATGATGCTCCACGTCCAGAATTCATAATACGCCCTCCAAGTTTGATCAACACTTCCATACTTCAAATCCTGCTATGCAATTTCAAAACTCAGATTTATAACCTTTTCGCATCCATTCCCAATGTTATGTGAAACGATATGGAGCGCCTTTCTAATCCGATGCGATGGCTTCTCGTGGACCTGATGGGTCAATTAACTGGGATATCCTTTAAATCCGTTCCAAGGAAAACTTCTCCTTGCCCGATGCGATGAATCTTATGGAACTTCCAAACTCCAAATCGATATATATATATTCAACTCTACTTAAGGTTCTGCGAGTATTTTTGTGCCAATTCTCTGTATTATGGACTTTTCCGCTCGCAGTCTCAGCTTATTACTCGATTTATATTAACACAGAATTTCTTTAAAACCACACACAGATCGCACACCATTTCAATCTATTACACAGCAAAACAATGCTCAAACCTCTACAATTAGTCATTCGACTATGGACAAAACATAATTTTATCAATAATATTCAAGAAAACAAAACATAGTCTCGTCTTGGCCAAATTGTCCAATGACCACTATTACAAACTGTTATAAAAACACAATCCACCTACACTCTTAGCTCTCGCTCCACTCAAAGCCTTACTAATTCTACCTCTAATCTCTCCCTAATCTCTCTCTCTCCCCCTGAATTATACAATAAGATATAATTTATACAAATAAATGGTTTCATGAACCAATTCTGATTCTGAACCAGAAATCTCTCAACCTCTCCTAAAAAATCTCTTCAAACCCACTTTTTTCTAAACCAATGCTAAATCAAGCTTTTAAAATTCTATCCTAGCCAAATAAATCTAACTGTTTGGCCTGATCTCCACACAGGGAGGATCAATCAGCCACATATACCCTTTCCTCCTAAATAAACACTCTCATATATTTAAACAAATAAAATTAATTAAATTATTATCTTCCAACCGCTTGTTAGTCACAACATGTGATCATGCTATCACATTGCTGACTAGGCCTGAATGCTCCTGCATCAGACTCCCAAGGTTGAAAGTTTCCATGACCTCCTGGTCATGTGTTTCTTCTGCTGTCCATCCAGTATCCCAAACTTTACTTTGTAATTGGTCATCACTTTCATTATGCTACTGATTTAATTCTTCTACCACTGTCACTTATGTTCCTCCAGATTTCCAAATCTTAATTTGCTATTGTCCTCTATTCTTGCTGATACAAATTCCTGTGGTCAAGTTCTCCTTCTTGCCGTCCCTCTTCTCATCTAATTTCATCTTCCGCAATTTCTCAATTTCTTGAACTCCACTGACATCTGTCTGCTGTATATTCTCATTTTCCATATAAATTATAAAAATTTTGTCCAAATCTTCCTTGCCTCTACCATTTACAATCTGTTGTTTGTACTCTACAGCCTCTCTTTCATTATTATCAAAGATAATTCTTCCCTCTATGTTCTCATATTTGTCTAATAACTTTTCCAGATAAATGTCAATTTCTTCATATTCAATAAACATGTCATTTGCATATGACTCCTCCTTCCTGCATAAAACAGAATTTCCACCACAATTGTCAGATTCAAAATAGCTATGGTTTTCGATCTTCATAGGTGATTCTGCCATCAACTCTTTATACTGTCCTTCTGCAAAAGTTATGAGATTGTCATAAATTTCCATTTCAATACTTTCCTCTGCATTATACGGTGTTCCTTGTTCTAACACAAAATTTTCATTCAACAATTCAATAGCTAGGATTTCTTGGAGCATATCATTGTGAAGTATCTTTTCATCCTCTATACTTATACCATTGCAACAAAATGATGTTATGTTATCTTCTCCTACAACAGAAACAAAATTATGTGAAAATACTTCATTATAATTATCATCACAAACTTTCATTTGTTTATCTTCAGCTCCTTTAATCATGACAATTTCCCTGTCGATACCATCATTCTCAAAATTATTAAATACATGCTCAAAATATCTTTCTGTTTCAGCCATTTCTTCCAGTAATCTCACTTCTTCATCAACATGCATAAGCACATTGTCCAATCGTTGTTCATCACTTGTCAAACCTAAAAACATACACAACATGTCAGTTTCAAGAATGCAAGGCTCTTCATTCGAGGCCTCAATGATCAGCTCCTCGTGCTCCTCTGAACTATTCTGATAGTTCACTAAATTATTGAGAAATTATTCCTCAACATCTCTGATTTCTTCCTCATCAAAGAAAACTTCTGGGACTGCAACTTCTTGACTATGCTTGGCAAATTCATCATAAGTTTGTAGAATACCTTCCTGTTCTACACAATTTCTTCCAATACTCAGTTTGTCCCAATAAGACAATAATGCCTCTTCCTCTTCTCTGATAAGACTTTGATTTTTCAAAGATTTCCTTGGCTTACCTTCTTCAGCTAAGTTCTTGGTGTCAGCTTTCCTTCTCTTCACTTCATAAATCTGCAATGCATTTGTTTCCTTTCCTGTTTCCATTTCCCATTGGTCTTCTATCCATGCTAAAATTCCTTCAAATATAATCCAATAAATTTCCACTAAAAGAAGACATAACCATTCAGCCATACCTTTTAATTTCCTCCACCAATTGAAATCTTGAAAGTCCTTATGCATCTCCTTTCTTGCTTGTCTTGCCTTTGCTCCTTTCACTTTTTCATACACAGGTTCAAATTATTTAGGCTGCATACCTGCATTTTTACATTCACAGAAATAATTAATCCCAAAAATATGAGATCCTCTTGTCTGTACGGATGATGTCAACACATTCCTCTCATTCTGATCTGCATAGATCAGTTCTTCTCTATTGTCATCATTGTCTTCGTCCCCAAGGAGAGATCCTTTCTCTGGTTCACAGATGTATTCTATTTCTTCATTCTCAGTTGTTCGAAGTAATAATTTCCCAGCAAAAAATTCTCTGACAGGCCATTTAACTCTTCTTCCCACATAAAATCCTTGTTTCCATTTTTCTCTAATTCCTTTCAATACCAGCTTCTCCAAATGATTGAGTTCTGCCTTCATCCTAGCCAACTCTATGTCCCTTTCTTCTTTATTCATTCCTTTGAGTCCAACTGGTTCAGCACTCTTTTCCCTATGTTGGTGACTTTCCTTTGTACCCCTGTCATGGCCATCAATAGTCAATTCCTTTCCTTCCTCTGGTGAAATTTCCTTGTTCACTAGTGAGCTGCAACTAAATTTTTCCATTTTGCCTATAGCAAGTCTCCTTCATGCCTCACCAAACTTTCCTGAGTTTAGCCTTTTGGCACCTATTAGTTCTTTCTTCAAACCCTTCACTGACTAACAATTCTAACCAGCATTCTTCTTGCTGGAATTGTTATCTCCTATCCACAATCACAATTGTGGAGCTACCTCATCAACTTCTACCCAACCTCAGTTGGAAGTTATTCTCATCTCCTCTTGAATACTCCTTGCTTTAGGCTCTGCATCTTCAATTGCTCACTACCTTCTTCATTCAGTAAATTTGTTTACTGTCAGGTATTGTCACCTTTACGCATCTGGGAGTTCTTCTTGCTCTATCTTCTTGTTGAAGCCCTGAAAATCGAGTCTACAACAAAGGGGAAACCCACCCGATCCGGACCTTGGTTAGCAGCTCCTTTTCCGTTTGGTGTAGTGGGTCCGACTGGGGATAATGGGACCAGTTTCCCAATATGTGTTGTGTGTGAGATTTGATACTTATTTTCTATAATTCCTAAGTAAAATGCTTTTAATCTATTTCTAATATATTCATATGCAAACTATATTCTAAGAAATATCTAACTCTAAAACTAACCCGGGATGTAATCTTTCTTTTTATGCGATCTAAAATGATTTCAGATAATAATCGATAATAAAGATCATTCAATTATTATGAGAAAAGAATTCAATAAAGATAAAATATTTCACATAAACAATTAGATGAAAAAGTCACGAGAAACATATCGCATAATAAGTTATTTATACATCAAGCATAAATAAATAGCTATCAATGTACAAAAATGCCAAATGATAACTCAAGTATTCAAACATTAACATATAAACAACTGAACATAAATATCACTTTTAACACAGAAACAGAAACGGTTAAGAGATAAAAATACCATTTATAATTGATTCTACTCATGAGCTAGAAGCAACAATGATTTATCTCTTTCTTAATCCAACATCTATCAAGAGTACAGAAATGCAACATCAGTAACAGATATTAGACACAGATATCAATAAATCTAGTTCCATTTATTTATAAAAACCTCCTCTGAGGGTGCAGAAATGCATGTTCTGAGGGTAAGTTTCTTATAAATTTCAGTACCCTCTCTAAATGCATGAGAAGGGTTTAAATACTACTAATCTAAATCTAAAAATAGTTATTTACAAAAATCTAGGATTCGGTTTAAATGACCGTCCTTTTTCTAGGCAAAAATACAGTAAAACTTAAAACTAAATCTAACCACTTATGAATCTGATCTCTGAAATTGCAAGCATCTAGCATTGTTTTGAGAAGATGTGGTTGACCGACTTCAGATTTCAACTACCCTGAAAAGACAGAATCGCAAGTGTAGGCGCAATCTTCTCAGCGGAATTAATGATGCAATTAAGTGCACTTCATTGACTGTGTGGTTTCACTAAATATGTCCAGTAAGAATCCCAGTTTAATCTTGTCAATCCTTGAATTGACTTTGCTTTTTCATCTGCCTTTTGTTTCCATTCTGTTTGTAATTGTTGTGCTTGTGGAAGATATCCTGGAACAATTTCTGAAATAAAATTAATTTTGTGTAAATTTTCATTTACACAATCAGTGATGTTACTCGCTACTGTAGCTGACTTTTCTGCTACTTTTTCTGCCTTTTTGATCTGTGTATCCCAATTACTGAAAAGAATTTCCTTATGACTGTCGTTGATAATCGGTGCCCCAACTCTTTTTCCTTCTTCTGTCTTTTTCCATTCCAAATAATTAATAACTCTCTCATTAATTAAATCATAATCATGTCGTAATTCTACGACATGATTAGTGATTTTATCACTTTCCTGACAAAAAGAGTTCCATTGTGAGATCTTCTGGCATAGTATATCTTGTTGTTGTAGTAGTTGATTGTTTAAAGAAATGGATTCTGAAATAAACTCTGGATGTTTGGGGTCATCTTTGTGTTCTTCTTGGATAATTTGTATTTGTTTTTCTTTGTCGGCCAAACTTTTCCGATATCCAATTTGCATCTGTTGAAGTTCTTGCTGTAACTTTTCCAGTTTCATTTGTGCTTCAATGTTAGCACGGGCTTGCTGTAATTGCTGTTGCAGAACTTGTATCTGTTCTTCTTTTTCATTTAATAATAGCCTTACCTCAAACACTTTATCAATAGTTGCAGAGGCATAAGCTCTTGTAATCTGAGATAACTTGGTAAGATTATCAGTTGGATCCGTAGTAGGATCCTTCCATAAGACATCCAATTGTTCTGCCTTGGTAGAGATTGAGCTCTCCAACTTTCTCTTTTTTCTCTGCTTTCTCACTACTGCTTTATACTGCGGGCTGTAGAATACATGTAGAGGAGGAATGTCTTCTATATTAAGTATAATTTCAGAAGAGGGAGTGATGGGTATATGTTCAGTCTCTGTAATATTGCCACTTATTCCTGTGCTCAAAACTTTTGCTGTCTGTATAGAGGTCTGTATATTCTATCCTTCCGCATTAAGCAATTCATTAAAGGTCTCCCATTCTTTGTCTAATTCAATTGTGGTTGCCTGTTGTTGTACATTGAGAGGTGGAAGATTCAACTTTGACGTGTTTAAAATCTGTTGTCGTGAAAGCTCTTTTGATTGAGCTGTATCTTTTACTGAGCTTTCATCATTGTTAGTCTTTTTAGAACATTCAGAAGTCTCTTTGTCAGACTTCGATTTATACTTTTCTGTGTCTGAGCTGCCACTTATACTGACACTAGGAGTTGGTTCCCTTGTGGGTTCCAAACACAAATTCTTCAAAGGGATGGTGGTCAGTCTTCTTTCTCTGTAAACTTTGAATTCCTGAAATTCTTGTGGAGATAACTGTATTTGAGCCAAATGCAAAACTTCTTTGAATGAACTTTTCTCTTGGAACATGTCATCAAAAGGATCATCTTCTCTAGAAAATATTCTCACTTTAACTGCAGTGGTGAAATATTTAATAATATCATTTGGGTCGAATAGCCTCTTCGAAAATTTGAACAATTGTAAGCATGTAATATTGCTTACTTCTTTGAATGCATGACCAATATCAAACAATGAAAATGTTCCACAAACTACGGGAAATTGTGGCCAAATGCCCTTTTTCTTATCCTTTAGTTCCTTTGTCAAACCTCCTTCACCACAGGTTTGATATGCGATCTCCCGAGCTAAAAGTCTATCTGGAACGTACAGGGGTAAAACATGAGGTGAAACAGAACTTCCAAAAACCCTCACATAAGTAAACAACTCTTCTCCAAACCATCTTGTGACAGGGAGAATGTCAACTTCTTCCTCCGGGGAAAACCTTGGAGCATCCTTATTATATAGTATTCTGTACAGAGGCAACATTATGCCATGGGAGATTTTGTAAAAATGAGGAACAAACTTTGATTCCCATAACTCTTTGTGATAGACATGGATAGGTAAGGGATCTTGAATTGTCCATTGCCAACCCATTAAAGGAAATTTAGAAACAAATGGAATAGAATCCATAACATGAGTGAATAAGAATAAAAAGAGAGGATAAATCTCACGAAAACGGTCAGTTTGAACGATGATTGAGAATGACGGTGACTAGGTTGTCGAAATGTTATTTTAGCCCAGGTCTATCCAGTCTACAATAGTGGCGTTAACAACGACGTATGATAATAGAACCCATTAAGGCGAATGTTATTTATGCTAGGGCTTTCAAAAAGCCATCCTTTATATAACGTGACAAAACAATATTAAATCGATAGACTTGATCTTGTACATACCACTTGTTTGTCATTCTTGACGGTTCATCTCTTGTAGTCATTCTATGAGTTGCATTACATAAATTTGAATTTCATGGCGGTTCTCCATAAATTGTTTGTTGTAAGTCGCCTGAGGTTCCGGCAAGTGATACATAAGCCTCAAATCCTTTGTAGTGAATGACCCGATAAGCTCTTGATCTGGAGTTCTAAATTTCCTGTTTGAAATGTTTGTGCTATCCAGTATCCACTTTACCATATCTGTATACGGAAGAATTCTTGGTCTTGCTGCTATTCGGTGTAAAAATGAACAAGCCAACTCTTTAAGAGTTGCTTCAGAGGAATTATTTGCACCTGCGGTAGCTATGACTTCCATTACCCTAGTATTTTCTTCTTTGAGCAGATTATGCATGCCCTCCCAAGTGGTTATTCCAGCATCCTTGTTGCAGGCAGTATCCGCATACAAAGAAGCCATTTCTTTGTTTTCAGAACTTGAAGTTTTCTCTTTCTTGCCCATAATACTCTGTGAACACTTTGTATAGTCTTCTGCTCCTTCGCGCCTGCAGTTTTATGAATTAAGTGAGAGTAATGATATGAGAAAGGTGACGGGATAGTCTTAAATGCTGAGGGCGGATGAAAAATATTATTTTAACGTAAAATAACTTTTCAATTAAAACAAAATCTTTCTCATTAACAATTGAAAATACATTCATTAATGTGACATCAAAGCGCATAACAGATATTTGTTTATGAAAAGATTTTCCTTGGAAAACGAGCTTTTTAGAGTTTGTGATAATGCGATCTGCGATTTGCTGTGCAATATCGCAAAATCGCAATATCTCAAATCACAGTATTTGTAAACCACGCTTTGTCACAAATCACAATTTTCGCAAATCGCAATTTTCACTTTCTTCGTAAATCAAAGGTATCGCAAAATCGTATTGTCGTGAAATCGGAATATCGTGAAATCGCAAAATCGCAAAATCTATCATATAAACAGTATTTGTTACATCATTCCTGCGATGTGCGATTTGCGATTAATAATTTAATGTATATTTATTTTTGGATTCGCACAATCGCAATATCGTTAAATCTCAAATTAAAAGATTTTTCCTTACAAAAGAGATTTACTTTTTACGATGGATGCGGTATTTTCCTCAAAGACAACATTTTTTTTATTCTAATCTATCATAAACTTTAGTGTTTTTTAAAGATTTTTCAAGGAATTTCCCTAGGTTATGATAGAAAATTTTATTTGAAAAGGGGAACAAACACTAATTAATTTTTTTGGATTTTTTTGACTAAGGGTCCCCACTTATTTCGTATTATTACTAATACTAAATAGGAAGGGGGGTTGTTGCTGGCCACAACAATTGGCGATTCACTTGGAAGAACCAGTTATCTCTGCTTTTCTTTTGAATTTTCTAAACTTTTCAAAACAGAAAATTTTCAAGAAAATCAAACTTTATTATAAAGAGACAAAGTATATTATGCTTTAATCTATAAATGATATCTCATTTCTTCTATATTCAACTTTGATTATTCACTTCCTCAAGCTAGTTCTTGTATTTATATCAGTCATTACTTGGTTTATAAAGATAAAAACAAAGGCTTCTCTATAAATCAGTTTTTAAATATGCTCATTTGTTGTAGGTAGAGCCACTGCTGCCAGCAAGCGTTTATAGCTTCGACAGGGTTACCTATTACCCAGCAATAATCCTGTATCCTACTTAGAGAAATATACAATTTTCAAAGAGAAATCGTCTTTACACTTATTGCCCTTTTTTTTTTTATTCTTAAAGAACAATGTCTTGGTTTGGTAGCCAATTCATGACAATGCCATTCACTTGATTTATAACTTTGCTGAACAAGCTGGCTCGTGATGAGACCCCTTGTCTTTTGATTGCAACAATCTTGAGTCATTGCCCTGTTATGGTATGCAGTATTGGCAAAGTCAACAAGCTATAATATCTATGATCATGATAAGTCGGCTCGTGATGAGGCCTCTTACTCTTTAAGTTAAAAAGTGTGTTATTGGATAATTTTTTGAACATTGTAATTTTCTAAGTGGGGAGGATATCATTGTTTCCTTAAGATAGCTCTGGACGACAATGTTAGAGTTTTTTGGAAGGAACTTTTCCATAGAGAAACTTTGTTTTGTTATTGATACCTTTCATTGAATTGATATAAAACAAATTTTCACTAAAAGTTGTCTTTCATCAAAGTTTTCAAAGTTGAAACTAGTATCATTTCTAGGCTAAAGTTTTTAACTGTATCTTTGAATAATAATGATCAATATTCTGAAAATTCTGTTGTAGTGAAGAAACAAATCTAAAAAATTTGTGTCTTTTTCGTGAATTTCCAAATGTAACCATTTACAACCGGTTTTATTATGACAATAAAGAAAACTAATATACAAAATAGAAGAGTGATCTTCTATGGAAAATATTTTTTGAGGATCTGTCCCTTAACGGTGAACTCTCTTTCACTGTAAATCTGTTAACATAAGAGTGAAGGACCTATGATTTACTGTGATTTGGAAGGACGACCACGTTCGTTGAAATTTAGTATATTTTCCTTTTTCCTCATAAGCCTTGGCAATTTTAAAATTGAGATCTCAGCACAAAAGATGCTTTTAAGTTACCATGTTGGAGAATCAAAAGAAGATTTTACTAATGCTTGAAGATGAGCATGAGTTATTTTGGCTTTTTCTCATTGTTCTTCTAACTTAATTATTTCCATCTGTCTTAGTTGCAAGGAAGAAGTTGGTACTTCATCAATATATTGAACTAAGGCCAAAGAAGGAATTTCTAAATGAGTTGGAAGAACTACTTCTTTCCCATAAACTAAATTAAAGGGAGAAGTACCAATAGAAGCCTTCTGTGTTATTCGATCTGCCCATAAAGCATATATTAAAGACTTGTGCCAATTTTTATGATTTTGATCAATGGTTCGCTTAATGATTCTGATTAAGTTTTTATTTGTGGATTAAAGCGAACCATTCATAACATATGGATAATAATTAGCGGTGTTAAGTTTAAACCTCTTTTAGCGCTAAATTAGGTCTGGCAATACCTGAAAAATATGATGCATTATCAAACATTAAAGCGAAGGTAAACCAAACTTTGTTGATTGTAAGTGATCTATCATATTCAATAGGGTAACTTATAAGCATTAGCAGGTCTTGAGAGGAGTACAACGCCCCTACCCATTGTAAAATAATGGGTTATTTGTAATGATATGCTATGTTGTAGAAAGAAGTGGTGATCTACCTGTATGTCTAATCACGACGGTCAAGGAGCATTAGAAGTGTTCTTTGGTTACTGATAGCAGCCAATGGTTTCTTTTGTCTTCCGATATTGGTTTGACAAACTTGACATTTCCTTACGTAGCTATGTGAATCTTTGAATAATGTGGGACAGTAATAGCCTGCGCGAAGAATTTTATGTGCGGTAGCATCCCCAGCATAGTGTCCACCTGCTGGCCCATCGTGAAGTTCCTGCAAGACTTTTTCAGCTTCAGATTTCTCAAGACATCTAAGGATAACGAAATCATAATTCATTCTAAAAAGAACATCATTCACAAGTTGATATTGTTTAGCCTTCAACCTTAGAGCTCTTTTCTTGGTATGATTGAGACTTGAAGGGGCATATCCGTTCTTTAGATAAAATATGATATCAGTATATAATGATTCAATATCGTTTAGGCTTACCTCAGACATTTGTATCTCTTCGGATGATTTTTCAGAAATCTGTGATGCTCCAGCTAGTATTTTACAAAAGCCTTGACCTCTTACAATGTTTGCTGGTTTGATTTCAACATCATATTCTTGTAAGGCAGTAATCCAATTGGCTCTTTTCTCACCCACATCCTTTTGGACTAAAATATTTCTTACTGCTAGAAACGGTACAATGATTTTTGTGTGGGTTTTAAGTAAAAAAGGTCTGAAATACTTAATTGCTTTAAAAACAGTGTAAGCTTGTTTCTCCACATCTGAGTAATTCAATTTAGCCCCCTATAAATTTGAGCTGAAAAAAGCAATTGGAGCTTCTGCTTTGTCATGATTTGCTTGAGTGAGTATTGCAGCGTAAGATTTATCAGAGGCAAATGTATACAAAATAAAAGGAAAAATTTGGAGTTGCTAAAGATGGAGCATTAATAATTGCTTGTTTAATCAAATTGAATGCTTCATATTCATTTTGGCCCCATTTGAAGTTTGAATTCTTTTTAATCATTGATTGCAAATGCAAAACTTCTTTGAATGAACTTTTCTCTTGGAACATGTCATCAAAAGGATCATCTTCTCTAGAAAATATTCTCACTTTAACTGCAGTGGTGAAATCTTTAATAATATCATTTGGGTCGAATAGCCTCTTCGAAAATTTGAACAATTGTAAGCATGTAATATTTCTTACTTCTTTGAATGCATGACCAATATCAAACAATGAAAATGTTCCACAGACTACAGGAAATTGTGGCCAAATGCCCTTTTTCTTATCCTTTAGTTCCTTTGTCAAACCTCCTTCACCACAGGTTTGATATGCGATCTCCCGAGCTAAAAGTCTATCTGGAACGTACAGGGGTAAAACATGAGGTGAAACAGAACTTCCAAAAACCCTCACATAAGTAAACAACTCTTCTCCAAACCATCTTGTGACAGGGAGAATGTCAACTTCTTCCTCCGGGGAAAACCTTGGAGCATCCTTATTATATAGTATTCTGTACAGAGGCAACATTATGCCATGGGAGATTTTGTAAAAATGAGGAACAAACTTTGATTCCCATAACTCTTTGTGATAGACATGGATAGGTAAGGGATCTTGAATTGTCCATTGCCAACCCATTAAAGGAAATTTAGAAACAAATCAGATAGAATCCATAACATAGGTAGATAGATAAAAAGGAGGATAAATCCTCTGGGAAACAGTCCGTTTAGACCGGTAATTGAGAATGGCGGTAGCTAGGTTATCAGACAGTATTTTGGCCCAGTCTACAATGGTAGCGTTAACAGCAGCATGTAATAATGGAACCCATTCAGGCAAGATCTTATTTATGTCAGGCTTTCCAAAAAGCCTACATAACATAGCAGCAGCAAAACAATATGGAGAAGTCAATGAACCAGTACTGTACATACCTTGTTTGTCTTTCTTCAACGGTTCATCTCTTTTAGTCCATTCTATGGTGCATTCTGCCAAATTTGAATTTTCCTTGGCGAATTTCTCCATAAATTGTTTGTTGTAAGTCGCCTGAGGTTCCGGCAAGTGATACATAAGCCTCAAATCCTTTGTAGTGAATGACCCGATAAGCTCTTGATCTGGAGTTCTAAATTTCCTGTTTGAAATGTCTGTGCTATCCAGTATCCACTTTACCATATCTGTATACGAAAGAATTCTTGGTCTTGCTGCTATTCGGTGTAAAAATGAACAAGCCAACTCTTTAAGAGTTTCTTCAGAGGAATTATTTGCACCTGCGGTAGCTATGACTTCCATTACCCTAGTATTTTCTTCTTTGAGCAGATTATGCATGCCCTCCCAAGTGGTTATTCCAGCATCCTTGTTGCAGGCAGTATCCGCATACAAAGAAGCCATTTCTTTGTTTTCAGAACTTGAAGTTTTCTCTTTCTTGCCCATAATACTCTGTGAACACTTTGTATAGTCTTCTGCTCCTTCGCGCCTGCAGTTTTATGAATTAAGTGAGAGTAATGATATGAGAAAGGTGACGGGATAGTCTTAAATGCTGAGGGCGGATGAAAAATATTATTTTAACGTAAAATAACTTTTCAATTAAAACAAAATCTTTCTCATTAACAATTGAAAATACATTCATTAATGTGACATCAAAGCGCATAACAGATATTTGTTTATGAAAAGATTTTCCTTGGAAAACGAGCTTTTTAGAGTTTGTGATAATGCAATCTGCGATTTGCTGTGCAATATCGCAAAATCGCAATATCTCAAATCACAGTATTTGTAAACCACGCTTTGTCGCAAATCACAATTTTCGCAAATCGCAATTTTCACTTTCTTCGTAAATCAAAGGTATCGCAAAATCGTATTGTCGTGAAATCGGAATATCGTGAAATCGCAAAATCGCAAAATCTATCATATAAACAGTATTTGTTACATCATTCCTGCGATGTGCGATTTGCGATTAATAATTTAATGTATATTTATTTTTGGATTCGCACAATCGCAATATCGTTAAATCTCAAATTAAAAGATTTTTCCTTACAAAAGAGATTTACTTTTTACGATGGATGCGGTATTTTCCTCAAAGACAACATTTTTTTTATTCTAATCTATCATAAACTTTAGTGTTTTTTAAAGATTTTTCAAGGAATTTCCCTAGGTTATGATAGAAAATTTTATTTGAAAAGGGGAACAAACACTAATTAATTTTTTTGGATTTTTTTGACTAAGGGTCCCCACTTATTTCGTATTATTACTAATACTAAATAGGAAGGGGGGTTGTTGCTGGCCACAACAATTGGCGATTCACTTGGAAGAACCAGTTATCTCTGCTTTTCTTTTGAATTTTCTAAACTTTTCAAAACAGAAAATTTTCAAGAAAATCAAACTTTATTATAAAGAGACAAAGTATATTATGCTTTAATCTATAAATGATATCTCATTTCTTCTATATTCAACTTTGATTATTCACTTCCTCAAGCTAGTTCTTGTATTTATATCAGTCATTACTTGGTTTATAAAGATAAAAACAAAGGCTTCTCTATAAATCAGTTTTTAAATATGCTCATTTGTCGTAGGTAGAGCCACTGCTGCCAGCAAGCGTTTATAGCTTCGACAGGGTTACCTATTACCCAGCAATAATCCTGTATCCTACTTAGAGAAATATACAATTTTCAAAGAGAAATCGTCTTTACACTTATTGCCCTTTTTTTTTTTATTCTTAAAGAACAATGTCTTGGTTTGGTAGCCAATTCATGACAATGCCATTCACTTGATTTATAACTTTGCTGAACAAGCTGGCTCGTGATGAGACCCCTTGTCTTTTGATTGTAACAATCTTGAGTCATTGCCCTGTTGTGGTATGCAGTATTGGCAAAGTCAGCAAGCTATAATATCTATGATCATGGTAAGTCGGCTCGTGATGAGACCTCTTACTCTTAAGTTAAAAGTGTATTATTGGATAATTCTTTGAACATTGTAATTTCCTAAAATGGGGAGGATATCATTGTTTCCTTAAGATAGCTCTGGACGACAATGGTAGAGTTTTTTGGAAAGAACTTTTCTATAGAGAAACTTTGTTTTGTTATTGATACTTTTCATTAAACTGATATAAAACAATCTCTCACTAAAAGTTGCTTGTCATCAAAGTTTTATTAAAGTGGAAACCAGTATCATTTCTAGGCTAAAGTTTTTTTTTAAAACTGTATCTTTGAACAATAATGATCAATATTCTAAAAAGAATTCTATTTATAAAAGTGAAGAAACAAAATCTAAAAAGAGAATTTATATCTTCCTTTATGAATTCCAAATGTAACCATTAACAACTGGTTTTATTATGACAATAAAGAAAACTAATATACAAAATAGAAGAATGATCTCCTATGGAAAATATTTTTTGAGAATTTGTCCATTAACAGGTAAAGACTCTCTTTTTCCTGCTAAATCCTGTAACATAAAAGTAGAAGGACCTATGATTTCTGCAATTTGGAAAGGACCAAGCCACATTCGTTGAAATTTCGTATGTTTTCCTTTTTCCTCATGGGCCTTGTCCAATTTTAAGACGAGATCTCCAACCTGAAAGTCTTTTCTGGTTACCATGTTGGAATCAAAAGAAGCTTTAACTAATGCTTGATGATGAGCATGAGTTGTTTTGTCTTTTTCTCGTTGTTCTTATAACTTGATAATTTCCATCTGTCTTAGTTGCAAGGAAGAAGTTGGTGCTTCATCAATATATTGAACTAATCCCAGAGAAGGAATTTCTAAATGAGTTGGAAGAACTACTTCTTTTCCGTAAACTAAATTAAAGGGAGAAGTGAAAATAGAAGCCTTCTGTGTTATTCGATCTGCCCATAAAGCATATATTAAAGACTTATGCCAATTTTTATGATTTTGATCAATGGTTCGCTTAATAATTCTGATTAAATTCTTATTTGTGGATTCAGCTAACCCATTTCCCTGTGGATAATAATTGACAGAGTATTTAAGTTTGAAACCTCTTTTGAGCGCAAATTCAGTCATAGCATTACTAGAAAAATATGATGCATTATCAAACATTAAAGCAGAAGGTAAACCAAACCTGGTGATTATGAACTGATCTATAAATTCAATGATGTGCTCAGCATTAGCAGTCTTGAGAGGGACTGCTTCTACCCATTTTGTAAAATAATCAGTTGTTGTAATGATATATCTATGTTGCTTAGAAGAGTGAGGAACGATCTCACCTATTATGTCTAATCCCCATTGATCAAAAGGCTGTTCAATGTTTACTGGTTGCAATGGCAATGATGGTTTCTTTTGTCTTCCAGCAGCTGTTTGACAAACTTGACATTTCCTGACATAGCTATGTGAATCTTTAAATAGTGTGGGCTAGTAATAGCCTGCACGGAGGATTTTATGTGCAGTAGAATCTCCAGCATAATGTCCACCTGCTGGCCCATCATGAAGTTCCTGCAAGACTTTTTCGGCTTCAGATTTTTCTAGACATCTAAGAAGAACAGAATCATAATTCATTCTAAAAAGAACATCATTCACAAGTTGATATTGTTTAGCCTTCAACCTTAGAGCTCTTTTCTTGGTATGATTGAGACTTGAAGGGGCATATCCGTTCTTTAGATAAAATATGATATCAGTATATAATGATTCAATATCGTTTAGGCTTACCTCAGACATTTGTATCTCTTCGGATGATTTTTCAGAAATCTGTGATGCTCCAGCTAGTATTTTACAAAAGCCTTGACCTCTTACAATGTTTGCTGGTTTGATTTCAACATCATATTCTTGTAAGGCAGTAATCCAATTGGCTCTTTTCTCACCCACATCCTTTTGGACTAAAATATTTCTTACTGCTAGAAACGGTACAATGATTTTTGTGTGGGTTTTAAGTAAAAAAGGTCTGAAATACTTAATTGCTTTAAAAACAGTGTAAGCTTGTTTCTCCACATCTGAGTAATTCAATTTAGCCCCCTATAAATTTGAGCTGAAAAAAGCAATTGGAGCTTCTGCTTTGTCATGATTTGCTTGAGTGAGTATTGCAGCGTAAGATTTATCAGAGGCAAATGTATACAAAATAAAAGGAAAAATTTGGAGTTGCTAAAGATGGAGCATTAATAATTGCTTGTTTAATCAAATTGAATGCTTCATATTCATTTTTGGCCCCATTTGAAGTTTAAATTCTTTTTAATCATTGATTGCAAAGGAGATACAATTCTTGAAAAATCTGGTACAAATCTCTTTACAAAATTAATCTGACCAAGAAAAGATTGCATAGCTTTCTTGTTATGTGGTAAAGATATTTCAGAAATCTCCTTGATTCTATCAGGATCAATATGAATTCCAGATTTTGATACTATGAATCCAAGAAGTTTTCCTTCACTTAATGCAAAAAAAGATTTTTTTGGATTAAGTGAAATTCCATACCTTTGACAACGTTGAAAGATTTGCTTCAAATCTCTAAGATGATTGCTTTGTTTTTTGGAATATACAGTTATATCATCCAAATAGATTACCACTGATTTGTTAACTAATCCCTTGAAAGCGATGTCCATGGCTCTTTGAAATGTAGCACCAGCGTTGATCAGACCAAAAGACATCTTTTGATATGCATAAGTGCCCCATTTGGTTATGAATGTAGTTTTTAATTGATCATCTAGATGAACTAACACTTGGTTGTAGCCAGAGAAACCATCTAAGAAAGACATTAATTCTGATCCCGCAACTACCTGTAATATTTGCTCCATAGGGGGCAAAGGAAAATTATCTTTTTGGCAGGCTTTATTAAGATTTCAAAAGTCAACGCAAATTCTGATGTCTCCATTCTTTTTCCTAATGGAACCATATTGGAAACCCATTTAGAATGTTGAACGGGAAAAATAATCTTGGCTTTCAATAATTTATTGAGTTCAGATTTGATCTGATTTTCTAAATTGGGATGGATTTTTCTTAGCTTTTGTTGTACAGGTTTCTCATCATTTATCATTGGGATAGTATGTTGGATGATAGAAGTGTCATAAGTTTTGAGTTCATCATAGTTCCAAGCAAAGATACTTTTATATTGTTTCAAAAGACGAACATATGCCAATTTTTCTTCAGGAGTTAGGCCAAGACCTAGGTTAATATTCTGTGGTTTGGTATCACTTCCTAGATTTACTAATTCATAATTCAAAGTCGAACTTTGTAGTTTTGAATTAGTGGATCTTTTAAATCGGTCTTTCAAATCATAAAGGTCTTCCAACTTGACTATTGAATTTGGCATAGTATTATTAGTGCTATCTTTTTGTAATTGTTTGTCATGTTGGTCTTCATCAATTATCTGATTGGTATAAGATCCTTCAGATGTGAGAAAGTTTACAATATCAGAATCGTCATTGAAAATCTTCCAATTGGTAACGTTATCAGGTATCGAAGGTCTAAAAATTAATTCAATTGAAAATCGATCAGGACTAAAGTCTTCTGTAGGAATGAGTTTGGACGCTACATTGGCTAAGAGGTCTGCACTAGCATTCTGGATCCTAGGAATTGGTGAAATATTGAATGCTATAAAATGTTTAGTCAGATCTTGAACTAAAGATTGATAATTATTTAAATGACCTGATAAACAATGTATAGTATTTCGTACCTGTTTGATCACAATTTCCGAATCTCCGAAAACTTGCAGATATTTGATATCTAATCCGATTGCTTTATATAATCCTTGGATTAAAGCCTCGTATTCTGCGGTGTTATTAGTGCATTCAAACTCAAGTCTGCAAGTTAGAATAATTTTGTTTCCCTCTGGACTAACTAATATGCATCCTGCTCCTGCTCCTTCATTAGACTTAGAACCATCAAAAAATAATTTCCAAAACGAAGATTTATTTACAGGAGTATCTACAAAATCAATACATTTAGAACTATCTGTCTGAGAAAAATTTTCAATTTGAGATAAAACATAATTTTCTAAATAAGGTGAAGTATAAGCATTAAAATTTCCTAAGAAAGAATCAACTGAGTAATTTCCGATGATATTACTGCTGTATGCAACTGGTTCATTTTCTCCTTCTAGTTCTGTTACTATGTATTTTTGATGTTTTTCTCGTTCAACCTTTATCTGATTTGGTTTGCCATTGTAAGGAAGCCACATATGAGACCAATCAGTTGCAAAGTATCTATGAAGTTTTTCTGACCAATCTCTGCTAAGAATTAAGCCATAAAATTCTGGAATATCTGCAACTAAAATATCAATGACTTGACATACCTTTGGATTTGATGACAGCCTTATGGTAACTTGATTTAATTCGCCAATCACTTCAACTTGCGATCGATCTAATTGCACTATACGAACAACAGATTTTTGTGGTTGAATGTTCAATTTTGCACATACTGATTTTGGTAGAATACTAGATGAAGCTCCAGAATCCACTAAACAGTTATGCAAATTTTTATTGAAAATTTCATAAGTAAGAAGAAATGGAGGAGTATGAGATCTTGACCTTCCTCCAATTAAAGCGATATTTTCTAGATCAACTTTACTAATCGAATTAGTTGGAGGTCTCCCCATGTCATTGGAAGCTTGAGAAATTATAGGATCGGGCAAAGGTTTCTCTGCTACAGCATGTAATTATTTCAAAAGTACCTTTTGCTGGTGTTTTAACTTGCTCAATTCGTAAAAAGTGATGTTAGCCCTAGTCTTCTTCATATCTTCTATAATGTTATATTCCATTTCATCCGGAACAATCAGTGTTCTCGATGGAATTGATGAATCTGTTTGGACAGGGCTAGTTTGAATTGATTTAGATGTCGTTTTCTTGGGTGCAACTTTATTGCTAGACAATGAGCTTGCGCTCTTTGACTTAGGGGTAGTTTGAGGAGGATCTAGTTGATTTCTACTTCGAGTGCTAACCGGGGATGCTTCTTGGTCTTCCTCATCTGGGAGGATGAAATCCCACATTCCTTGTACTTCTACCATCTCTTCTTCATCAATAGTTTCTTCAGTAGCAGTTTCTTCTTCTTCTTCTTCTTCTGATTCAGCATTTGTAATAGCATTTGGTGGTTTTGAATTAGTTGAAGGATTTCTTCTAAAAGGCTTAAATGGCTTTTTAGAAGATGTTTCCGCGACTTGTTTTTTGATATCAACCATTTCATTGGACATGGTTTTCAAAACTTTCTGCAATCCTTCTAAATCAAATGGATCTTTCTTCTTTTTCTTGGGTTCTTCCTTAAAAGTGACCTTTTTAGATTTCCGTTCTTCTATCGCATTTTTCTTATCTAAGGCAATGATATGCTTTTCTACTATTATTGCTTCCTTCATATTGTCTGCTAAAGTTGTTTTGTTAGCCCTATCAACGAAAATTGCAATGTTTGATGGTAAAGTAGAAATGTACCATTCACTTTGCACTTCGTCGCTGGGCTTTGAAGCAGTAGGAATTTTGTTTAACAATTTATTGAAGCGCGAATTGAAATCCTTGACAAGTTCTTTTGAATCAATTTTAAGATTAGACAAATCATTAAACAATGTTGTTGTAGACCTGTCATCACCAAATTTAGTCAGAAATTGATCTTGAAAGATATCCCAACTAGTGATAGATCCAGATGGTAATGAGAAATACCATGATCCAGCTGTTTCTTGTAGAGTATAGGGAAAAATTCGGACGACAACATCTTCATTAACAAATCCATTAAGATTTATAGAAAACATAAAATTATTTATATGTTCTTCTGCTAGCATGCCTGCTTCAGGATTAAACTTAGGCAGCCACTTTTTAGGATGGGCCGGTATTTGACTCAAGGGTGCAGGCATTAAGACTGCCCCTGGATTATTCCATGGCTGAGCCATCATTGAAATACTAACAGATGAAGGTGTAGAAGATGATATTTGTGACTGAGAAGATGAAGATATTACGATTTGAGAAAAAGATGTGGAAGATTGAGTGGACTGATGGACAGTAATCTGGGGTGGAGGAGTGGGTGGTTGACTTCGCGATGAAGTATTTGAAATGGATGATGATGATGAAAGAGTCTCACTATCAGACCCTTTAGGTGATTTGCTAACTCTTTTTCTCATAGGTAGAGGTAATTCAGTTGGCTGAATGCCAAGCTTTTCACTTTGCAATCTAGTGAGAGGGTGAGCAGGATTATATTGCAAAGTCACACTGCCTTGAGATTTATCAGACCTTTGAGGTGATATTGAAAATCGCTGAAGTTTATAAATCAGAGATTCAACTTCAGGAGGTTCAATAGTAGATTCTTCTGAAAAGTCAGGATTTGTAGCAGTGTCTATTCTTCTTTCGACTTCTAATTCTAGGTTTGAAATTTCTGAATGTGATGGGGAAGTCGGAGAAGATGGTGAGGGTGATTTACTCTCAGAATGGTATTTAGATTTATACTTACTTGCCATTCACAGTAGGTGGCCCTCCTTCTAGCGCCAAATATGTTGAAGCCCTGAAAATCGGGTCTACAACAAAGGGGAAACCCACCTGGTCTGGACCTTGGTTAGCAGTTCCTTTTCCATTTGGTGTAGTGGGTCCGACTGGGGATAATGGGACCAGTTTCCCAATATGTGTGTGTGTGAGAGATTTGATACTTCTTTTCTATAATTCCTAAGTAAAATGCTTTTAATCTATTTCTAATATATTCATATGCAAACTATATTCTAAGAAATATCTAACTCTAAAACTAACCCGGGATGTGATCTTTCTTTTTATGCAATCTAAAATGATTTCGGATAATAATTGATAATAAAGATCATTCAATTATTATGAGAAAAGAATTCAATAAAGATAAACTATTTCACATAAACAATTAGATGAAACGGTCATGAGAAACACATCGCATAATAAGTTATTTATACATCAAGCATAAATAAATAGCTATCACTGTACAAAAATGCCAAATGATAACTCAAGTATTCAAACATTAACATATAAACAACTGAACATAAATATCACTTTTAACACAGAAACATAAATGGTTAAGAGATAAAAATACCATTTATAACTGATTCTACTCATGAGCTAGAAGCAACAATGATTTATCTCTTTCTTAATCCAACATCTATCGAGAGTACAGAAATGCAATATCAGTAACAGATATTAGACACAGATATCAATAAATCTAGTTCCATTCATTTATAAAAACCTCCTCTGAGGGTGCAGAAATGCATGTTCTGAGGGTAAGTTTCATATAAATTTCAGGACCCCTCTCTAAATGCATGAGAAGGGTTTAAATACTACTAATCTAAATCTAAAAATAGTTATTTACAAAAATCTAGGATTCGGTTTAAATGACCGTCCTTTTTCTAGGCAAAAATACAGTAAAACTTAAAACTAAATCTAACTACTTGTGAATCTGATCTCTGAAATTGCAAGCATCCAGCATTGTTTTGAGAAGAGGTGGTTGACCGACTTCAGATTTCAACTGCCCTGAAAAGACAGAATCGGCAAGTGTAGGCGCAATATTCTCAGCGTAATTAATGATGCAATTAAGTGCACTGCATTGACTGTGTGGTTTCACTAAATATGTCCAGTAAGAATCCCAGTTTAATCTTGTCAATCCTTGAATTGACTTTGATTTTTCATCCGCCTTTTGTTTACATTATGTTTGTAATTGCTGTGCTTGTGGAAGATATCCTGGAACAGTTTCTGAAATCAAATTAATTTTTTGTAAATTTTCACTTACACAATCAGTGATGTTACTCGCTGTTGTAGCTGACTTTTCCGCTGCTTTTTCTACCTTTTTGAACTGTGTATCCCAATTACTGAAAAGAATTTCCTTATGACTGTCGTTGATAATCGGTGCCCCGGCTCTTTTTCCTTCTTCTTTCTTTTACCATTCCAAATAATTAATAACTCTCTCATTAATTAAATCATAATCATGTCGTAATTCTACGACATGATTAGTGATTTTATCACTTTCCTGACAAAAAGAGTTCCATTGTGAGATCTTCTGGCATAGTATATCTTGTTGTTGTAGTAGTTGATTGTTTAAAGAAATGGATTCTGAAATAAACTCTGGAAGTTTGGGGTCATCTTTGTGTTCTTCTTGGATAATTTGTATTTGTTTTTCTTTGTCAGCCAAACTTTTCTGATATCCAATTTGCATCTGTTGAAGTTCTTGCTGTAACTTTTCCAGTTTCATTTGTGCTTCACTGTTAGCATGGGCTTGCTGTAATTGTTGGTATCTGTTCTTCTTTTTCATTTAATAATAGCCTTACCTCAGACGCTTTATCAATAGTTGCAGAGGCATAAGCTCCTGTAATCTGAGATAACTTGGTAAGATTATCAGTTGGATCCGTAGTAGGATCCTTCCATAAGACATCTAATTGTTCTGCCTCGGTAGAGATTGAGCTCTCCAACTTTCTCTTTTTTCTCTGCTTTCTCACTACTACTTTATACTGCGGGCTGTAGAATACATCTAGAGGAGGAATGTCTTCTATATTAAGTATAATTTCAGAATAGGGAGTGATGGGTATATGTTCAGTCTCTGTAATATTGCCACTTATTCATGTGCTCAAAAAATTTGCTGTCTATACAGAGGTGTGTATATTCTGTCCTTCAGCATTAAGCAATTCATTAAAGGTCTCCCATTATTTGTCTAATTCAATTGTGGCTGCCTATTGTTGTACATTGAGAGGTGGAAGATTCAACTCTGACGTGTTTAAAATCTGTTGTCGTGAAAGCTCTTTTGATTGAGCTGTATCTTTTACTGAGCTTTCATCATTGTCAGTCTTTTTAGAACGTTCAGAAGTCTCTCTGTCAGACTTTGATTTATACTTTTCTGTGTCTGAGCTGCCACTTATACTGACACTAGGAGTTGGTTCCCTTGCCGGTTCCAAACACAAATTCTTCAAAGGGATGGTGGTCAGTCTTCTTTCTCTGTAAACTTTGAATTCCTGAAATTCTTGTGGAGATAACTGTATTTGAGCCAAATGCAAAACTTATTTGAATGAAATTTTCTCTTGGAACATGTCATCAAAAGGATCATCTTCTCTAGAAAATATTCTCACTTTAACTGCAGTGGTGAAATCTTTAATAATATCATTTGGGTCGAATAGCCTCTTCGAAAATTTGAATAGTTGTAAGCATGTAATATTGCTTACTTCTTTGAATGCATGAAAATTATCAAACAATGAAAATGTTCCACAGACTACGGGAAATTGTGGCCAAATGCCCTTTTTCTTATCCTTTAGTTCCTTTGTCAAACCTCCTTCACCACAGGTTTGATATGCAATCTCCCGAGCTAAAAGTATATCTGGAATGTACAGGGGTAAAACATGAGGTGAAACAGAACTTCCAAAAACCCTCACATAAGTAAACGACTCTTCTCCAAACCATCTTGTGACAGGGAGAATGTCAACTTCTGCCTCCGAGGAAAACCTTGGAGCATCCTTATTATATAGTATTCTGTATAAAGGCAACATTATGCCATGGTAGATTTTGTAAAAATGAGGAACAAACTTTGATTCCCATAACTCTTTGTGATAGACATGGATAGGTAAGGGATCTTGAATTGTCCATTGCCAACCCATTAAAGGAAATTTAGAAACAAATCAGATAGAATCCATAACATAGGTAGATAGATAAAAAGGAGGATAAATCCTCTGGGAAACAGTCCGTTTAGACCGGTAATTGAGAATGACGGTAGCTAGGTTATCAGACAGTATTTTGGCCCAGTCTACAATGGTAGCGTTAACAACAGCATGTAATAATGGAACCCATTCAGGCAAGATATTATTTATGTCAGGCTTTCCAAAAAGCCTACATAACATAGCAGCAGCAAAACAATATGGAGAAGTCAATGAACCAGTACTGTACATACCTTGTTTGTCTTTCTTCAACGGTTCATCTCTTTTAGTCCATTCTATGGTGCATTCTGCCAAATTTGAATTTTCCTTGGCGAATTTCTCCATAAATTGTTTGTTGTAAGTCGCCTGAGGTTCCGGCAAGTGATACATAAGCCTCAAATCCTTTGTAGTGAATGACCCGATAAGCTCTTGATCTGGAGTTCTAAATTTCCTGTTTGAAATGTTTGTGCTATCCAGTATCCACTTTACCATATCTGTATACGGAAGAATTCTTGGTCTTGCTGCTATTCGGTGTAAAAATGAACAAGCCAACTCTTTAAGAGTTGCTTCAGAGGAATTATTTGCACCTGCGGTAGCTATGACTTCCATTACCCTAGTATTTTCTTCTTTGAGCAGATTATGCATGCCCTCCCAAGTGGTTATTCCAGCATCCTTGTTGCAGGCAGTATCCGCATACAAAGAAGCCATTTCTTTGTTTTCAGAACTTGAAGTTTTCTCTTTCTTGCCCATAATACTCTGTGAACACTTTGTATAGTCTTCTGCTCCTTCGCGCCTGCAGTTTTATGAATTAAGTGAGAGTAATGATATGAGAAAGGTGACGGGATAGTCTTAAATGCTGAGGGCGGATGAAAAATATTATTTTAACGTAAAATAACTTTTCAATTAAAACAAAATCTTTCTCATTAACAATTGACAATACATTCATTAATGTGACATCAAAGCGCATAACATATATTTGTTTATGAAAAGATTTTCCTTGGACAACGAGCTTTTTAGAGTTTGTGATAATGCGATCTGTGATTTGCTGTGCAATATCGCAAAATCGCAATATCTCAAATCGCAGTATTTGTAAACCACGCTTTGTCGCAAATCACAATTTTTGCAAATCGCAATTTTCGCAAATCGCAATTTTCACTTTCTTCGTAAATCAAAGGTATCGCAAAATCGTATTGTCACGAAATCAGAATATCGCGAAATCGCAAAATCGCAAAATCTATCATATAAACAGTATTTGTTACATCATTCCTGCGATGTGCGATTTGCGATTAATACTTTAATGTATATTTCTTTTTGGATTCGCACAATCACAATATCGTCAAATCGCAAATTAAAAGATTTTGCCTTACAAAAGTGATTTACTTTTTACAATGGATGCGGTATTTTCCTCAAAGAATTTTTTTTTTTATTCTAATCTATCATAAACTTTAGTGTTTTTTAAAGATTTTTCAAGGAATTTCCCTAGGTTATGATAGTGAATTTTATTTGAAAAGGGGAAAAAACACTAATTAATTTTTTTTGATTTTTTTGACTAAGGGTCCCCACTTATTTAGTATTATTACTAATACTAAATAGTAAGGGGGGTTGTTGCTCGCCACAACACTTCTTTACATAGCTCATATGCTATGATGCTGATACAACTTATTCCACCTTTCAGCAAATCCACTGCTTCCACTGACCTGCACAATCTTATCTCAAGACACATCAAATTATCTTTCAAACCTACAATATTTCCTTCAAATATGTCTTTAAACTAGCTCCCATTCCATCAGTCAAAGGACTCATCAGTTCACTATTTCAATCTCCTGTTATTCTTTAGACATTTAAATACTTCTCTACAAAATTATCAACTTAAACATTCTTACCAGACCTTCCTGGGCATTCTCTGCTTCTCCATTCTGATCTCAACGTCGTTTGTAGCCTGATCCTCATCTTCAATTCAGGGCAATTATACATCTGCTAAAATTAAAATTCAGTTTCCCAAAATAATCTTTTCAGAGCATTAAGCTAGCTCTGATACCAAAATTGATGGCGAGCATAACCTGCCAAACCCAGAATCATTACAAGCTGTGCATATATAATGGCAATTCCTGTTTCAGGTCAATTTCATCCACTTTCTAGCAATTCAACTCATGCGGAAGCTTCATCTCACAATCCTTTCACTATGATTATAAAATCACACAACCAACTCGTCAAAAGCGGAAGCTAATCCCAACAATCACAACTTTCATGTGATTAAACCCAAACCACAAATTTTGACTTTATAATGCATGTCGGCCAACCAAACATTCACATCTTAACTTGAACGCTGGATAAATTACCTTCACAGTCATCATCTACGGACGGGTTCCGCCTCTGTGCTTAATGCTTTCTCTCGCTCGATTCCACAACTTGGATCGACCTTAATTCGCATCAAATTGGAGCCACTTCATTGTATTAACTCACCCAACAAACAGTTCCTCTCCTAAGCAATTTTATTCACTTCCGATTTCATCATCGACGTCTGTTCATCGTTTTATTTGGTTCTGCCTTAACTTGTTAATTCACCATACAGCTCTCGATTCTCTAGTCGATCGATGCCAATCGGCAATCGCTGTTCACAGGAAATAAATATCACTTTTTCTGGCCTTCCGATGCGATATGATTCTAATCATCGCAATCGGAAATCGGCACTGTGCTATAATTTATACTGTTCAACCACTGCTCCGATGCGATATCAATTGGCAGTTCCAATCCAATCCAATCGGCATCGGAGATCGCGAAGGTTCAAATTCCAAACCTACCGATGGCTCACAGCTCCGATCCGATTCAATCAGAAATCGGAGATCGGCACATCCCAATGTCGCCTCCCTTTAACTGTTGCAATGCTCACCGGACCCGATTCCACTTTAAAACAATTTATGATGCTCCACGTCCGGAATTCATAATATGCCCTCCAAGTTTGATCAACACTTCCATACTTCAAATCCTACTATGCAATTTCAAAACTCAGATTTATAACCTTTTCACATCTGTTCCCAATGTTATGTGAAATGATATGGAGCGCCTTTCTGATCCGATGCGATGGCTTCTCGCGGACCCGATGGGTCAATTAACTGGGATATCCTTTAAATCCGTTCCAAGGAACACTTCTCCTCGCCCGATGCGATGAATTATATGGAACTGCCAAAATCCAAATCAATATATATATTCAACTCTACTTAAAGGTTCCGCAAGTATTTTTATGCCAATTCTCTGTATTATGGACTTTTCCGCTCGCAGTCTTAGCTTATTACCCGATTTATATTAACACAGAATTTCTTTAAAACCACACACAGATCGCACACCATTTCAATCTATTACACAGCAAAACAATGCTCAAACCTCTACAATTAGTCATTTGACTATGCACAAAACATAATTTTATCAATAATATTCAAGAAAACAAAACAGAGTCTCATCTTGGCCAAATTGCCCAAGAAAATGACCACTGTTACACAATGTTATAAAAACACAATCCACCTACACTCTGAGCTCTCGCTCCACTCAAAGCCTTACTAATTCTACCTCTAATCTCTCCCTAATCTCTCTCTCTCCCCTTGAATTATACAATAAGATATAATTTATACAGATAAATGGTTTCATGAACCAATTCTGATTTTGAACCAGAAATCTCTCAACCTCTCCTAAAAAATCTCTTCAAACCCACTCTTTTCTAAACCAACGCTAAATCAAGCTTTTAAAATTCTATCCTAGCCAAATAAATCTAACTGTTTGGCCTGATATCCACACAGGGAGGATCACTCAGGCACATATACCCTTTCCTCCTAAATAAACACTCTCATATATTTAAACAAATAAAATTAATTAAATTATTATCTTCCAACCCCTTGTTAGTCACAACTTGTGATCATGCTATCACATTGCTGACTAGGCCTGAATGCTCCTGCATCACGATCATCACCCAAAACAATAGAGGAACTAAAAGATGTATCAAGATGAGAAAAAAAATCACTATGACCAGTCATATGATTACTATATCCACTGTCTACCAAACAAAAATCTTTATTAGGTACTTGTATAGTCACTTGACATGCCAAAAATAAAGCATCTGATGTTTCACATTCAGTGTTTGTGACATTGGCTTTGTTTTTACTTAAAACATACTGTAATTTTCGACATTCAGACATATAATGGCCATATTTTTTGGAGTAGTGACATTGAGTTTTTTATTTATCTATCCACCTATGACCATGATCAGTTTGAGACTGCTCTGAATGTGTTTGAGTTACCCGTGATCTATCTTCAGACTGAGACTGTCCTCTACCTCTTCCTCCCTTGCCATGAAAACCTCTGCCTCTACCTCTATCCTTAGAAGCTTTAGATTTGAAAGAATGCTCTAAATTACTAACATCTAAATTAATTCTTGCTTCATGAGCCAACAAAGAACCAGTTAATTCTTACACCGACAATTTTGTTAATTCTCTCGACTCAAAAACAGTAACTATCATGTCAAATTGTTTAGGCAAACATTGAAGAATTTTTTCAACAATTCTTTGGTCTTCAAGTTCTTCACCATTCATTCGAAGTTGATTAACGACACCCATGACTTTAGTCATGAACTGATCAACTGTTTCTGATTCAATCATTTAAGTGTTTCAAATTGTGTTATGAGATTTTGTAATTTTACCATTTTTACTTTATCATTTCCTTGATAAGCAACCTTAAGTATATCCCATTTTGATTTAGCAGTCTTAGCAGCAATGATTTTAGGAAAAATAAAGTCATCTAAGGAATTTAAAATGTAGGACTTTGCTCTACCTTATTTCTATTTAATTTCATCAAATTGTTTTCTTTGAGCAGCACTCATTCCAACAATTGTATTTGCATCAGGTTCTGTGAACCCCAATTCTATTGATTCCCAACAACCTAAACCTTGTAAGCATGCTTGCATTTTAAGGCTCCAAAAATCATAAATTTTCCCACTAAATAATGGTGTAGGGATGGAAAATTGACTTGTCAAAGCCATTTAAAAATAATTAGAAATATGATACCTTCTTAAAAAAACCTTCAAACAAGAATCCTTCTTCAATCGCAATCAAATTTTCATAGCTTTCCTTTCTAATGACCAACAAGAATCTCAATTTGAGATTTCAATAACAAATCAACTGTTCAACACCTTTTAAAAACATCAAAAATAAATAATAGGATACTCTCTTCCTCAATCTGCTAAATTCGAAATTTGTAGAAAGAAAGAACAAACTATCTTCAAGTCGACCAAAAATTTCAATACCGAAACAAAAAATGCTGATGAGATTCATGACCAAGGTCGAGTCATTGGAGCAGAGCTCTGCCAGCAACCACTTTTTGTTAAAGAGTGACAGAGATATTTTTTTTTTTTGGTCATGTATTGTCTTATAGAATTCAATACAAAGACAAAAGTCGAAATACAATACAAAGTTGAAATACAAAGCCAAAAGTCGTAGAGAAATATCACAATGCATAGTCAATGGGAGAAAACACGATGGGCTCACCTCACAGATACACTCGAATGCGCAACGAAATAATTTCTACAAATTTTTCTTCAGCTGATCGGAATTTGGTAGCAAGAAATTGCTCGAAATTTGGTGGAATAAAGCAGCAAGAAATTGCTTCAGCTGATCTGAATTTGGTGGAAGAAAGAAGCAAGAATTCCTTAAACTCCTTTGGCTATGACTCAACTAAAATCTTTTCCAGCAATAACAAACAAAAGCTGGGCACCCACACAATTAACACTGTAACAGTTCTTGACGCTGCAATAGTTCACGCAAGAAGAACCAATGCTATGATACCATGACAAAATGAAAAAATGAGACATCAGAAAACAATAGAGAACGAATTGCTGGAGAACACACTATCTAGATTTATTAATGTGAAGTATTTATACATGCAATCGGATGGTTATGGCAGAAACTGAATCGAAACTAAATGGGAAACTGATTACTAACTAATTCTAAACTAAATCTTTAATAGTGATGGAACCTATACTAGGCTTGGATTTTGATGAGTCCATGGGAAATGATGTCTAAAAGAAATGGACGGGTTGAGGCAGTGATGGGTTTTGGGTGTGGGGCTTGGCAAAATGACGAGCTCACGGGAAAGGATGCTCAAAAGAAATGGATGGGTTGTGTTTTCCATAATGGAGTGTGAAGACCAACCCGTTGATGAGGCATCAAAAGATTTAGTAATGGAAAATGATAGGAGGACTGAGATGGGAAAGAGAAAATGAAAATAGGAGTGAGATGGGAAAGAGATACTCGGGTAGGAGACATGTCATGCATTTTTTCTAATTATCTTGCTTCCCTACAGGATAGATTGTCTAGAATTTAGAAAAATTGATCCCACACTCGTGGCCCTAATTATAATAATGTAATTCCTCTTACTAGCAGTTTCTTGCAGCATATCTCTATTCTTTTCAAATTTTTATGGCTCCAAATGGAGCCCCTGGTCAATGTTAAAGCCAATGACACATCAACTGCCACTCTACTATCTCATATGACTCTCAATGAGTTGATTTCCAGTCTATTCAGTGCTTGGAGCAAGTGCCATCAGTAAAATTCTCTTAAGGAACGCATGCTTTTTCTCTTCACAAACACATGCTTTTGAGGTTGGGAAATTGGTTCATGTTCTCTTTTATAATATTTTTCTAAACCCAACAAAGATATGATTAAATAAAAGAATAATGTGTGGGACCAATATAGAGAAATTGTTGTAAGGTCACAAAATCAATCGATCAAAATATTTGGAGAGAGAAAAAACCTTCCTTCTGAGACAATGAATGCATAATAAAATCTATTGTAGTGATTCTCAGCTACAAAAAGAAAGGGGAAGAATGTATCAATGGCCAACACAGACAACATGGTGTAGAGTACATATCGATGGACAACACAGAGAAACATGAAGCAGAGTTGATCATAGCATGCATGTTGAGAAAAAGGGTTAAAAATGCAGTCAAGTAAGTACAATGTCCATATTATAATATTATGAAATAACAAAATTCAAGAGTTGAATGCTTGTACCAATCATATCAACTGTAGATGGATGGGTAGGTAGTGCTCTAGGATGTAGCAACTTGGTCGGTTGGAGCTTCCATTGACTAACTATGGAAGGATGCCACAAGCAGATCAAATAAGAAGTAAGGTGGTAGACAAAGACCTTACTTCATGAACCACCTCTTCACCATATTGCATCAGCGGTTGGGTGGACTTCAACCCCTATTGAAGCAGTTCTAGTTCGAATCGTTTGAGTTCGAGCTAGAATTGATGTTGCAGGAAGATACCTTTACTCCATGAACAACCTCTTCACCATATTAGGGTCTTCCACCCATACTGCAACAATGTCTGTTTCAACTCCATTCATGAAATTCAAAATCCATTGCAAGAAGAATGGTCTCGTCCAGAAAATCCAACATAAATAGTTCGAATCTACTTACAAAATAGAAGTTGGGGATTCTTTCATAGTAGGATTTATTCCTGGGCAAGGAAATAAACAACAAGAATCTAGCATCTAAGCTAGGAACAACAAGAATCTAGCATTCAAGCCAAGAACAACACATGGCTAGTAATAACAAGAACAACAACAGGAGAGGTGATTTCATAAATAGGAACTCAAATGAATATGACTAGTAATAACAAGAACAACAACAGGAGAAGTGATTTCATAAATAGGAACTCAAATGAAAAGAGACATATGCTTACACAATTTATAATTTAGAAATTGTTTCGTGGTGATTTACTGAGTTATGAGTTACAAGTTGATCTAACCAAATAAGTAACACTTGACAAAATAGTCAAGAATAGGTGACACTTCACGATTTGAAAAAATAGGTTGTTAGGGCGTACGATGAATAGGTGGTACAAAGGTAAACATTGGATATGTTATACATGCAGATGTTGATTATTAAAGCATTCTGGCATTTAATGTCAGAAGACTAACACTAGCATTAGTCTAGATATGAAAAGCATGAATAAAATAAATATGCATTTCATGAATGAAAAGTTTGGATAAGTAAAAATTAGATATATAAACTTGCCTCAGGACACGAGAGGTCGAAATGAAAACTTTGATTAAAATTTTGGAGTTGTGAAATTGTCACACGGAACTTTGATTAAAATTTTGGAGTTGTGAAATTGTCACACAGAACTTTGGTTAAATATTCGTTAAGCAGGAAAATGTGCGGTCAAACAAAATATTAATGGCTAGTCAACACTCTAGTGATCTCTAGATTCCCTGTAGTGCCGGAGCTAGGGACTAATAAGAGGGGTACCACTTCACCATAATTGGGTTTGTTGACTTACTTGTTTGTGCATAAATTGTTTGGGTTTATTTCTACGTCTTTTTCAGATATCTCAATTTTAATTGATCCTAGATAGGGCCGATAAAAAATTCAGAGAGAACATTCCACAAGCATTGGGATTGCTCATCAATTTAAGAATTCTTTACCTTTTAACAATAAATTATCAGGTACTAAATACTTTTACTTTTTTGACAAATGAATTATTAGGTACTAAATATTTTGAATTGGTCTAATTCTTGATTATTCTTTATATGGTAAAAATCAATATGATTGTTGTGAGTTCATTATAATTAGGGTTTTTTTTTTATATTTGATGTTATGTCACCATAATTGGTTATGGTGATTCTTGATTTTTTTTAATGGGGTAGAAAACAATATGGTTGGTGTGAGTTCATTATAATTAAGTTTTCTTATAATCCAGGTTATATCACTATAATTGGTTATGCCAATTTATTTGTACACACTTTGTATTGTTAGGGGCTATTCCCATGTCTTTTTCAAATATCTTGAATTTAACTTAACTAAGTTGGGACTGCTCACCAGCTTGCAAATACTTTACCTCTATAACAATGAATTATCAGGTGTTATATATTTCCTCTTTGACTAGTGAACAAGCTTAAATTTTTAGTACTTTCTATATAGGGGAAAATAATATGTAGTGTCATTTCCTGATAATTGGATTTTGGTAAAGTTGGTGTCATTCCATCATAACTGTGTTTGCTAACCTATTTGTGCATGCTTTTCACTCTCAGGGATCATTCCAACATCTTTTTCAAATATCTCGAGTTTAATTGGTTTGGACATTTCCATGAACAAGTTCACAAGGATCATTCCACAAGAATTTGAATTTTGGACTATTCACCAATTTCCAAATTCTTCATCTCTTTGACAATGAATTAGGAGGGACCATCCCAACTTCCTTGTCTAATATCTCTACACTGATCGAATTCTTAATTTATGAAAATAAATTCACTGGCAATATTCCCACTTTTTTTGTCAAATATGGTTAACTCGAGTGAAGTGAGTTTATGGGAAAGTTATCCCTGCTTGAAGTATTATTCTTGGTCTTTAATCAAGTTGGTAGTGGTAGTGCTAAAATCATGTTCTTTCTTGCAGCTCTTACCAATTGTTCACACTTAAAGAAAATAAGGTTAGATGGTAATAAAATAAGTGGTATCTTGACCCTTGCCACAAGAAAACTTTCTCCCAAATTTTATTTCTTGTCATTATCAAGAAACATGATAGAAGGAACCATCCCTCCATAGATATATAATATTAGTAGCCTAACATTTTTAGATTTATCTTGTAATATTTTTAATGGAAGCATTCCTTCTTTAAGAAATCTCAAAGATTTAGAGGGATTATATTTAGCAAACAACAAATTAGATAGAAACATACCTAATGACTTTCAACAATCACGATGAATTGTTCTCTTGGATAGTGGTATAAATATGCTCTCTAGAAAGATTCTGAATTCCCTTGCAACTCTTAAACAAATAAGAGATCTCCTCCTTCATCACAACCAGTTATGAGGAATTATACCTTCCGATTTAGGAAATTCTACAAATTTGGAATTACTTGACTTGTCTCACAATACGTTAACTGGAATGATACCAATAGAAATTGGTGGACTTTATAATTTACAGTTCTATTTGAATTTTTCATGGAATTTACTAGAAGGTTCTTTGCCTACTGAGATTGGTAAACTTGCAATGGTTCAAGCTATAGAAATATTTTCCAATCACTTGGCTGGAATCATTTCAAGTACACTTGGAAGTTGTGTTGAACTATTTTGGTTAGATTTATCTCAAAAATTCTTCCAAGGATCTATTCCAAATTCACTTGAAAATTTACAAAGTCTTTTAAGCCTAGATCTCTCTTCCAACTCCTTATCAGGTACAATACCAACTACTCTCATCAAGTTGAAAATGATTCATTTTTTTTTAACAAGCTCATTGGGGAAATTACTAAACATGGATTTTTTTCAAATCAAACAATTATCATGTCTTTCAATGGAAATCCAAATATTTGTGGACCAAAGTATTTTAGTTATCTCCATGTCCAACACCTAGAGGTCATCATACAATTGTGAAAATAGTATTATTTCCAATGAGTGGAGCCATTGTTTTTATACTATGTTTCCTTGCTTTAAGATTCCTATGAAGAGGGAATATGCATAGACACAACATTGATGTCGCACAAGATATTTTCCAAAATTTATAGCATCGAAGGATCTCATATCAAGAGCTTCACATAGCAACCAATGGCTTTGATGAGGCTAACCTGTTGGGAGCAAGTAACTTTGGGTTAGTATATATAAATAAATTTTTAGTTATGGCACAATTGTTGGTGTGAAGGTTCTCCAATTGCAAAACAACCAAGGTGAAAATAGTTTTAAAGAATAATACAATGTCTTGCAAAAGGTTCGACATCAAAATCTAGTGAGAACCATAACCTCATTCTCTAACCTCCATTTCAAAGGTCTAGTGTTTGAATTTTTCCCTAATGAAGCTTATAGAAGCATTTGTATCCTAATAAAGATTGCAACAATGGTCAAGATGCATGTGAACTGGCATTGAAAGCTCAATTAGATATTGTTATTGATGTGGCTCGTGCCATGGAGTATCTTCATCATGACTCTTTTGTGCAAGTAGCGCATTGTGATATAAAACCTAGCAATGTACTTTTTGATGAATATATGTTAGGCTATGTAAGCGATTTTAGTATTGAAAGATTAATTTGTGAAAGCTATGCTAATTCAAATGCTTCATCACTCGCTTTAAGAGGATCAATTGGTTACATTTACCCAGGTATGCCTTTTTTAAACATCTCTTTTATTTTTCCTTTTCAAATCAATATTTGTATAGATTAATTAAGTAAAAATTTAATGAGGGTTTTCTTTGTTGTAGAGTATGGTTTGAGTGGGATAGTTTCTACCCAAGGTGATGTTTATAGCTATGGAATTCTTTTGTTGGAAGTGTTTACCAAAAAACAACCACCTAATGACATGTTTGTTGGAGACCTAAACTTGCACAATTGGGTGAATTTAGCATTCCCAATTAGATTGAAGGAAGTAACTGACAATGATTTTTTTCACAAGGTGTATGGCATTGAATTTGAAGAAAAAAAATGTATACAAATACATAATTTCTTTACTACATGTTGGTTTTCTTTGTTCAAAATACTCACCAACTATGAGTGTTGTGGTAAGGATCTTGAGGAATATTATAAAGGATTTGATGTCAAATGCAACTACTTCTAGGGAATTGAGACCAAGCATATCCAATTTGCTTAAAAATACAAATGCAAGAAGAAAAAATAACACTACATTAAATGAACAAGGATCCTCCACATTTTAATCTATGAAGTTAATAAGAATAAAAAATATTCAATATTGTCTTTGTTCTTAGCATGGAGATATGTTTGTACTTTTAATTTGCTTTAGTGGAAAAAATTGTGATCTTCATTATATATCTAACAGTTGTTGCCAAAAAAAAATATTTTCTTTTGAAACATTATACTAAATGAATTACAAATTTACATTTAATTTGAATTATAATCAATCCATGATGTCAATATTTTTATCTATGAAGTAAATTGTGCATAAATAAATTGCAAATTATTTAAAAATGAACTGCAATATTTTACCCTAACTTTTAACATAATAAATTGTTTTGATAAATTTATTTTATGAATCATGTTGGAGTCTCATTATTTTGTTGACTAGAATTTATTTATGATTTTTAATATATTAAGAATCTTTTCTTTTCTTATTTTTAATGTGAAAGGTAGTTGAAATTTTAAGTGATAGTAAATGGAATTAAATAATCCAGTAGGTATATATGTAAGGAAAATTTTGAAATATTAAACCAAAAAAATTAACAATGTTTAATATTATAGCTAGTTGAAATTTTAAGTGATAGTAAATGGAATTAAATAATCCAGTAGGTATATATGTAAGGAAAATTTTGAAATATTAAACCAAAAAAATTAACAATGTTTAATATTATAGCTACCCTAATGTTATTTCTACTCGCTTTATTTCTTTCAATTTTTTTCTTAAATTTTAATATTAAAAATTCAATATAAATATAAAATATGTGAAAATAAATAGGAATATATTATAATGATGATGATGGTTACCGTTTGTTAAGACCAATGTGGTTTATCAGATTTTAAGAAAGGAGAAAAAATCTAAGTTTGATTCTTCAAAATCTTGTTTCTATGGTCAAAGAGAAGGGAAATAAGGGCACCAATATCACTATATGTGGGTTGGCTTAATAGGTCAAGAAGATTGGAAGTGTGATGGTAGGGAATTGAGAGTGAATGTGAGTAAGAGTTGGGTAGTCTAAAAGGAAGTTCTTTTCATCTTCCACCTGCTTAGAATCACAAATTTGACAGATTCTATCGTTCCAAGGGGTCTTGGGAATAGACCATTGCCCAGTCTCACTCCGAAGCTCATGGAAATTAGTTATTATCTTAGCGATGTTCATTTTTTTCTTATTGTTTGACAACATAGAGAGATAATTCTGATTATCAATGGTGGGGTTGATCACTTCCTTATAGTATCTTAGCTTCCTTTTACTCTCCAGCTCTTGATCCTCCCACAACTTGTCCTTAAACTTGGAGGTAATAGTATTTTTGATATTATCTTTGCTTCCCATAGTGAGCTCCTCCTTAATTCCCCAATTGTTGAGCCAGTGGCATCCTTATGCCACTAGCACTTGAGGCGAAGGTGAGGGTTTTGACTATAGTTAGAAGCAATTTTAGGGAGCCTTTTTTATTTCATGTTGTCTAGCTTCTTTTTATACATCACATATCTAAACATAGTGGTACTTTCAATGGGAGACATACAGATTGGATCAAAACGATAGAATAGGAAGTATTTCCATTAATTTTAAAATTGTAGGTTATATGTTATAATTGAATCTACTTCCAATTAATTATATCTTTTAATATTATATATATATATATATATATATATATATATATATATATATATATAACTTAATTAAATTTAAATATTAAAATTGAAATTTTAATTAAAGTAAACTATTTAATTTAAAAATTATCAAGTTTCTCAAAGTATCTCGATGTGCAATTTTTTTTTTTTTGAGTTTAAAATTTCAGAAAATGTTTATATATCTTAAAAAAATGATTCCTATAAAGCCTTGATATATATAGAGATAATTAAAAATAGTTTAACGAACTATATACCCTCTAATTAAAAAAAACAAAACAAAACATGTACGATAAGAATTAATTCAAACTCATTTACAATAAAAATGTGTAAAGAAAAATATACCAGACAAGTCACTCGGAGCTCGCTCGATTCGTGAGGGAAACCAAACTTACTCCAACTCAGGCCTGCTCGGCGTTTAATTTTCTAGCATACGAAAAGTATATATATATAAAAGCTTTTTTTATCGTTCGTTCCAAGGCATTTTGAAGTATATCCCAGAAATTTAGATGTAATAACTTTATCAAAGAAATGTATTTTTTTTTTTTCGAGAAAGAAAAAACACTGTATTATATATAATATAACCAATACATATACAGAGATAACATCATCATAATGAGTGGTTATAGTGTTCATCATATCGATAACAAATTACTTTTCCACCTAATCATGTAGAAACATAAATGACTATTGATACTTTACCATTTTTTTCAGAAGAAAAAAAACGCTGATTATATTATAATATAAATAGTACATTTTCAGGATTACATTTTTAGCTGAAGAAATAGCGAGAAAACAAACATGCATAGCCAAAGTATGAGATGCTCATTCAAAGAATGAACAAGCAAATGAGCACAAAACTGGCTACCACAATTAGGGGAGGAGTTACCCATCCTTGCCATAATTAAATCTGTCATACTTGGTAGACATGAAACACTGAAATGATGATTAGAACTATTAACACACTATGGTAGCATCACAAAAAAGGCACACATTGAAAAGATAGCAGAGAAAAAAGGATAAGAGAAGCCTTCAACTCATGGGATGAATATTGTCCATATGAAAGAACGTCCCACTGAAGAAATAAATGTCCAAATCAGGAGAAAATTGAGCATAGCAGGCTCGCTTGATAGATTTCTGATACAGGCTTGCTTGAAAAGATGCAGGGCAAACCCACATGCGTGAAATATCAAAACCAGGCTCGCTTGAAAAGGACAAACTGTGATCTGATGCTGAAAAGAGACAAACATAACAGGCACTTGTGACATAATAATAATCGCAGGCTCGCTTGAGAACTGTCGGCCAGTAACGCATGACAAAAAGGTTGAGAATCCCGATAAACTGAAGCTTATAGAGATGGAATCAAAACAGAGAGCATCCGCCATGTGATATAGGAAGAAGACTTGAAAAGAAATAGCAGAAACATAAGAGCGGAATCGAAAACCCTGAAACCAACCATAAGGATGAAATGCCCAAAAAACAGAGAAATAAGAGTGCAATTCGAGAAACTCATGGAATGGGAATTGAGGACTCCCATAACTGCGAACCGTCTCTGAAGTGAATGATCTTCATAATCCCAAAGTCAGCCAATAGACCCTTCTTAGACAGGGCATTTGCACGAGTGTTATTCTCACAATATATATGACTAATAGTGGGGCAATTCAACCTCCTCCAAAGTCTCCGTGTTCTATCAATCCAACCTTGAAGTCTCGGGGACAACATGAGAAAACTATTGGAAACCCACCCAATGACAAGTTCTGAATCCCCATATAAGCTTATATTCTGAATTTGAAGATTAGAAGCAGCCAGTAGGCCCCCCCAAAGAACCATGATCTCTACTTTGTTATTAGACCTGGGGCCCCCATTCCAAAAAATGTGAATCCGTTCACGATTGGAGAGCTTGATCCATACGCCGCATCCAGTGATACCCTCTGATGATGCACCATCAAAGAAGACCATAGGGATGGAGATCTCGTGTGGTCTTATACGATGAGAACCATCCAGCACAGTGGGAACGTGTTGTGGACGATCATCCAACCAGCATTTAATGGCCTGATAGACACGGTGAATCTGAAAGGGTATGTTCTAAAAAATCAGTTCATTCCTAGCTAGCCAAATATCCCAAATGAGAAAAAAAGGGAGCGAATTGTAATTAGACTTCAACTTGTCCCAATCATATGCAGCAGAAATGAAGTCCACCGGAGACCAAGACGAATTCATAAAAAAAGAGCTAAATAACTTCCACACATCGACTGTAACATGGCAGGAAAAAAATAATTGAGAAATGGATTCTTCACCCTTACAGCAGATAGCACAACAACTGGGACCCTAGAGGCCTCTCTTCATAAGGTTTTCCCATGTAAGGATCTTCCCCTGCCAAACCAACCACCCAAAGAGAGTGATTTTCGTGGGAATTTTCCGATTCCAAAATGGAAAAAAAATTCTGGTTGCTTGATCCTGTTGAGATACGGAAATGATATTACAATAAATATCCTGTACAACAACCATGTTATCCTTGAGAGGACCGTTCCATACAACCTGATCACCACCTGTAGCATAACAGAAACCAGCACCCCGCAACTGATCATGAAGTTGATCCCACTCGATAGCAACAGCGTCAACCAGACCCAATTGAAGAGCTGTTTGAAAATAGGAGCAACGAAAGACCATGAATAAATAGTTTGAGATAGATACAAATGACCTTTCTGAGCCAATGTGTGGACAAGGAGTTGAGATGGGGCGGCCAGTAACGACAGGAGAGAATGCTGAGGGCACCAATCGAAATGCGGCCCCCATCATGAAATAGCCATGTAAGTTGGGGGGCCACATGGGTCAAGATTTTTTTGAAACTGCCCCAGATGCAACAAATACTGCGAGGAAAAGACAATGTATTATAGCTGATTAAATAAGGAATATCACCATCAATATATTTGGCTCTGATGATGGCATTCCATATGCCAGTTCCATTGATGGCCTGCCAGAAGGATTTAATCAGAAGGGCATAGTTGAAAACCCTGGTATTCAAAATTCCCCAACCATCCATGTCCTTGGGCCTGCATAAAGGTGCAAGACAGCAAAGATGATATTTCCTATCCATTTTAGTCCCACCCCAAAGAAAACGGGAGATGATACTATTGATTTTTTTAACAATACCAGCCGGCAGGAAGAAAAGATGACCCTAGTATACCATCATCTAGGATAGTACAGCCTGAATCATGATGAGACGCCCCCCCATGGACAGCCAACGATGAGTCCATCTGTGAATCCGAGCTCTGAACCTGTCAACAATCCAAGTCCAATCTCTGATTTTGTAGCCACATGGTTTAATTATAAAACCAAGATATTTAAAGCCCATAGACGCCAGCCTATATTTGACTCCCAGAAACTCCGCAATGAACATGACCTCTTGAGTGTCACCAAACTTATAAATGAGAAAAGATTTACTGCTGTTAATACCCAGACCCGAAGCAGATTCAAAACACATGAACATAATATGAATGTAGAACCAGTGATTTCAAACCAAATAGGCAAACAATAAAAGATCATCAAAAAAAAGGGAGTGCGATGTAGATACAGAGTTTGAAAAGGAAAAACCCTTAATGTAGCCCTTTTGCTCAGCACAGTGCATTATCTTGCTAAACCCATCCATTATGAGGATGAAAATAAGCGGGGATAAAGCACACCCCTGTCGCAAACCACGACCAGTCTCAAAAAACTTAGTTGGAATGCCATTGACAATGACAACGTATCTGACTGTAGATATGCAGGACATAATCCAACGGATAATCCAAATGGGAAGACCAATCTTGAGCATAACGATTATGATATATGACCAGTCCATTGAATCATAAGCCTTATGCAAATCCACCTTCATAACCAGGGCCTCTTTTTTATCCTGGTGCATAGAGTGAAGAACCTCCTGTGCTATGGCAATAGCATCATGAATTGACCGCCCCTTAAGAAAACCAAATTGTTCCTTAGATATATGATCAGATAGAACACCTTTAATTCGATTTGCTATTATCTTTGAGGTGACCTTATAAATGAGATTACAAAGGGAAATGGGCCGAAAATCTGAAAAAAATTGTGGATCAACAACTTTCAGAATCAAGGCAATGAACGTTGAGTTCAAATTAGCCGGCATAAAACCCTGTGAACGAAAACACTCCATCAAGTCAGTGAGTTCAGCACCAAGTAATTCAAAAAAGAAAATGAAAAATTCCGCAGGCCACCCATCTGGCCCCAGACATTTATCATGAGGAAAATATTTCAGGACCATAAGAACCTCATTCCCTGTGATTCGCTGATCAATCAATGCGATGGCCTCTTCATCGAAGAATCTATTTATACGTTCCAAAACCCAGGACTGATTCTCAACGCTGATTGATTGATCTTTCATATAAAAAGATGAGAAATAGGAGAAAGCTTCATTTTGGATCTTAGAAGTAGAAAAAGCATAGGTATTATCATCCCTTCTAATACGCCAAATAGCATTACAATTCCTCCTGTCATTAGCAGATTTATGAAAGAAATGTGTGTTAATATCACCTTCTTTTAGCCATAAAATTATGCTTTTTAACCGCCAAGTAACCTCCTCAATTCTTAATATCTCCTGCTATTCTTAAATTCCAACATCAAATTTCCATGAAAAAATAATGATATATGAGCATACAAAAGATAAGACCATGTATAATACATCTTACTATATACAGTGAGTGCCCTCTAGGCCTGGAAGATAATCCACTTTCCAATATCCAAAAACAGTTGCATAAGGAAGGGTGTCGATAATAACTGTAAACTAGCTCGCTTGATTCGCATACCAGATAGGCTGTCCATGGTAAAAGTCCTGCTCGCTTGCTTGGCCCTCCATAGCATATGAACCACATACAACAACCTGTGTCCAAAAATATAAAAACATAGTGATATGAACCAAATACCTGCAAAAAAGATCAGTTTCAAGGCAGAGGGATCGAGTATTCATTCAGCTGTTGATTCCCATTGTTGTGTATGATATTAATACTGCCCATCAGAGCTATAAGATCTTGTTTTGATAAACGGTCCACCCTAGTATTGTTCTCACGAAATATGTGTTGCATTGGGGGATCCTTGAGCTTCTAGAGTAGATGTTTGACACAAGAAATCCATTCGTGCAATTTTGTAGGATTAAATAATGTATGGCCACGAATCCCATCAATGATTGCTTTTGCATCACCATATATATTAATAGATTGAAATCCTAAGTTATAGGCAAACCAGAGTCCACTCCATAATGCCAACAACTCTACTTTTCAATTAATTCCTTCCCCGCCATTCCAAAATAACATGTACCTCTCCAAATTCTCCATTTTGATCGATTCCCCACAACCACAACGTCCATTCTGTTGTGCCCCATCGAAGAAAATAGCAGGAAGAGTGATGGAATGTGAGCTCATTCATATTGACATGTCTTTTGATTGTGAGGCAATAAGAGCCATCCCGTCCATCCAAACCATGATCGCTCCATATATGTAGCTAGAATTGGCAATTTCACCATTAAATATACAATTGTTCCTAGCAAGCCAGATTTCCCACATCAAGTAGAATGACAAAGACTTGAATTTGTTTTTAAATGTACCCTAGGCTTCCAAGGTGCTCACAATGCTATCCAGTCTCCAAGCGAGTCCAATATGGAAGTGAGAGAATAATGTCCATATCAACCATGTGAACTTACGGTTAAGAAAAATATGGGTAACCGATTCCAGTTGTTCATGGCAGAATGAGCACCATCCTAGGCCACATAAACCCCTTCGCATAAGGTTATCCGAGGTTAGGATATGACCTTTCCACACTAGCCAGACAAATAAGAGAATCTTGTAGGAAATTTTCCAGCTCCAAAAAATCTTGTAAGGAGATGGTGATATTTCAGATGATTGTATTATACACTTGTATACCTCTTTTACAATCAGCCCTTCCATCTTCATAGCCCCATTCCAAACAATTTTTTCTCTCTCCTGATTATGACACAACCCTCCCTCTTTTAGGATGCTGATAAACAATTGTTAATTGTGCATTTCCTCCTCTGGAAAGCCTAGTTGAGAGGTAGATTTCCAACTCAGAATCCCTTGCTGCCAACTTGTGATCAACTGTGATAGGTGGAATATTCCATTGTGTGCAAGTCTTTGAATGATCCTGTCATCTAGATGTTGACCTATAATGATGCCTAGAACATGGTCACAACCCAAGATAATGTCGAGACCATTACCAAACTGCCATACCAATATGTGCTTAACCAATTTCATTACCTTCTTAAAACTCTTCCAAATAGAAGATTCCATTTTTACAGAAATGACTGTACCTCTGTAAATCTGCAACAACGGGCTCCCATTCACATATTTATGAAAAATAATCACTTTCCATATGCCCTTAGATGGCATTGCTCTCCATAATGATTTAATTAACAAAGCATTAGCAAATGTGCGAACATCAAGGAGACCCCATCCGCCCTGTTCTTTTGGGATTGATATAGAACTAAGTTCGCATAGGTGAATCTTCTTATTCATGGCACTACCAGACCATAAAAAATTTGCAATGACTACATTGATTCGATCCACCGCGTGAATAGGCAAGAAAAAAAGGTGACCTTAGTAAAATATGAACTGGATTATTACAGCTTGAATGATTATGTACCTTCCTCCCAGAGATAGCCACCTGTGTGTCCATTTGAAAATTCGATCTTTGAATTTTTCCACCAGCCACCTCCAATCCTCCTTCTTGTATCCACATGCTTTTAGCTTGAAGCCTAGATAGGTGAACCCCTCAGATAAAATTCTAGTTTGAACCCCTAAGAAATATGCAATGAAGATTATGTCATTCATATCACCCAATGCATATATTAATAGAGATTTCCCTGTTGATATTCAGTCCCGTAGCTGCACCGAATCTCCGAAGGATGAAGTGTAAATAAAACCACTGGCTCCTAAGAAGCCTCCCAAATAAAAGTAAGTCGTCTACAAGTTATGAGTGTGAAATAGAGAGAGTCGGGGAAAAGGATAAATCCGTAAAGTATCCATATTGATTTTCCATTGAGAGGAGATTACTTAATCCATTCATGAAAAGAATAAATATCAGAGGAGATAATGCGCATCCTTGTCGGAGATCCCACCCAACTTTGAAAAATTTAGTAGCATTGATGATGACTGCATGACTTACTGATAAGATGCATGCCACAATCCATCTAATATTCCTCATAGACAGCCTCAGCTTATATAAAATCAATCTAATATATGACCAATCCACCATATCATATGCCTTGAGTAGAGCGACTTTGAAAATCAATGCCTCTAACTTTTGTGCGTGGATCGAATGTATAACCTCCTAGGTCGATGCCACCGCATCATGGATAGAACACCCTGCTAACAAACCATGTTGATCCATAGAAGTATATCGAGTCAAAAATAACTTGAGTCTTTGAGCTATGATTTTTGATCTAACCATAAAGATACTATAATAGAATAATTTAGGGAGAAATAAAACCAAGAATCATTTCACTGATAACTTAATTATCTTGCTAGAATTTTATATAGAATGATTTAGGTTTTGTTAGGGGTATTTTAATTTTAATTTTTTTTTTAAATTTTAATTTAATTCTCATCTAACTAGTTTAGATTCATTTTAATTTTCAAGCTATCAAGTGCCCATAGGGATCAAATCTTTCACTTTAAAATAGGTATGCATCTCAAGAGATTTGATCCCTCTAGGCCCTTGTAGATCCTGAGTTAAAATGGATCTAGGGTGATGTAATTTCCCTCTTTAAATAAGCTATATTCCACATAAATACCATGGGTCAATAACATGAAGTTATTTTTATTTTATTTTCACTATGTAAAGATGTTTTCACAATATTAATTTTAATTTTAATTTTATGTAATCTGATAGTGTCAAAATGTTTTAAGGATGGGATATTACAACATATCTTCCATATTGGCGTCTCTCAGCCCAATGATGTCTTCTCAAGGCTTTTTAAAGAATCCATTACATGAAATCCATGGGAATAAAGCCATGTGTACATTAACCCATGTGCCCAAAACCAATACCATTTGACACAGTCAAATTTGAATCATTCTCTGAGTCAAGTTTACCTAACAAGTGGGGTTGGTCATTAGATTGCAAAAACTTTACCTCTTTAACAATGAATTATCAAAAATTAAATATTCCCTATTTAACTATTGAACCTACCTAATTCGCTAGGGTTGAAAATAATATATAATATGGTTCGTGTCGTTTCATCTGAAATTGATTTTTTTATGATTGTTGTCATTCTACTATAATTGGGTTTACTTACCTATTTGTGCATTTCCATATACAATCTCACAAAGAGCAATGCACAAGAATTGGGACTTAGGTTTACTAACCTATTTGTGCATTGCGATAAAAAATCTCACAATTGGGAGTGCTCACCAACATACAAATAGTTTACCTCCTTGAGAATGAATTATGAGGTAGCAAATATCCCCTTTAACTAGGGAGTGGACCTAATTATTGATTATTCTTTATATTGTAGAAAAAAATATGGTTACGGTGTCATTTCACCATAATTTAATTTTGCTATGGTTGGTGTTGTTCCACCATAATTGAGATTGCTAACCTATTTTTGCATACACTGAAACTTTGTAGTGTTAGGGATCACTTAAACATCTTTATCGAAATCTCATGTTTAACTAAGTTGATCATTGCAACAAAAAAAATCACAAGGAGCATACCACAAGATTGGGATTACTCACCAACCTATAAATACTTCACCTCTTTGAGAATAATTGATTGGATATTTTAAACATCCCCACTTTGAAGAAAAAGTAGACTCGACTTTTGATTATTCTTTATATTATAAAAAATAATATGGTTGGGTGTCATTTCACCATAATTGGATTTTATAACCTATATGTGCACATTTTACATTGTTAAGGGCCATTCTTACATATTTTTCATATATCTCAAGTTTAACTGAGTTGGGAATTTCTAGAAACAGACTCACTATGACTATTCAACGCGAATTAGGATTGTTGACCAACATATAAGTTCTTTGCCTCTTTGAAAATGAATTATCTCGTACTAAATATCCCCTTTTTAATTAGTGAGCAAGCCCCATTCTTGATTATTTATTATATTGTTGAAAACAATATGGTTGGTGTAATTTCACCATGATTGGATTTTGATATGTTTGGTGCCATTCCACTATAATTGGGTTTTCTAGCCTATTTGCGCACACTTTACATTTTCAAGGGCCATTCCTACATATTTTGCAAATATCTCGAGCTTAATTGACTTGGAAATTATGGAAAACAAGTTCATAGGGAAAATTCCACAATAAGTAGGACTACTCACTAGTTTGCAAGTGATTCAACACTAGGACAATGAATTCCAGGGACCATCCCCACTTCCTTGTAAAATGTCTCTACTTTAAACAATTTTCTAATCAAGTCAAACCAATTCAATGGAAACATTCCCACTTCTTTGTTAAAAATGGTTAACATGAGTGTAGTTTATTTATGGAAAATTAACTTATTGGAAACATACTAAATTTCGCTGGAAATTATTCAAAATTCATAACACTTATTCTATCCTCCAATAAGTTGAGTGGAGATTGTTGGGTGCTGGTTTTGTACATTTTTCCTACACTTATCTTCCTTATTTTTCCTCATAACCATAACAAATGGGAGTATCTCTACCCCTTTTTCCTACCTTTTTACCCTAACTTGTGTTGTTTCACCTTTCTTTCGTTATTTTTCCAATTCACCAATTATTATGATCTATTATACCTTTTTATGAATAATTGATGGTGAATGTTTGGAGAATTTCGATGCTCTTTGTGTTGTCCTTTCAAATGTAATTTGTAGCACCAAAGATCCCAGACACGGAGTTCAAAGGAGCAGTTTGGATAGTGTTGTTACAACAAAGAGATGTTGTTACACCTTGCTGTTACAAACCCATCGGCAAACTGCTATTATAGACTCATTGGCGAACTGCTGATATAGTTGTACTATTGAATTCTCTTGTCTATATTGTTGCTAATCTGTCGTCTAGCGGTTACACTACAGCTGTGTTTCCATTATGATAGCTGTAGGAGTTGTTAGTATTGTATTTTTGGGATAACAACCTAAGGGAAGTTCCGATTGTAATCTTTTATTTTTTAATCAGAACTTTATTAGGAAGTGGTTATAACTGTATGAGTTCTATTTCGATCAACATGATAATCGTAATATTATCATGACTGATCTATCCCTGGATTTTTTTGATGTAACCACTATATAGCTCTTGACCCTAGAGGTCGAGAGGTAAGCGGAAAAACAATGTTGTTTTTCCTCTATAATTGTGTTCAGATTAATACAGATCATCTTGTTATTGTTGTTACATGTGTGATTCTATTTAGTTTCCATTAAAGTTTTTTCTCTACATGCGCCCTGCTAGGGAGGAAGGGCCCTCCTTCTTAGCAAGGATTGCAGTGATTAAAGTAGTTGTGTGTATGTAATTTTATTTCTGTTTATGTATCATTAGAGTGTCGTTGCTGCTGTTTAGCTGAGAATATATCTGCTTCGATTTCAATACTTTATATGTTGTTACACATGTGATAATAGAGATACCAACTGGGTACTTATTGTGTGGCGAGCTAGACAGATCAATTGAAGTGTGATTTCAATCTTGTAGATTCTTTTATTTCTGCATGAGTGATTTATTTCCAGCATTTACTTCAGCAACGATTTATTTTCTTTGAAATTACTTCTGGTTGGTGTATCAGCACAGACAGTGCAACTGTCATTGGAATAAAAAAACGTCCTTGTATTGATAATTAAATGTGTGTTGTTCAGTCATTTAATAAGTGATTTATATAGTCCAAAATTTTGGTGTTGTTGCCGGGGATGGCAGTGACGATCCAATCAATCAGAGTTGTTTCCAAGAAGTGCAATTTCCATGTGTTTTTATAGAGTGTCTCCAACAACACTATTGTTAGGCAGTAAGATGAGATGTAAGAACCTGCGCAGCACTCTAACAGGCTTGAGCAGGCTCGCCAATGTCTTGCTGGGACACTTAGGAATTGAATTTTGGGTGTTTTTTTTAGGTTTCCTTTAGCTATACAGTCGTTGGGTGGTAAGACAAGAGGTAAGAACTTGCACATCACTCTAACAAGCTTGAGTGGGCTCACTGCCGTAGAAACTGAAGCACTTATAGGATGAATTGATACGACTAGAGCCCATGTGTGCTGGTAGGACAACATAAACATCTACAAACACCCCCCACTCTACTAACTACAGGAAAGAAGGATCGTAAGAAGGACAAGAAGAGCGTTGATTTGGGAAGGAAAACATTCTTTGGAGATCTTATTTCAAGGGTAGAAAAGGAACAATCCATGTCATACAGAGAGAATAGGAAGACAGGACCATAGAAAGAAACTACCATATCAAGGCCTAGACCATCGGTGTCTTCAGTGGCTAGACCTCACCATCCTTCGAACAACATATCCACTCCTGATATCAAAATTCTAGATTCAAAACAGTAGTGGAGAATTATTGATCAGGATCTGAGAATTGAAGGACAGAGAGAGACTAGTGGAGATCATCAGGAACCTGAGGAACAACAGTTAGTTGATCATGAATTGGACGTCGGTAGTGTTGTTAAACAATTGATCCTAGAACAACCTGATCCTTCTATTTGTCAATCACCAGTGCACTCCAAGGCTAGTTCATCCTATCAGTGATCCAGGTGGATATGGTGGATGAGAATGTTAAAACAGATAGCTCTGTTACTTTTGAATTCCCAATAGTAGTAACACAGGACGAGGCTCCTATGAAGAACATCCCTTTATCATCCCTACCATCCTTTCAAGGGATGGTTGTTGAGAATCTTGATACCTTTGTGTTCAAATTTGATGTGATGTGTAGAGGTTATGACTATACTTCAGATGCACAGAAGCTAAAATTATTCCCTACTACTCTGAAAGGAGAAGCATTAAGATGGTTCATGAGATTGGGTGCTGGCACAATTCAAACATGGAATGATATGAGAGAAGCCTTTCTCTTTAAGTGTCAGGACTACTGCCAAACCAGGGATTTGAAGGTTGAAATTTTCAAAATTGCACAAAAGGAGGAGGAAAGCCTCGAAGACTACGTGGAGTGATTCCACTACAATTTACAGAGGTCTAAGTTTAGTAACTTAGATCCAAAGATTCTAAATCCAATATTCTTAAGAGGTTTAAGAGATGATTGTTTGGAACATATGAACATAATAGGAAAAGGAGACATATCACAAGAAATGTTTAATGACATAATGAAGCTTTGCCTACGTAGCTGAAGAGGATCAGTCAAGGGGAAAGTTTTAGTTCAGGACCATTCACTTCAGATACAGAAGTCCACAAGTGGAGGAGTAACCAAAGAAAATATCGGGAACTTATTCGAGGATTTTAAAACCGATCTCCTTAGCACTCTCTCTGCCCAGATCACTACCATACAAGTCAAGAAGGCACAAGCAGAAGCTAAAGCAGCCTTAGCAATATTTTGTCCCTGATGCAAAAAGAAACATTTGGAAAGACAATGCGGACTGAATAGTGTCAGCCTGTGCAACATCTGTGAGTTGGCGCACTCTACAAATCAATGTTATGAGTTGCCTAGAATTAAGGCGGTACTCCAATAATCAAGAGAGGATGTTCAATATTCTTATTTTATCAAATCAAAGGGACCATGGTAGTCGCAACCTACAGGTATGCCTTCAGATTTTTATTCTTTTTATCCTTGGAATAATATTTATAATAGTTATCAATACCCATGGAATTATCCTACTCCTTCCTCAACACAATTTCCTTCACCATGGAACTAGTGGCCATCTCTTCCACCAATGCAATATCTTGCATCTCAACCCAATCCTTAGGGTCAGAACTGGAGAGGCAATGGCCAAGGTCCAGTACCCCCTCCAATACCAATGCAACAATAGCAGTTACAAATGTTTTCTATTCAGAATCCTACACCTTCTGTCAAACCCCAATTACCTGTACAACCTAACCCCAATCCAAATAATAAGGCAACCGAGAGCATGGATGCTCCAGTTACCCTCCACATTTATCTTATCACTCCTATTGGACTTAATGAGGTTCAACATTGGTCAGGGAAAGTAATCAGATCTGAACACACTCCCATTATTATTGAAGAAAGTGAATTACCCAGAAAGGATATGGATGATTCTGAGGCAGCTGTTACACATGTAACAGTTGATACAACACCCATTGTTACATCTATAACAGCCAGCTCAGGAAAGTTTGTTGTTCCTACAACAACTAATCCGAGTAAGGTTGGTACATCTATGGTAGCTGACTCAGCTGTTGGCATTCAGAATCCCCCATACCCTTAATGATTAACTGAAACTGGGCTGGTCTTACAACCTGAATCCGAATTCCTTAAGGAGCTGCAAAATTTATATGTACAGATTCTGTTGTTACAAGCTCTTAAGGAAGTGCCTATCTATGCTAAAACAGTGAGGGATATATGTGTCAAAAGATCAGGGAGGAAACCTAAAGACTCTGCTACTATCCATGTCATGGGAAAATTGTCTGATCTTATGATTTATCAACCTTTTTTGACCAAGTATAATGACCGAGGGAACCCCACAATGACTGTCCATATTGACAATCATCCTATAACCAATACCTTGATTGATCTAGGGGTAGCTATTAAAGTTATGACTAAAGATGTCTTCTTCTCTCTAGGACTTCATGGACTTAGACCTACACCTACAGTGCTTGAACAGCAGATAGGTCCCATGTTAAGCCCGAAGGAATTATTGAAGATGTGGTTATCATTGTGGCCTCCTCGAACTATCCGGCTGACTTTCTCATTTTACAAACCAAATCCAATATGGGGGGTCATCCTTTAATCTTGGGAAGATCGTGGCTAGCCACTGCAGATGCATATATCAGATGTAGGTCTAGATCCATGGTGATCTCAAATGGATAGGTCACTCATAACCTGAATCTTTATCCCCCAAAAAAACCTCATATGGATTCAAATAGTCCTTGGTGGGACGAATTTGCACCTAAATCTGATCTTTCCCGACCTCTTCTCACGCTTGGTAAAACACAATAATTTAAGGATGAAACAGAGGATGATATTATTAATGGTTTTATCAGTAATCCACTCCCTATTTCCTCCATTAGAGATTTGGGAGAATAAGGTGAGGAAGATGATGTAATTATTGAACATTTGAAAAAAACTCCACTTACTATCAGCAGTCCCGTTGAAATCGAACCTGGAAAATGTTTAAACATCAATCCTAATGCGACTACTGAATAAAATAGATTGTTGATACAACTGTTACAAAAATACAAAAAGACATTTACATGGGACTATAGCGATATGAAAGGAATCCATCCTACCCTCTGCACTCACCGCATTTACCTTAAAGAAAATTGCAAACATGTTAGACAACCTTAGTGCCGAATGAACCCCACACTTAAGGAGATAGTAAAAGGAGAATTGCAGAAACTTCTCAATGCTAATTTCATCTACCCTATTTCTGACAGTCAGTGGGTGTCTCCGCTTGTCATAGTTCTGAAGAAGAATGGAAAATGGAGGGTCTGTGTCGACTATAGATAACTTAACAAGGCCACTCAAAAATATCATTGTTCCTTACCATTTATCGATTAGGTCTTGGACACTCTTTCTAGAAAAAAAATCTTTTCATTTCTAGATGGGTTTAGTGGCTATAATCAAATATAGATTGCTCTAGAAGATCAAGACAAGACAACCTTTACTTGTCCATGGGGTACTCTTACATACAGAGTCCATCCCTTTGGTCTCTGTAATGCACCATCAACCTTTCAAAGAGAAATATTAGGTATTTTTTCTGATCTTTTGGATTATTGTCTTGAAACATTTATGGATGATTTTACACCCTATGGGGATGCCTTTGAGACACCATTAGCTAACTTGGAGAAAGTGCTGGAACGTTGTGAACAAACTAATGTTGCTTTGAGCATAGAAAAATTCCATATGATGATGACTGAGGGAATTGTGCTGGGACATTTCATTTCAGTAGATGGAATTACAGTAGATCCTATGAAAATTGAGGTAATCTCGAAAATCCCAACCCCTAAGACTCTGAAAGAGGTACGTAGTTTTTTGGGACATGCATGCTACTATAGGAGGTTTATAGAAAATTTTTCAAATATTTCATCTCCTCTATTTTCATTACCAATGAAAGATGCAGAATTTTTGTGGAAAAAAAAGTGTGAGCAGGCCTTTTTAAAGTTGAAGAGATGTGTAACAGCAACACCTATTTTACGAGGACCAAACTGGGAATTGTTGTTTCATATTGCTACAGACGCATCTGACATGGCTGTGGGTGCTATTTTGGGGCAACTGGAGGATCATTTATTACATCAGCAAGAACTTAACTCCTGTAGAAATTAACTACACTGTTACTGAGAAATAATTCCTAGCAGTAGTGCATGTTATCAACAAATTCTGGCACTACATCATTGGGTACCAAGTATTTGTACACACTGACCATGCTGCAATTCGATTTTTAATGAACAAACCTGTTACTAATGGTAGAGTTACACAATGGTTATTTCTGTTACAAGAATTTGACATTACTATTTTATATAAGCACAGAAAAGATAATGTAGTTGTTGATTTCCTTTCTAGATTAACTATAAGTGATGACTGCACTGCTACTGAGGATTATTTTCCATATGAGTATATTTTTTCCATTTTTACTCACTCACCATGGTATGCAGATATAGCCAATTACCTTGCTGCAGGAAAATTCCCACACCAATTGTCTTCTAAGGAAAGAAGGAGGATTATACAACAGAGTGCTACCTACTCCTCAATAGAAGGTAATCTCTATCACACCAGGCCAGATTTCTGGATTAGGCGATGTGTTAGAGAAGATGACGTATTTGAGATCCTAAAGGATTTTCATGAGGAACCTTGTGGAGGACACTTCGATTACAAGAGGAAAGGACATAAATTACTCTCAATTGGCTATTACTGGCCAACTATATTCCAGGATGCCAAGAAGTTTGTGAAAGGATGTGATAGTTTCCAAAGGATGGGCCTGCCTCTAAAATCAGATGAGATGTCATTATAGCCTCAGATAGTAATAGAACCATTCGAGAAATGGGCCCTAGACTTTGTGGGGCCAATTAATCCTTCATCACAGCAAAAACATACATATTGGTCTGCACGGATTATGTCACAAAATGGGTCGAAGCAAGGGCAGTAACTAGAGAAACAGAGCATATTGTTTCAGACTTCCTGTTTCAAGATATTTTTGTTCACTTCAGGATACCCAGAGAGATAGTGACAGATGGCAGTCCTCAGTTCACATCTCATTTGATCAAGAAGTTGGTTGAAAAGTATGGAATCCATACTAGAATCACCACACCCTATAATCCACAAGCAAATGGTCAAGTAGAAAGCACCAATAAAGTCATTGAGGGAATCTCGACAAAGACAGTAGCCAGCCACCGAAGAAACTGGGCTGAGAAACTTCCAGAGGTACTGTGGGCTTATAGGACAACATGGAGGAATACTACAGGCTTCTCACCATATGAACTGGTGTATGGTAATAATCCTTTATCCCCCATAGAGTTTGAAATAAAGACATTAAGAACAACATTGCAAGTCGATTTGGATTTGAGTACAACACAGACTCAAAGATTGGACCAGCTCAATGAGTTGGAAGAGAAACGACTGGCTTCCATTAAATAGACAGAAATCATCCAGCAGCAAAGAGCTAGATGGCATGATGGGTTTATTAAGGAGAAAAATTTCTAGAAAGGAGATTGGGCTCTTTTGTATGATTCAAGGTTCAAATATTTCAAAGGCAAGCTCTGCACTAGATGGCTGGGTCCTTACGAAGTGGATATGGTCTTTGATAATGGAATTGTACAATTGGTCACCATTGATAGTGCTAAGACATTGTTACTGGTTAATGGGCACCATCTAAGGTTATATCATCAACCCGCTTCAAAGGAATCATTTGTCAACATAGTCGTAGACTCTGATCTTCAAGTTACGACAGTAGGGGAACATTCTCCTCTGCAGCCTTAAAAGTTGAAATTCCAATAAGTGAAGCAGTTGAAAACCACCTTTGTGGCAGATGTTACACATGTTTAAAATAATAATAATAATAATAAAAATAAAAAAAAATTTAAAAAAATATAAAAAAAAATAAATAAATAAAAGAAAAAAAAATAAATCTAACTGTGAAAACCCCTTTCCCGGGCGCAGCCAGGCAGACAGTAATAGTTGAAAACCGCTCTTATGGCGGCTATTACACCCATTTTTTTCTCCCTATAATATCATCTTCCATTCTTGATCTATGTCAGAGGATGATGGTATTTATGCAATTTCCTTTTTTTGTACCAATTTCTTCTGATTATTATGTTTTTTTGAGAATAATTTAAAAGTTGTCTTGGTTGTTACACATGTAACAACCGAAAACCACGAATATTTTTCCTTGTAATTTATTCCATAAACAACAATAACCATGCCGGCTAAACACAACAACACGAGCACTGCAAGCAGGACGCTGTCAACTCGAGTCTTCCTCCACGTCACCTCAAGTATGTCATTAAAAAGGTAAATGATTGTCATTGATGATTCGGTGATTAATTGGCAAAGTAATGATGCTCCTATGACAGCTGTGGGAAGCCGCTACCATTAAAGTGGGGGAGGGGATATGACTTGAAATCATTGAAAAATGGTTGTAATCATAAATATCTATTAAATTCGCATGCACCTAATCAATAACAGAATTACTAATGATGATCGAATCTGGTTGGAAAAGAGTGTGTGTACGAAATCCCATCACTTTCCGTAATAAGCCATTTATGAATATTAGTGTAGGGTACGATTTGGTAAATCTGTAAAATTCGTCAACTTTCATCAACCTCCTTCTGAAACCTTGCATTCTCATTGTGAACTCGTCGATTGGGATAAGCAGAGGTGCCGAGCAGTAGCTAGTTCAGAGACATAGTGATGTTACAACATGACTGAAAAACAAAGAAGTGAACTCAGAAAATCAGTGATATTACAGTGTTGTCTAACATTAAGAAGCAAATTTAGAAACAAATAGCAGAGTTGGGTGGAGTAGTGGTCAGGCATGAGCCAGATTCTATGGATGCTCTACAGAATTGCCTAGAAGCTTACCATATATTCAGAGATGTTGGATGGGTTGAATTTTTCCAAAAGCTTGAAGGCTCAAACGAGGCAGTGGCAATTGAATTTTCTCAGAACTTGAACAATAATCAAACCCGAGTAAGAGCCATTCAAGTGGAGATGACTGAAGAGGTAATTTCCCGGGTAACTTCATTACTAGTAGAAGGGCAGAGGTGGTTTAATACAAAAATCAATGACCGCTCCTTGAAAGAGGATTTCCTACTAGGGGAAGAGAAACTAGAGAAGAAAGGAAGAGGAATTGACAGATTTTCACTTCCTCATCCTTGGGAAGATGTTGCCCTGGGCTTGATCAAATATATCTATTGAGAAGGGAGATCCATGATAGTGTTCAACTATCACTTTCCTCTTCTTAACCACATTCGGCACCAGAAAAGAATCAATCTTCCATTCTATTTGCTTGGAAACATCAAGCAGATGCTGGCAACAATAAAAATAGCAGCACACTAGGAAGCATGCATGACTAATCATGGAATCACTAAGATAATTGTGCTGGATGCCCTAGGCCAGCAAGGAAAAACTTGGGAATAATTCAAGAGAAAAATACCAAGGAAAAGCTGGACGAAACAAACCATGACTTCAGGAGGAAGTCAGGTAGAGGAGAAGACCCAGAATCGACCTGCTAGAGTTAGGATTGGGAAGAAGCCTATTGATGAACCAATTAGGGATAGAAGAAAAAAACAAAGGGTGAAGGTCAACATACCTGCAAAACCCTTGCCTATGGTTGAGAAGCAGATGGAAGCAAAATTTTTAGAAGAATAAAGGCAACCTTCCTCATCAGGTAAGGACGAAACCAATGCCTTATGTTTAGAAATTTAAAATTTAAGAAAGTAAAACGAGGAATTGAAGCAGAAATTATCTGAGGGAAGGGAAATTATGGTGTCAGTATGCATGACATGTTTTCAAAACTTAACAGCAGCGGGATATAATGCCCGTAGAGAAAATATTAGCCCAATGGAAGTAGAAACAGAACTACAGGAGGCTGTTACACAAGAACCTACTGATGATACTATTGTTACACAAGAAATAGCGGTTAAAGCAGAGTATCCTGTAATAATCGACCTAGAAGCTGACCCAAAAGAACCTGTGGAGGCCACTCCTATTGTAGAAGAAACAACAATGGACACAAAGGCGACTCTAGGTAAAACCAAGGGAGCTTACACACAATAACCCACCAAAGAGGTTGTTGTTACACAAGAACCAACAACAGAGGTGGAACAACCCCATGAAGTAGAGGTTGACACACCTATTATTGATGAAGGTATTGAATTTAGGAGAAGGTCGAGTCCCATATCGGGATGGAACCCTGAGAAACGCCTGTTAATTTTTGAGTTACAAAAATGGAAACAATAAGCAATCTCCCTTCTGGATGGGATGATTTCACTAAAGGAACATCAGAGAGAAATAGACACTTTACATGAAAGATGGATGGAGGTAGAGTTAAAGAAAGGGTGGGAGAGTTACAAGAAGAAATAAGCTCTGAAGAAACAAGAAGAAAAACTGCTGCTGTTACAGGAGTAGATTCGAGACCTCACTATAGATAAGTAGAGAATTCATGACCTCACCCTCAACTTGCTAGGTTGTAGGTAACCTTATCCATACTATCCTATTTTTCTGTGGAACGTTACTTCTTGTTTCATTTGAAATCCATTATGGAGGATAGATCATATTTATGTTCCTCCACTTGTACACTTTTGAATGTTTTCCGTGCCTCAGATTTTGAGGAGCAAAGTTTGATGTGTGAATTATTTTTACACAACATTATTTGTGAACATGTAAGTATGCAGATGATTGTGACAATATTATCTTATATGGGAGATCTTCAATTAAGGGATTTTGTATCCTTCATGAGGAATCATATTGAATGGAATCTGGCCATTAAATCTATGGAGACTAATGAGAAGAAGACAACATTGTGGGTTCGGGCAGAACTAGGACGGGCTGCTAAGTTGAGAAGAGAATTTAGGAGAATGTTGAGTACCCCTGGGATTAAAGAACCAGCTGCCACTTATAGAAGAAGAATTGTAGATTTCTACGTCAATCAGTTCGCAATGATGAAAAGCTGAGCTTTGAGAGGGTGTTTAAAACGCAAGAAAGCAGAGCTATTGAACTGAGATCCATTCTCATTCCAAAATTTCGTGGTGGCTGTTACACATGTACTAGCCTACATACAAATTGTACAATCCCTTGGTGCTTTGTGGTTGGGATTGAAGTTCAAGTTTCCTTTGATCTAGTTGCCCATTGAGGATTACCAGACCAATTATGAATTAAGTAAGTATGAGTTAGAATCTTGGGTACGGCAGTTGATGGCCAATCAGGGATACAGGACTGCAGACGAGGACATAGCTGGTGCGTATGATCTCATCGACCTGCACCGAAGGAATTCCCATGAGAGATGAGTTTGCATGAGGACATGCAAGTATTTCAGTTGGGGGGAGATGTTGGGTGCTGGTTTTGTACATTTTTCCTACACTTATCTTCCTTATTTTGCCTCATAACCATAGCCAATGGGAGTATCTTTACCCCTTTTTCCTACCTTTTTACCCTAACTTGTGTTGTTTCACCTTGCTTTCGTTACATTCCCAATTCACCAATTATTATGATCTATTCTACCTTTTATGACTAATTGATAGTGAATGTTTGGAGAAGGTTGATGGTCTTTGTGTTGTCCTTTCAGATGTCATTTGTAGCACCAAAGATCCTGGACACGGAGTTCACAGGAGCAGTTCCGATAGTGTTGTTACAACAAAGTGATGTTGTTACACCTTGCTGTTACCAACTTATCGACAAAATGCTATTACAGACTCATTGGCGAACTACTAATACAGTTGTACCTTTGACTTCTCTTGTCTATATTGTTGTTGATCTATCCTCTGGTGGTTGCACTACAGCTGTGTTTCCATTATGATAGCTATAGGATTTGTTAGCATTGTATTTTTGGGATAACAACCTAAGGGTAGTTCTGATTGTAATATTTTATTTTCTAATTAGAAATTTATTAGGAAGTGGTTATAACTGTATGAGTTCTATTTCGATCAGCATGAGAATCATAATATTCTCATGACTGATCTATCCCTAGATTTTTTGATGTAACCACTATATAGCTCTCGGCCCTAGAGGTCGAGAGGTAAGCGGAAAAGCAACGATGTTTTGGCTCTGTAATTGTGTCCAAATTAATACAGATCATCCTCATATTGGTGTTACATGTGTTATTCTATTTAGTTTTCGTTAAAGCTTTTTCTCTACCTGCGCCCTGCTAGGGAGGAAGGGCCCTCCTTCTTAGCAGGGATTGCAGTGATTAAAGTAGTTGTGTGTATGTAATTGTATTTCAGTTTATGTATCATTAGAATGTTGTTGCTGTTGTTCAGCTGAGAATATATCTGCTTCGATTTCAATACTTTATATGCTGTTACACATGTGATAATAAAGATACTAGTTGGGTACTTATTGTGTTGCAAGCTAGACAAATCAATTGAAGTGTGATTTCAATCTTGTAGATTTTTTTATTTCTACATGAGTGATTTATTTCCAACATTTACTTCAGCAACAATTTCTTTTCTTTGAAATTACTTCTGGTTGGTGTATCGTCATAGACAATGCAACTGTCATTGGAATAAATAGGCGTCCTTGGATTGATAATTAAATGTGTGTTGTTTAGTCATTTAATAAGTGATTTATATAGTCCAACAGAGATGTCCCTATAGAGTTGGGTGAGTTATATCTCTTTAAATCATTAGACTTGAGATTTATTTAATCTGATAATTATATTGATACAACCATGACCTTTCTTGTAGTACTTAAAAATTGTTCAAACCTAAAGGAAATACACATAGATGGAAGTAAAATGGTGGTGTCTTACTCCTTTCCATGGGAAATTTTTTTCCCAATTTGTCTTACTTGTCGTTACCATGAAACATGATAGAAGTAAACATCCCTCTACATATACACGATATTACCATGCTATCCTGTCTATATTTATCGAGAAATATTTTAAATGAAAACATGTCATCTTTAATAAACCTAAATTTTTTAGAAAGGTTATATTTAGTAAATAATAAATTAGATGGAGACATGCATGATGATTTCAGAAAACTACGATGACTCAGTCTCTTGAAAATTAGTATAAACATGTTCTTTGGGATATTCCCGATTCGTTTCCACCCCTTAAACAACTAAGAAATATCCTCCTTCATCACAACTAGTTATCAAAAAGCACACCTTCCAACTTTGGAAATTGTACAAATTTGAAATTAATATAGTTTCTTCACAACATAATCAGTGAAAGCATACCAAGAGAAATTATTGGACTTTAGAAAAAAATGTAATGGCTGAGACTATAGACATTTATGTTAATCACTTGGCTAGAGTCATTCCATTTACACTTGCAAGTTGTGTTGAACTCTTTTTGTTGAATTTATCTCAAATGTTCTTCCAAGGCTCTATTCTAGATTTACTTGAAAATTTACAAATTCTTATAAGCCTAGATCTCTCTTCCAACTCCTTGTCAAGTATAACACCAAATACTCTTATCAAATTAAAAATGCTTTAGCATTTTAATTTTTCCTTTTACAAGCTCACTAGAGAAATTCAAAATGGATTTTTTTTTTCAAATCAATCAATTGTCATGTCTTTTGATGGAAACCCTAAAATTTGTGGAATGGAAGTACTCTACTTATCTTCATGTCCAATACTAAGAGATCATCATACAATTATGGAAATAGTATTACTTCTAGGGAGAGAATCTATTGTTTGTATGTTATGTTGCTCATTTTTCGTTTTTAAGATTCCTATTCATAGAGAATATGCATACACAAAATATCGATGTCTCAGTAGTTATTTTGCAAAGGTTAGAGCATCGAAGGATCTCATATCAAGAGCTTCACGTAGTGACTAATGGATCAATTGTGGCCAACTTGTTGGGATAAAGTAACTTTGGCTTGGTATATACAGGAATTTTGAGTGATGACACACTTGTCATTGTGAAGGTTCTCCAGTTGCAAAAAAATCAAGGTGAAAAGAGTTTTAAAGCAGAATAAAGTTTCTTGGAGAATGTACGACATCAAAATCTAGTGTGAAACATATAGTTATGCACAAAACTCCATTTCAAATATTTAGTGTTTGAATTTGTGTCTAAAACAAGCTTAGAGAAGCATTTTTATCCTAATAGGGATGGAAACAATGGCGGGAATGTGTGTGAATTGGGATTGAAAGCTTGATTATACATTGCCATAGAGTATCTTCATCATGATTATTTTGTGCAAGTAGTGCTTTGTGATATAAAACCCAGAAATGTACTTTTGGATGAAAATATGTTAGGTCATTTGTTGGATTTTTCTATTGTAAAATTAATTGGTGAAATATTTGCTAATTCACATGTTTCATCACTTATTTTAAGATGATCATTAGGCTACATTTCCCCATGTATGTTTTTCTTTAAACCTCATTTTGATTTCTTTTCTCTCATAATAATATTTGTATGTATTGATTGAGTAAAATTTAATGAAGGCTTAGTTTATTGTAGTGTATGGATGCAGCAAGATAGTTTCTACGAAAGGGGATGTTTATAGCTATGGAATTATTTTATTGGAAAAATAAATTGAGGGAAGTAACTGACAATAATATTTTTAGTGAGGTGTATGGAGATGAATTTGAAGAAAATAACATATATAAATGCCTAATTTTTTTGTTACATGTTGGTTTGATTTGTTCAAAATATTCACTAGAAGAGAGACCAACTATAAGAGTTTTCATAAAGATGTTGGAGACTATTACAGAGGATTCAGTGGCAGCTACAATTGTTTCTAAGGGATTATGACCAAGAATATCTAAGTTTCTTAGAAAAAAATGCAAGGAATTATGCCCCTACATCAAATGAGAAAAGCTCTTCCACATTTTAGTTTGTAAAGTTAATTAGAAAAAAAAAACATTTTCAATCTTGCCATTGTTTTTATATTGGTAATATTTTTGTACTTTTATTTTTTCAAACAAATTGTTGTTAGTCTTTATTATCTATCTATGATTATTGTCAATAAAAAATAAATTCTTTTGCAACAATATACTAAATTGATTGAAAATCTACATTTGGTTTGAATTATTATCTATCCATGAAATCAATACTCTTATCCATGAAGTAAATTATTTTTTGAATGTTGTCCTAGGTTAAGGTTTTCACTTGAACTAAGAACCATAGGAAGATGGAAATTTTCGACCCTAGATTTCTTTTCTAGATGTAGCTCCAAATGGAATATTTTGGAAATTCTTTGTTGAATATCCTATTGAAATATTAACCAATTAGTATCATACCTCAACTTAGGGTTCCATTCCCTTGAAATTAACCATTGTCTCCATATTTGATCTCAGTTAGAAGCATCTCAATAGTCTTTAACTTTATGAAAGCCTTGGGAATTCATGTGGAGATGCAGATCACTTAACTCATTTTGGTCTTGAAATTTTGGGAGTTCTTTCCATAAGTCCTCCCAAAACATGGTTACCTATCCATCATGGATTTCCTTAAAGTAATTTCATTGTATTAAATTCATTCCTTATTTTTTCTAGATTCCAAATGAAGGAGCTTGCTTGGGAGAAGGAAATTCATTTGAGCTTCCCAGTAGGAATTTTCTTTGCACATTTTCTCATCCAAATACATTCCAAAGGTCTTGACATCACCAAAGCCAATGCCACTAGATATTGGCTCCAAAAATTGTAGCTAAAATTGAAGGATCTCTTAGTCATATATCTCCCTTCAATTTGGGTCTATAGATCTTATCCCAAGCTACAAGCACCCATTCTTTCTTCCATTTTTTCTCCTCCCCACAAGAAATACTAATATAGTCTCTTGATTGAGTTAAGGATGGAGAATAGATCCATCAGAATAAAGCATAAATATATGGGTAAATCCTATAGAACTGACTTGAGGAGGATTAGTATTCCTACCAATTGTAGTGATCAGAAGGCTCAACTATTTAGCTTCTTGTTGAATTTGCTGATGAAATCCTCCCATAAAATAAGTTTGAGGGAATTATCCACAAGCGTTGCTCCCATTTATTTTGTTAGAAAAATTTTATTTGGAAACCAAGCGTATTTGAAATATGTATCTGGATAGTCAAAGGCATATTAAAGAAATTAACTATGAGATTTAGATTTTTATATTCCATGCCTAAGGCATGAGATAATTCTTCCAGAATTTAAGAAAATATTTTGGTTTCTTGAATAGTCAGAATGCCCATACCTAATGTATCATTCACAAATTTTTAGTGCGATAGATTGGGATCATCATCAAATAGTTGCAATTCGTTGACTTTTTTCTCTTCGACTACAACTTTGAATGTTCAGATGAGACCTTTCGTTGCTATAATAAATTTGACATTCTATTTACTTGCTATATACCACAAGAGGAAAAAAATGGCGCACTAGGAAATTTTTTTAGAAAAATAAAGAAGAAGGCTAAAGATATAAGGCTCATACTCCAAAAAATCTAGTCATTTTCAAATCCAAAAGTGCAGAGAATGGTGAGGAGATAGGTCCAATTGAGTTTGTCAAACTCCTTAGAGAGATAATTTTTTGGAAGCATGTCCAGTTTCTTGGATAATTTTAAAGAATAAATGGTTTCTTATGCAATCAACATACCATCCATAATTTGACACCCCTCCTTTCAATGTTGAAAGGATTTGAGGCAAGATGGATTTGAGGTGACTGGATATTATGTTGGTGATATTTGTAGATTACATCATACAAAGAAATGGGGTCAAATCTACTAGCCCCCGACTTTGTTTTTTTGGGAGCTAAAATGAAGAAAGTAGCATTAAGAGATTTCAATATGGTTTTCCATATCCTTGATTCCTCCACTACTTGTTAAAAATCATGTCCAATTATTTACTAGCAGGCCTTAAAAATTTAGTAGAGAAGGGATCTTATCAAGGGGCCCTATCTAGGGGAATAAATTTTACTACGCCTTCCACCTATTCAATAGATATCTCTTAACAGAGCCTCATTCTATTGTTTGGTAACCAGAGGCGAAATGTGCTTAACTATTTTTTTTATCAACCTCTGAGCAGTCTGGCTTGGGGTTAGACAATAATTCTTTATAATATTGAAGCAACACATTAGTTATGTTCTCATGATCCTGAACCTTGACACCTTATTAGTTTTCTAAGAAATAAATACAATTGTGGTACCAATGTTGAAGCATTGAATTGTGTAAGAAAGTAGTATTTTTCTCTCCTTCCTTAAACCACTTAATTATAAATGCCAGTTGTTAAGCTATCCATGGTCATATACCACCACAACTAGGATGCCTCTTTCATTTGAGAAATATCTGGTTGCACTACAATCTTTTGGAAGGAAACATCCCTAGAGAGTTCGGCTCCCTCAAACATTTACAACATCTTTACCTAGGCCACAACAAGCTCACAAGTTCCGTTTTTATAGTGCTCATTATTTTTATATTGGTTTTTCGGGGTCGTTTATTTTTATGCCGTAAAGCATTTTTGTTTGAAAACAACTCCCCTAGCTGCGACTGTGTCTATCTCTGTGCCATTGGATCAAATGTTAGACGATTGAAATGTTTTAGGCCATTAGAACCACAAGTAAATATTTTTGTATATATTTTTTATAATGTTAGTTTTTATTTTTTAATAAGTTAGATTGAATTTAGGTTTTTGTGACTTTTAAGTTAAAATGTTGTTATTAAAATTTTTTTATATTTTTATATGTAAATGTAAATAGTTTTATATATATGTTTTTTTTTTTTTTTTTATATATTATTTGTTTTTTTCTTTTTAATAAGTTAAATTGAATTTAGGTAATAAAAAAAAATAACAATAAACTATAAAAACAGCCCATGGTATTAACCCATGGTATTCATGTGGAATATAGTTTATTTAAAGGGGGAAATTAAGATGGCCTAAATCAATCTTAACTCTTGAGTATTTGTTCTTTTCTTTTTAATAGGTTAAATTGAATTTAGGTAATAAAATAAAATACAATAAACTATAAAAACAACCCATGGTATTGACCCATGGTATTCATGTGGAATATAGTTTATTTAAAAGGGGAAATTAAGATGGCCTAGATCAATCTTAACTCTAGATCTACCAAGAGCCAAGAGGGATCAAATGTCTTGATATGCAAACCTCTTTTAGAGTGAAAATATCTAAACTAAATATTTAATAAAATTATTTTTAAATGTTTATAACCACTATTCTTTTAAAATTTTACATAATAAAATGTATCTAATTTTTCATACATCTAAACATATATAGTTTTTTTGTTCTATATTATTTTTGTTACAACTATTTTATTATTCAAAAAATACATGGTTTTTTTTGTTATATATTATTTATGTTACAACTGGTTTATTATTCATGGGTAGTATTTCTTAATATATATAAAAAATGAAATTTATAATGATGAATGTTCATAATTCTCATTTCTTAATTAACACTAAATTTACCTTTAATTACTTAATTGTAATATTTTGTAACTACATACATACTCTTTCAAATTTTTTTTGTTAATGAATATCAAATTTCTTCTCTTTAAAAAAAACTATATACATATCTTTAATTACCTAATTGTGGCTAAAAAAAATTACATGTTTTTTACTTTATAATCATAAACTAATTTCACATTAGATGATGTCAAACTTACTCAACTTTTTATTCTGAAATTTTAAACAAAGATTTTCACTACATAATTTTAGCTTTTATAATTTTTTTATTTTTCAATTTCAAACAAAACTTACAAAAGAAAAAACCCACTCAGTCCTTATTGTGGATTATAGTTTTAAAAAATTGACACTATGTGATTAACAATAGAGTAAGTTGAGACAACTGTAAAGGGTTTTTTTGTACATGTTTTATAATAACATTTCCCTCCATCCAATATATATTGTAGAGTCTTTTGAAGGGAGAGTGTATTCTAGTTTATAACCTGATCCACAAAAAAAAATAAAAAATGGCTAGGGATTTTACAAGTTATTAGTTTGTAAGCAGATCCACAATCAAAGAAAATGACTAGGGAAGTCACAACTTATCATTCACACAGTGATTTATTGAAGTTTTTAGCTGAAATGGATCCTATTAGATGCATGGTGGCCAGAGACACTAAAAAATTCAAAATAGATATTGAAGTTCTCAGTTGAAATAGATCATATTAGATGCATGGTGGCCATAGACACTAAGAAAATGAAAATAGATATCTATTATGACACCCATATTGTCTACAAAACATCCAAATTTCCCATCTTATACAACAATTTCTAACTATAACCGCTCAATTTACTCTCCAATTTTTGAAACCCCCACCCATGTTAGGGAGATCACAGTGTAAAATAAAATGTTCCCGTGGTCTTTTTAGAGGGTTCATAAACAAAACAGAAAATCAGAAAGTCAATATTGTGGTATAATCACTGATTTTTAAATCATTGTGACAAAAAAAACGTCACATTAGCTCACAAAATATATCTAATGCTATAAGGATCTATAGAGGTATTCACGGCCAGCTTGGACAACCAAGCATGAAGATGCTTCTAATTTTCAATGAAGTAGTGTTCAAAAGTTCCTAGCTCAATTTTAATTACATAAATGTATTGAAAACCAACTGATAGTATTTACCTTAGTTGTTTTATTTGGACGTGTTGCAAGCTGATATTTATTGCTATACAAGTTGTGCATCAAATTATTATGTAACGATTGTGCCAAGAAGTTTTTAAAGTATTTCTCTTTAGCTATATATTATCAGTTTAGTATTTTTTCAATCAAGAAGAGGCTTCAGAGTTTAAGAACTATATCTTAGATCTGAGCACGTGATTCTATTAAAATTTATGAAACAATTTCATTTTTTACAACTTGTATGTTTAAATATGTGATTTTGGAAGTGATGATGGCTTCTTTAGACACTTGAATAGCATTGTGGAAGAAATTTGATTATATCATTAAGGACTATGAGTAGCTCATGTAGCAGTTTCATTTCTTATAACATATTTTCATTTCCCCAAGACGTTACCTATATGGTGAGTAGTTGATGTAGCAATTTAATTACTTATAACATATTTTTATATCCTCTGTATAAGCTATTGTATCTACAATTCTAACACATTTCCCCCAGGTGTTACCTATATGGTGACTGAGTGATGATGGCTTCTTTAGACACTTGATTGGTATTATGGAAGAACTTGGAGTATATCATTAAGGATTGTGAGTAATTCATGTAGTAGTTGCATTGCTTATGAAATATTTTTATATCATTTGGATAAGTTGTTGTATATATAGTTATACTATGATATGGATACACATTCCCCCCAAGCGTTACCATATTGTGATTTTCGTCCAATTGTTGACTTTTAGAGAAATATAATTAAGTGATTGATGGTTTTGGAACATCAAAGTTACTATGATGACCTTTTATCTTAGGATGACTCCTTAGTGTTGAGATTCGATATTCATGTTGAAGATGCATAGATTGCTTCACAGGAAAACCCTTTTGCCTATTGATAGTATGTGGTAGTTGTATGAATGGACTAGTTATATTGTCCTCACTATCATAAGATTCAACACGGTTATTTTTTTTTGATAAGTATATATATAAGTTATACATATTATGTAGTAAAAAATGTTCTTTAATAATAATAGTCACTGAAAGGGGAAATGATCTCAATACACCCCTCTAGATATACAATGTCTCATGATATTCTTCTCATTTGGTGACACATGGAAATTCAAATACCAAAACTCTTTCATAGTTCGCTCACATTATACAAAATTATATCTTGATAAAGTTTCCTACATATATTAGCCCAACATGCAAGTTCATCGTTCTCATGTTATTGAATCCTAAATTTTTAATGCCTCCATAAACTTTTGCTTAATGTTTTGTTGATTATTGTTTTCATTGACATAAACCAATTTGATGTAGTTCTTTTTCCAACAACACCTGTCAATAATTCCCTACTACCACTTATGCCATATTCAGATTGATATTTTTCAAATTTTCCTAGGGTTGATGTCATATTTCTTAATACTAAATCATTTACCTTCACCTCTTTGGAATTTCTAATGCCCAATAATTGAACTATATTTCTTAGATATTTGTGATTTCAAAATATATTTAAAACTTATAATTATATATAATTATAAAATAATATTTTTAAAAATTAATGTAGAAATTCGATTGTGAAAGTGGTATTTTTTAATGATATAAATAGTAAATCTATTATCCCTTTTTATTTTTTTAATGATTAAATTAAGATTAACATTTGTATGTTGTCATGAGGAGATTTTTTATTTTTCATGTCAATTACCTTTTATAACTCTAGGAGGTTCTTAATATTGCCTTTTTTTTTAATAAATGAAACTTGATTATATACCTAAAAATATGATTAGGTAAGAGAATTTTAGGATTATAATTTTTTTTTTCCAAGTTGACAATGGAAATGCTTATTTACCTAAAGTTGGCTCCCATGTTCAATACCTCCCCATGGGGTTTGAAGATAATAGATAATGGAAATTGAATGACATATAAAACAAATAATTTATACGTCAAAAAATCAGTTCTATATATTATAGTAGTTATTGATTGATTAATCTTTCAATTTGACATTCAATTCTTTATTAATAAAGTTGTTTTATTTAGTAGAGAGTACAATAATTTTGTAATCAAATAATAGGATAAAACATATTCACAATATAATTTATTTGAATGAATCGATGTGTGTAAAATATTTTAATAAGAAACTAGATTTGTAATTATAAAATATAAAACTATAACTTAAATTTGTGAAATTACTTTGTATTTTTTTTCTTGTATATATACAGAAATACTAAACTAAGTTTGGAGTTAAGAAAATAAACCATAACATGAATAACAATATCTCCTTCCAAAAATGTCTCCATATTAAAATGACATTCACTTTCTTGTATACCAAGACTATTGTTCTTCATATACAATTTCTGACAAGCATGCAATTGGCGCTCGGATATGTAGATGAACTTGGAGTAAACTCTATTTCTGTTAATAAAAATTCTCTTTATTTACATCTATGTTAGATATACTGTACTTGAATGTACTTAAAATATCTTATTTGAGTTACATGCTTGTTTCAGAGGATTATTAATCACCAAAGAATTTTCACCCCAATTTCCTATTTCAATATCTATAACAAATATTTTATATATGTGAACAGATTATGTTGCTTTACATATATGTTTTCATCCACAATTACCTATTTCAATATCTATAACAAAATTTTTTGGTTGATAACTCTTATAATCAATAACTTTCAAACCTCCATGACCTCTTCCATGGAAGCAAAATTTGTCTTTCATTCCTCATGAATTTCATTCCTTCACGATGGCTCCTTCTCTGCAACAACTTATTTCATTATGTTGGTTTACATATATGTTTTCATCCAAAATTTCCTATTTCAATATATATCACAAAATTTTCTGGTTGATAACTCTTATAATCAATATATTTCAAACTCGACGACCTGCTTCCATGTAAGCAAAATTTTCCTTTCATTACTTCACGATGGCTCTTTCTTTGCAACAACTTATTTCTTCTATGCTACTCTTTCCTATGATATTGCCTTACGGCATTTCTTTTGCAACATATGGTGCAATTGCTAGTTTATATTGTAAAATACAACCGCATATGATGTCATTCTACCATAATTGGGCTTTCCAACCAAATTGTGAACACTTTCCACGTCAAGGGACCATTCCCACATGTTTTTCAAACACCTCGAGTTTAACTGAATTGGGCATTGCGATAGAAAAGCTCATAGGGAACATTCACAAGAATTAGAATTGCTCACTAACTTGTAAGTACTTTATCTCTTTGAGAATGAATTATCACATACTAAATATCCCCTCTTTGACTAGTAAGAAAAAGTAATTCTTGATTATTTTCTATGTTGTATAAAAGAATATGGTTGGTGTCATTTCACAGTAATTATATTTTACTATGGTTAGTGTAATACCACCATAATTGAGTATTCTCACCTATTAATGTACAAATTGAATTATTAAGAGAAATTTCTATGTATTTGTTAAATATCTCAACTTTTATTGAATTGAACATTCCCACAAACAAACTAATAGGGAGCATTCCACAAGAATTGGGACAGCTCATAATCCTGCGACTACTTTACCTCTTTGACAATAAATTATCGGGTACTAAATATTCACTCTTTGGGTCTTGAGCAGGCCTAATTATCGAATATTTTTTATATGGTAGAAAATAATTTAATTATTTTCAATTCATAATAATGATAATTTTGTTTTTTTAATGAATTGTGCATTCTGTCATAATTTTGTTTGATAATTTATTTGTTCAAACTTTTCATTGTGAGGGGCCATTCCTACATCATTATCAAACATATCAAGTTTAGTTAAATTGGACATTGCCACAAACAAGTTCGTGTGGCCCATTCCACAAGAATTGGAACTACTCACCAACCTTAAAATACTTTATCTCTTTGAGAATGAATTGTCAGGTACTAAATATTTCTTCTTTGACTAGTGAGCAGTCTAATTTTTTATTATTTTTATATAATAGCAAAAAAATATGGTTGGTTTCATTTACCATAATTGGATTGTGCTATAGTTGGTGTTAGTTCATCATAATTGTGTTTGATAATCTATATGTGCACACTTTTCACTGTCAGGGGCCATTCCAACATCTTTGTCAAATATCTCGTGTTTAATTGCTTTGGACATTGGCACAAACAAGGTCACAAGTGGCATTACACAAGAATTGGTGCTATTTACCAATTTGAAAATATTTCATCTATGTGATAATGAAATATTAGGGACCATCCCTGCTTCCTTGCCTAATATCTCTACATTGAATAACTTCTTATTTGATAATAATAAATTGATTGGAAATATTCCCACTTATTTGTCAAATATGGTTAACTTCAGTGAATTCACTTTATGGGGAAATCAACTTAGTGGAAACATACCAAATTCCATTGGAAATTGTTCAAAACTAATAATTCTTGATATATCTTACAACAAATTGACTCAGAATGTCCCTATAGAGTTGGGTACTAACCTATCCTTCCTTGAAAAATTATAATTGTCCTTTAATAAACTTGGTAATGGAAGTACTACCACCATGCCCTCTCTTGTATCTTTTATCAATTTTTCACACCTAAAGGTAATAATATTAGATGGTAATAAAATAAGTGGTGTCTTTCCCCTTGCAATAGGAAAACATTCTCCCAATTTGTCTTACTTATCATTATCACTAAACATGATAAAAGGAACCATCCCTCCACATATAGGAAATTATAGCATCCTAACCTTCCTATATTTATCTTATAATATTTTATATGGAAGCATTCCATATTTAAGAAAATTTAACAATTTAGAGAGATTCTATTTAGTAAACAACAAATTAGATGGAAACATACCAAATTTCTTTCAATAATTATGATGACTCGGTCTCTTGGACACTAGCATAAACATGTTTTTAGAAAAGATTCATATTCCCTCGCATCCCTTAAACAACTAAGAGATCTCTCCCTTGATCACAACCAATTATCAGGAAGAATACCTTCCAACTTACAAAATTGTGCAAATTTGGAATTGTTTGACTTGTATCACGATAGACTCACTACAAGCATACCAAGAGAAATTGTTGGACTTTATAATCAACAATTCTATTTGAATTTGTCATTTAAATTATTAGAAGGTTCTTTGCCTATTGAGATTGGTCAAATTGTGATGGTTCAAGCTATAGAAATGTCTTCCAATCACTTGGTTGGAATCATTCTGACTACACTTGGATGTTGTGTTGAACTATTTTTGTTGAATATATCTCAAAACTAATTCCAAGGATCTATTCTAGATTCACTTGAAAATTTACAAAGTTTTCAAAGCCTAGGTTTCTTCCAACTCCTTATCGAGTACAATACAAACTACTCTCATCAACTTAAAAATGCTTAAGTCTTTGAATTTTTCTTTTAAAAAGCTCATTGGGGAAATTCCAAAAGGAGAATTTTTTTTTCAAATCATTCAATTGTCATTTCCTTCAATGGGAATCCCAATCTCTGTGGACCACAAGTATTTCAGTTATAATCTTTTCCAACACTAAGAGGTCATCGTACAATTGTGAAAAGAGTATTATTTATAGTGAGTGGAGCGACCATTTTTATACTATGTTGACTTTTTTTAGGATTCTTGTGGAGAGGGAATATGCATATGCAAAACATTTATGTCATGAGAGATGTTTTCCGAAAGTTAGAAAATACAAGGATCTCATATTGTGAGCTTGAAATAGTGACCAATGGCTTCACTAAGGCTAAATTTTTGGGAACAAGTAACTTTGGGTTAATATATAAAGGAATTTTGAGTGATGGAAAAATTGTAGTTGTGAAGGTTCTCCAATTGCAAAACAACCAATATGATGTAACAAACTTAGGTTAAATTTCATGTAATAAAGTTAATAAAGGAAAAATAAGACCAGGGTCATGGGACATGTATTCCAAGTTGAATGTTGGGCAAAGCAGGGTAGTGGGCATCACTTGTTTAGTATGGGTAAGGGGAAATTGGCAAAGGATTTGAAAAGGAAAAAAAATGCATTATTGACATTTTATTTATGAAATTAAAGGAAATTGGGAGAAAAGGGAGATGAAAGGTCACAACTTGCAATGTGAGGAGGAAATTGAAGGAAAATAGAGGAAAAATGAAGAAATTAGAGGCATAAATAATAAAAAGAAATCAGAACATCATTTTGGTGCCTTTTGGGAGTTTAGATTTGGAATTGATTTTAGATAGGAGAAAAACACCAAGAGGAGAAGGCAAGCGAGCAAGCAAAGGAAGGATAAGGAAAGCAAAGGAAAGAAAGCATCAAACAAGGAAGAGTTGGATCAAGCGACTTCAACGGGAATACTTGTAGGTAACAGGTTGTATGTATGATTTACTAGCTATTTTTAGCATGCATGGTATATGCACGTGTGTATTTGGTACATTTTTTCTCATGGGCATTGGTTTTTCCAAGTGTAACAATAGTTTCAGCCTTCCCTTGCCATTTATGAATAGCCATGGTGTGATAGGATTCATTCTTGGTTGAGATTTGGATTATCATAAGGTTTAGGATCTGGGTGAGCTGTTCTCAGGAGAATACCAAGGATTGGGGGTGGAGATGGTCTTCTCTGGGAAGCCCTCAATAGGTGGGTGCAGACAAGAAAATTTCTCAATGGATGGTGAAGGAATACTAAGGTATCCAATATTGGTTTGGTTTTTTTATATCGAGACCTGTTTAGGTGAGATCACAGTAGGGTGAGGGTGTATGTGGTTTAACCCCTGGATTCCCTTGGTTGTTTATGGATTGGTTTATCCCATGAGATCCCACTTTCATGCTTAGAATATGACACATGGGTGCTTGGTTGAAAGAAATATTTGGTTCAACCCAATCTATGGTCAAGTGGTACGCGGAAGTCCCTAACTTGGTTAGATTTTGCATATGCTAATAAGAGCTAAAATCCTTTTATATATCATGAGCAATTATACTTGTAGTTATGTGGCTTTAATGGTTTTCCTCTCATTGATATCATTCTAGTTATATGTTGGTTATAAGCATGGTATTACGACAAATTCTAGTATGGCACTTATCATGTTTGAATTGTAAATGAATGGTTATTGAGTGCATGACCTACTAGATGTTATTGTATCTATTGTAAGAGGGAATTAGACCTTCTTTATTATTCTTAGACAAGTATCGTATCTCTGTGTTTATATATGCATTCATGACTTGTACATTGCATGTTCACTATGTGTTTGATGGAATGATTGTTATGGTTAGACCTGGTTAGGTCAATTCCTTATCTAATTTTTATGTTACAGGATTTTCCCTTGCGTCATTTATCATTTCTGAAAGTTATATCAAGTTCTGGGTATAGGTCTGGATCTTAGCCCTAAAAAATTGGCTCAGATATTGGGGCCACATGCATAAAAATGAGTAATTTATTCTACAGTCTCTGGGAGGCAAGGACATCCATGTGACTGGAAGTTTACAGATCAATAAGAAAGAAATCCATCTTAGGGTATAGGCATATGGAGTAGTTTTTTAGTTCCCCTGGGTCCTGTAGCACCTTAGGGAAGTTAGTAAAGTTTCAAGTTGTCGATTCCTTAACTGTACTTAAGGGGTTGAGTCATGTTATAGTATCCCTCCACTCATGTTTACCCCGACAGGATGATGAAAGTTGGTAAATTTGGGACATGGCATTACAGAGTCGTATCAGAGCATGGTTCAAACACTTGGACTAGATATGGTTAGGGTTATCCCATTTGGTCCATGCAACTACATGAATGTGGTTATGCATGCATTTTTATGGTTATGGTTTTCATGCATGAGTTCACGGTATGCAGTTGGTATTGTCATCCATGATGTTGGAATATTTATGTGATTATGATTATAAATGTGGAATAATTTTCCAAATGATATAATCCTCTTGTGAACGTCATTGATGTGTGATTTTGGTTATGGTATCTATTTGGTTTACCTCATAGGGTATACTTGCAGGAAGAAGACAATAAAATATGATGAGAAAAATGGTGCACTATAGTTCACATGACTCCTTGGAGATCCGTTAGGAAACAAGGAGATGATTATTATCCTGATATAGTAGACACATTGAGGAGTTTAAGGGAATATATCAGAATTTTCAATGAAGACATTGACAAGTTGGTTGAGGAACAAGAAATATTTGCAAGGGCTTAGGAAAAGTAGGCAAAGGTCAATGCAGTCATCCTTCATAGTTTTTCAAACTTGCATAGGTAGAGATAATTGAGGATTAGTTATGAATATGAAGAGAAGAATAATGGGGCATATGGTAGCAGGTCTCGGTTAGGATATAGGTCGGATAGAGGGGACACAGTCAAAGGTGGCGTGTTGGGAAACCAGCTCCAAAAAGAGAATAAAAGAGACATCAACGCCTTAAAAATAAGTCACTTCGAGGGGGCAACCTCCAATACATTACATGAATGAAAAATTCTTGGATGATACAAATGATAAAACCTTCTTTCTATATATAGGAGTCCATGGGGCCACAATGTAATCCTAGCTGACCTAACAATAATAATGTAAGGGCACAATAATAACAATATGGGGGTTACATGGGTATAACAATAACAATAAGGGGGGCTACACTAACATAAAAAGGGACTACATTAGTAATATAGAGACTTAACATGCTCCTCTCCTTCAAACAAGTGTTGTCCTCAACGCTTGATTATTTCTTGATGCTTCTGTATAAAATTCTCATCCTCCCATGTGGAAAATTCTACAGGAAAGTTCTTCCACTTGCTGAGATACTCTGAAATTGATCGTACTTGTCAAGTTATTGTTTCTGTGACTGCTTCATAGCTTCTTTCGATGTGATGTTGATATTACTGTTGCTTTATTTGATTTTGCACCAAAGTTAGGTTGTCCTTTGAGAGTTGGAGAACTTGTTTTTGATGCTCGATGTGATCTTCCAATACTTTATCATCCATATTAGATTTCATTTGATCCTTCAAACCATCCAAATTAGCCTCCATTTCTTCTTTTAAACCATTTACGTCATCTTCGGTTGCTCTTCGTAAGATTGAAATTTTTTGCACTTGGTACCGTAATTTTGATATCTCATACTGCAATTCTTCCTCTTCATGCATCATAGTATAGATTTATGAGGGCTTAATGGGTGTTGAATTCTTTTTAGGAGGAATTTCTTTTTCTTGCTTTTGAGGAGCTTGATATTGAAACTAAATTATCTCTGTGATTTTGGATCTTCAATATCTGAAATTCGGCCTTGTAGTATCCCTCTGAAGCTTCTTTCAAATGTCATGGGTCTGACCTGATTTGGATTCTTCAAGGCAAATTTATGTCCAATCTCCCACAATTACCCAATTATGGACTGGTTCAGTAGAGCGAACTTGTATGAATTTCCATGTGTCAATGTTTCCTCCTCTGGTTCTGAAATTGATAGAAAAGAAACTACAGTCCATTTACTTATGGCCACTTTTTACAACATTCCAATTTGATGCTCAGAGAGAAAGTTATGAATATTTTCCCACGATAACCTCTTTGAGATGAAATTCGGGAGCCTAAAAAAGACCTAACTTGCACAGATCATATCTCTTAAAATATTGCGCACCAAGCTCTAACATTTGGCAAAAATGTTCCTCGAGATTTCGGTTTCGCTCTCTAAAAATTTCAGCTTCTGAAAATTCATAGAAACAAAATTATAGCACAAATTCCTCGATGGCCTATTTAGGTTAAATTCAGGAGCCTACAAAAAGCCCTACCTTCCACAGATCATATCTCCGAAAATATTGCGAACGAAGCTCTCAAATTTTGTGAAAAATTTCCTTAGGATTTTGGCTTCGCACTCTAAAAATTTCAGCTTCTGAACCTTCGTAGAAATAAAGTTATAGTGAAAATTCCACTATGACTGGTTTGGCGTAGAAAAAACCCTAGAATGCAAAGCTCTGATACCAAATGTTGGGAAACCAGCTCCAAAAAGAGAAGAAAAGAGATATCAATGCCTTATAAATAAGCCACTTCAAGGGGGCAACCTCCAATACATTACATGAATGAACAATTCTTGGATGATACAAATGATAAAACCTCTGTTCTATATAGAGGAGTCCATGGGGCACAATGTAATCCTAGCCGACCTAACAATAATAATGTAAGGGTACAATAATAACAATATGGGGGTTACATGGGTATAACAATAACAATAATGGGGGCTACACTAACATAACAAGGGACTACACTAGTAATATAGGGACTTAAGATGGCGAAAAAGGAGGATTGGTATGTATGGTTTTCATTATAGTACCTCGTCTAGGAGACATCAACACCATTATCACCACCATCATCCTTATAAGAAAAATGTGTACTTTCCAAAGGAGTTCAACAAAGTCAAGCCTCCCACATTTTATGGAGAGATGAATAAGTCAGAAGATGTAGAGGCATGGTTTATTTGGATGAATAAATTCTTCAGATTGTATAACTATTTAGAGAACATGAAATCAAGAATATCTGCCTCCAGTCTTAAAGGGAAAGCACACATGTGATGGGAATATGTGAAGAATTTTAGAGGCATTCAAGAAGAAGAGTTTATTTGGGATGAGTTTGAGAGACTCTTCAAGAAGAAGTACTTATCTGAATGGTATTACGATAATAGAGCTAAGGCATTTCATGAGTTTTAGATCGGTTCCATGACATATGATGAATATACTATTAGTTTCTTGGAGTTGTTGAGGTATGTGTCTTAGCTCAAGGATGAGAAAGAAAAGATTCAAAGGTTTTTCAGTGGGTTTCCAAAAACATATATAGACCATATTGGTTTTGATGAGCCTTGGTCATTAGAGTAAGCCATCAGGAAATTAAAGCATTTTTATGAGCAATCAAATCATAAAGTTCATCCTAAGCACGAATTAAAGGGGAATGTTAAAGTTAAAGGGATGTGTAAAACCAAGCAGGGAAGACTTTAGGATATAGGTGAGAAATAGAATTTGGTTCCTTAAAATAAGTTTAATGCAATTAATAAGGGACATGGGTTGCATCTTAGAGAGCAGAAGAATAGAGGTGATGGTAGAGTACCATTGCAGTGTTGTATTTGTGGAAAATATCATCTCAACAAGGATTTCCCATTATACCGAGGTGTAAGGCCTCAGTTCTACAATGCTCATGAGGCACAGATAGTTGGGTATATTGGCCATAAAATTCCCCAGATTTATGCAGTTGTGGACAACAAGCAATAATATCACCGAGCATCCATTATTCAGATGGAAAGTAAGCTATGTGATCTAGTTGTTTCTATTTTTATTGACCCTGAATCGAATTGTAGTCATGTTAATCCTAACTTGGTGGATAAGTGTGGTTTGAGAAAATAAGCGCATGCTGGTGTAGTTGGCTACAAGTACTAAGAAGAGAGTTCATAATTGAGTAAGAGCTTGTGCATTTGAGTTGAATGATATGCCTATGTCAACACATGTAAATGTTCTTCTATTGGGGTCATATAGTATGCTTCTGGGTATGGATTGGATATACCTCCATAGGACCAAAGTATATTATTTTGAGAAGCATATTGAGTGCTTGAATGATAATGGGGAAAGGAGAATATTACAGGGAAAGAGGAACTTACCTCAGTTCGAATGGTTATAATTATGTAGGGTAAGTGTAGTCGTAGGAAGGGGTGTGTACCATTTGCAATCCATATTTCTTGTGACAAGTGTAAGGATATTGAGGATGAGGAAGTCCTCAAGAGGTACCCTATATTGTGACAGTTTCAAGATGTATTTCTAGTAGAGATTTAATAGTTTCCCCCCATAGCGAAGTTGAATTTTCTATTGAGTTGGTACGAGGAGAAGCACCAACATCAAAGGCACCTTAGGGGATGAGCACTACAGATTTAGTGGAATTGAAATTGCAGTTGAAGGAAATGCTTGATAAGGGATACAATAGGCCAATTCTATCACCTTGGGGTGCACTAGTGTTGTTAGTGAAGAAAAAGGATGTTACTCTTAGATTGTGCATTGATTACAAGTAGCTAAACAAGGTGAAAATCAAGAATAGGTATCCATTACCGAGGATTAATGATTTGTTTGATCAATTGAATGGATAAAAGGTTTGTGGTGTGGACAAATTCTTGCAAGAGAGGACTTCGTGGAGTCCTGATGTAGGAGGGATAGGTAGTGTTCTATGAGTCAAGGAAATTGAATGAGCATGAGCAGAACTATGTCACACATGATCTTGAGTTGGAAATGATCATTCATGCCTTGAAGATGTGGAGCCATTATCTTCTTGGGAAGAGGTTTGTATTGATGAGTGACCATAGTGGACTGAGGTATCTATTTGACCAACCTAATCTAAATGTTGGGAAAGCTAGATGGTTGGATACCCTCAATGAGTTTGAATTTGAGATAAGATACATTAAAGGAAATGAGAACAAGGTTGCAAATGCTCTCAGTAGGAAAGTGCATGTAAACCATGTCGCAACTATGAGCTCTTATGGGATATATTTATAGGATCATATATTATAGGAAAGATATCAAGATGAAAAGTACAAGGAGCTTAGGCACAGGTTACAACAGGGTACAACTAAACAAGATGTATACTATCATCTCACGATAGATGGATTGGTGAGATTTAGGGATATGATCTATGTTTCAGATGAGAATGAACTCAAGAAGCTTATCTTGAGGGAGTTTCATGTCAAGTCATATTCAGGTCACCTGAGATATCGGAAGGCATTGATAGTGTTAGAAAATTATATATTACAGAGAAATGGAACACATAAAATATGTGGAAACTCAAACACTAAAAAAAACATAAAACAAGAGAGATACAAATATACATGGTTCACCCAATTTGGGCTACGTCCACAGAGAAACAGCTAGCCCTTCCTTTTATATTATCCAACAAAATGAATAGATATAACCTACAACCAATCCATTATAATTTCCTATTCAATCTATTTATCGCTCAAATACACATAATACACATCTGTAATATGATTCACTCATATAAAATAAGGGGTTTCCTTCTAAGGAAAAAAAAAACCATAATTAAACATAACTTCTATCATCATATCATCCTCCTAATGTATAGACCAGATTGAGTATCAAATTATAATAAATTAAAAGGAAATTTTAAATTTATTTTTAGCTTTGGGGGCACTTCCGTCGAACCCCCGCTAGCCCCCGAAACCCCTAGTCAAGGGGATGCCACCTCCCCCCTCCCGAGACATTTAGTTGAAACAAAGACCTCTAAATTAGGAAGATAATCAGGCTCCACACCCAATATACAACTGTGAATAATTTCTAATATTGGCTGACTTCGAAGAAGGAAGTGGTAGACTTTTTTTTGGATGCTTAGACTGTTAGTAGGTGAAAGTTGAGTGTAAGCTCCCAATTGGTTTGTTACAACCTATCATGATTCTGGAGTGGAAATGGGAAGTAATTTCCATGAATTTCAATATAGGTTTTATGAGGACATTGAAACAACATGATTCCATCATGGTTGTGGTTGATAGGTTGATCTGAATTTAATAAGGATTGAAACATAATATGGATATAATTAAAAATACAGAGATGTAACAGAAATAATATTTCATTTCATTAATATCAAATACTAAAAACACTTATAGACACAATTGAAAGAAACTAGTTCTAGTGATGGTAGCTTATCTCTGAGAAGAGATGAGGCGGCTACATGCCTCTAAACTGTGTTAAAATGAGGCTCAAGGGCCATTTTATTATTCGACAATAAGAGTAAACCCTAAACAACCAAAACCATAACCTGAGGATATGTAACACCAATAGTGTATGGGCCCCATTGGGGTTAGTTGGTAGCCAACTTCCCGGGGTCATAACTTGGTCATATTATCTTTGTTTGGCACATATGATACCTCGTTGGAAATATCTCTTTGATTACTACACGTTTTGATGTAGCCCCATGCCTCTGGAAATTGGATTTTAGTGGACCTCAAAAAACGTCATTTAGGAGGTCAAAATCACTCTAGAAGTTCAGGACCCAAATTTACTAAATATAGTAAATAAGAAAACTGATGAAACTGTCTAGGTGGAATAGGTGGGTGGCCACTAATATCCACCTGGATCATTCCTCCCCCCTTAGGAAGAAATGGTCCCCATTACGCGTAGAGCCTCCATGAGGTGGGGAATTTCTATTGAACCTGGTCCTTGTTGAACCACTTTCCCTCATGAGGGGTTTGACCTACTTTGACAACTCGATATAGCTGGATCCATTTTTGGCAAGTGCTCTTAAGCTGTGTTTCCATGATCCGATTAGTTTCATCCTATTCCATGCAGTATGGATTTAACTCTGTCAGCATGAGTTGTTCTGTAATGGAGGTTGTGACCAGTAATGGTGGAAAGTATGACCGAAGGCTATCCACATTGAACACTAGCTATAGGCCAAGGAATGGGGGAATTTTTAGCTCAAAATCAATATCTCCCACCACCTTGATGATGGTGTAAAGCCCATAATGGAGTGGTCTTCGTTTTTGATCGGCTTCAGATAGGCATTCTTTATGCGAATGTAGTCAAACTTTTTCACCCACCTAAAACTTGTGTGGCACTTGATGTTGATCATGTCGCTGCTTGTACTTTCCATTAGATTTCTCCAAGATTTCCTAGACCTATTGGTGGATGTGCTGGTTGTGTTCAATAAATATAGTTTATTTATCAGCCTTATACTGTACATGTGTGGATTATGTTTGTGTAATATTCCTACATTAGCATGTCGCTAATAGGAATATTAATTTTTCTTTTAAAATCTAGTTAGATGAATAAACAGGCAAGGAGGCTCATAAGTTGCTTAAGTAGGAATAAAATCCCTCATAATGTGAAAAGAGATCATGTTAACAACTAGATAAAGAATCCACATGTGTGAACAGGGTATAAAATGTGTGGAAAAATTCAATTTTTACCAATTCAACAACATTATTATATGAGGAGTGGATCCTAAATAAAGAATGTGAATGAAGATCAATCTAGCTAGTCAAAATGAAGACACGTTGAGTGTGAAAAGAGACAATGCATGAAGATCCAGTTAAGGTTGACCCATTCAATATTGATCCAATCAAGATTGACTAAATCAAATAGCATTGTTGAAAGATGAGTAAGACTAATGGAGACAACGTAATTTTGGTGGAGGAGCCTTTGCATGGAAGCAACCTCATAATTGGGTGGGACCCTGGGTGAGGAAGCTCATCAACTATATAATGAAGGGAATGGAAACCATATGAGGATGATTGAAGATTATATTTTGTATGTGTTTTTTTTAGACTTTCTTCATCCTTTGGATATTTATCTAAGTTTGCTGCACTGTTTAGTGCAAGGGTTTTCTCATGCGGGAATTCCTCACTCTTTCTTGGAAATCTTGTTTAAGAAATATGAGAGCATTCTGTGCTATATTTTCCACTATCTGGTGTTAGGCAAAGCATTTACCTTTAGAAACATCACAGTCCCTTGGAGAAAATGCATTATTTCTTAAGGTATTGCAGTGGAGGGGTTTAATCCCTTGTTTTATGAGCTAGTTTCCTAGGAGGAGGATTAGCCTTTTCTCTGGAAAGATAGAAGGAGAGTCTACTGCCATTTATTTGCGTGATCAGCCATATTTATGTAGTGCTTCAGCCATACAACATGTTTTAGCCATAGATCTTGTTACACCATTTTTTGGTCATCTAACCTATTACCATTAGATGGACCCAAGTACACCATGTAAGACCAATTTTACCCTAAGTAAAATTGCTTTCACTATGTTAAAACAGGAAACCCCAAAAGGAAATATTAAACAACCCTATATTTGTTTGATTTTCCTCATGGAATAATTAATTAAACCATAATTTAATTATTATTCCCAGTCATGTTTAACCCAAAAACAAAGAAATTAATTAGATAAACCTTTATTTATCTTATTATTTTCTAGGAATAATTATTTAAATCTTATTTAGATAATATTCCTTGTTAAACATGACCAAATCACCCACAAATAATTAAATAAATCATTATTTATTTGATTATCCTTCAACCACTTCCTTAAAAAGATAAATAAATCATTTATTTATTTATTTTTGACAAATAAAGGGATTTGACCCAAGTCAAATACTTTTTCCTTCCAACAAATATAATAAAATATTCCATAAAAGGTGGATCTAGATTTGGTTAATGTTATTTTAATCATGCACCAAGATCTAGAATGACCCAATATTTTGTTATAAATAGGAGGGGTTTTTCCTACCATTCTTCACCTTTTGTTGCCTATTAGATCACTCTGGATCTATACACTTGGTCACATTTTTCCATCATTTGCTGTGTGAGCTCCCATTGAGCTCCTTTCTTTGCATTGGGTTTTCTACATCAACAAGAGAGATAAATCTTAGATCTGAAGTGCTGAGGACTTCCAAGAACCCATCCCACTAAGGAGAATTGGATATGCCTTCTTGTTTTCCTCCCAGGTGCCCAATTAATATAAAAATTCTTTCAAAAATTGTTCTTGTCTTGTCTATTGGTATATGGAGCAAACCCTTGTTTTTACTGCTTAATGTCTTTCCATGCATAGATCTGGTGTTTTGCAACTCTTTTCTTGTCTAACTAACCGCAGATCTGAAGATATTGGCAGCCACTTTTGTTGTTAGGGCTATTAGTTATGCGTAGCTAAAGTGGTCCTTTTTCGTACACTTCGACAAAGGATTCACACTAACAAATGGCGACTCCACACGGGTTTTAAATTACGACCGCTGTCGTTTTTCCTATTCCTGCATATCCAGCTACTTCAGACCCTAGGGTTTCTTTTCAGCTGTTTATTTTTCCTATTTTCATGTTGTTTTTCTCACATAAAACCCTAAAACATCAAAATTTCTAACTTCCGTGTGTTTCTGGCCCTATTGTGCAGGTAAGCGACACCAGGCGCAACTGAGACGGCAACTTTTCTGAAAATCTGCCGCCGAGACAACCGGAATGGGGGGTCGCACTTTTTGGCCCTAAACCTGTGACCTGGACCTCCAGGTCACACTTTTCAGCCTGTTTCCTACGACCTGCACTGAAATCAGGTCAGAAACTGCGACCTACCATTTTTTCAGTGATTTTTCTGCAATTTTTCTGGGTTTTGCTGCAGCTTCTGTCAGGGTCTTCCAGCCTCTGTCTCAGCCCGCCTTGACCAAGTTCTGATCTGTTTTTACTCATCTAAGTGGGAACCTAGCCCCCTAAGGCTTTAGTACCCTCCACTTTTTGTGGAAGAGTTTTAGCTGTTTCAGCCGTCTGTTTTTCAGAGCTTCAGCCTCCTTTTTTCCAGATCTGTTACCTCCCTTTCAGATCCATTGAAATCAGCCTTTCTTCCTTTCAAATCACCTCTTGTCGTTTTGTTTGGACCTACTTTCTGGGCCTCCTCCTTGCCCCCTCCATTTTTTTTTTTGCTGATTTCCTTCCTTTTTCTAGCCACCTTGCCTCTGTCTCTTGGCTGTGATCTGCACCTCTTTTCAGCAGCTCTATCCTCTAGATCCCTGTCCCTTTTGACCCTAGATCTATTGGCCTCTTTTTACGTGTGTTTTGAATAGATTTTTGCCCTCTTTTAGCGTAGTTTTGAGAGACCCACCTTTTTGGGTTCAATTGATGCATGGTTAGCTGTTAAATGTTCTGTTATTTCAGCAATCTATATTGTTCTCTGCAGATTTCTTTTCAGTTACACAACACACTTTTTCTTGCTCTCAAAACGAAAAGGGTTTAAAAATTAAAATTAAAGCACACCACACACTGACCCTAAGTGAAGAAGCGCCTGGTTAACACCGCCTAGCAAAGACTCTAAAATCAATTGTCACTACACCTTATCTGCCCTTGACATTGCTTGATTCTGTCCCTTTCTGCCCTTGTCGGTTTCCTTCTTCCTGTCATCATTGCGCCCCCAAGGCGCCTTTCCCGGAGACTTCTTGGCCTTCACCCTCAGTTTCCGGTTGATCGACACTGTAGTCCGCCCAGTCGTGAGCGTCCACCTTGGTCCTCGACTCTCGGTTCATCGGGTCCTCCTTCTCCTCTACAGTTCTCCCCCTATCCTTCTATGCAGTCGAGGCACAACGCTAGCGAGTTCTCCGGCCTAATGACCGACCTAATACTAGCGGAACATCGCAAAGGGAACTACCCGGCCACCCACACTGTAACCAAGCTCCCCTCCAACATCCCCAAGTTTGAAGGCCTTGCTAGTGAAGATCCCTCCAATCATATCCGATCTTTCCATATGTGGTGTTCCTCTAATTCCATCACTGATGACTCCATCCGTCTTCGTTTATTCCAACGCACCCTTACCGGCGAAGCTTCCAAATGGTATGTTGATGAAGCCACCTCTTCCCATACCACTTTTGCGACCATTGCCCAAGCCTTTTGTCGTATTTTCAGCTCCCGATACGTGCGCGCGGGAGCTCTTGACTTCCTTCAAGCAATCCTCTTCAACACGCCTTTCCGCCCATGTTCAGGAATGGCGAAGAAGACGGAGCTTATGTCAAGCCCCTCCCTTCGAAGATCGGGTTTATATGGACTGGTTCCTTCGCACCCTTCCAGCTCCCATCGGCAAATATGTCGCCTCTCACTTTCCTCAAACTGAAGAAGCCGCCCTTCAAATAGCCTTGAAATATGACCTGATCTACGCTCAATCTAGTTATGTTTATACCGTTCTTCCTGACCTCCCCAGGCCCAGTGGCGCTAACACCTCGGGGGCATCTCATTCCACCGAAGGTATCGTTGGAGCCCTTTCCCATCCGTATGCTCAACCTCCTGTGGGATATGGTCTCCCTCAGGGAGGGGCCAACACCTCTAGCACTCTTCCCCCTCCCTCCAGCATGTATCTAGGATACGGCATGCCTCCTCCTCCTTTTTCCCAACCTCCTGCTTACCTCAATGTTGCCCAACCTAACCCTTACCTTTATCCGCAGCCTAGTGCGCCAGCTCCTCCAGCATATGCGCTTCCATCTCCCTTGCCTCCTCCACACCCGCAACAGCACTTACAGCCCCCTCCAGGGCAAGTATTTGCATAGCAGGGCACGACTAATCCCCCTTCTTCTCAAAGAAGGCGGAGAGGAAATCAAAACCAATCTGCCCCTGGTACCCGTGGACCCAATTCTGGTGTGGACCCTAACACTGCCAACCAGCAACAGGGCACTCAGCCCAAGCCGGACAGGCCACTTCGCACAAATAAGCCTTGTTCGTGTTGCGGTGTTTACGGTCATTACACCCACGATTGTCCCCTCTTACCCAGTCACGGCGGTCTGTGGTCTCAAACCCGGCTAACGCCGGACAACACGCCTCACATGCTCCTCTAATGTGGCACTATCATGCATTTGTGTTTAGATCCTTCCTCGACGAAGTTCGTGGCTGCTGGCAGCGTGACCAGCCGGGTCTACCTCCACCTTCTCTTTACGGTTCTCAGATTGCAGTCCTTGCTGATGCCTCCGACCCTTCCCCAGGCAACTGACCTTCACCCTTCAAACTCGGTCTCGTCGTTACCCCAAGCCTCACACTCGGTGCGAGCCTCCCTCTTCAGCTCTGTGTGAGCCTCTTTCGACAACCAATGGTCCCTTACATATCCCTCAACCCAAAGTTGAGGTCCATACCAAGATTCCTAAAGGACCGTTACGTCGAAATGCTGCTTCTGGTCGAGCCGCTCATTCGTATAGCATAGTAGATGATTTGGCGCAATCTCCTGCTGCCATTTCCACACTGGAACTCCTCCAGTCGTGCCCTTCCCAAAAGAAGGCTCTACTATCTGCCGTGGGCGCTGTAGATCCTGCTGATGACCAAATGATTGTTTTAGACGCCACTCAATCAGACCATCCTCCTCTTCCTCCTTCCGTCGCCTTCCAAATCCCCGTCAAATCAGGGAATGCAACGACCTGCGGTGTATAATTGATGAGGGGGCATCCACTGATGTGATGTTTGGTTTTTGAGGCTGCTCGGATCTCCTGAGCTGGCCCCTTCCACGATCACCCTTCGAGCGTGGGACGGTCATGCCTCCTAGCCCATTGGCCTGTTTCGTAACTGTCCTATCACCCTCGCCAGTAAGACCGTTTGTGTTGAAGTCAAAGTCATTGATGCCCCTCTAGACTACAACATTCTATTGGGGCGAAGCTACACCTATGCCATGTCTGCTGTCCCATCCGTGGTTTTCCGCAAGATGTCTTTCCCTCACAATGGAAAGATAGTCACCATTGACCAGCTATCTTATCATGAGCCGCCATCTCAGACCTCCCCTGAGATGACCATCTCTTCTGTAGCCAATAAGAAAACTGTCGATTCTTTGACCAGTGTCTCCCTCGGTGTCTACAAAGATTCCTCCCTGCTTGGAACTTTTCCTAATCTTCCTCCTCCACCTGTCACCGATCCCATCTTATCGAATGTTTGCATGATGCAATCGTCTCAGGTTGCCCGTAAGCGGCCTGCCTCGGCTAGTCAGCAACCTCCTCCTCGCCCTCCGCAACCCGCTCCTAGCCATTCATCTCAGCCAGCCGGACCTCCTCCTTCTGGCCCTACCCCTATAGCTGGTATCCTTGAACCCCTTTATCCTCTTGGATCGGTTCCTCCTGGCCTTAACCATCTCGAAGCCATCCCTCCTGGTCATTACCCTGCTGGGAAGATCCCTTTCCTAGCTCCCCCTCCCGGAGTATATTCTGTCCCTGTCATGGCCACCCTCTCTCTCCCTAACTTGACCTTGGGCATACCGGTCTGGTACCTTGATCCCCCAGCCGCCACCCCTCCTGGTCACCCCAAACCCTACATGGCTTTGACACCGGTTCAACCGGTCCCCCTCGCTTCCTCTGTTGCCACTGTGCCCTCAGCACCGCCATAGGACCCTTCTCCTGTCGTGACGGCTCCCAGGAAGAAAGTAAAAGTCTGCAAGGGGGCACCCAAAGATAAGACCACCACGACTGACCCGGCCCCTCCTCCACCCGCAAAGCCTTGTGCCTTGTGTGATGTCGTCGGTCACGCCACCCATGCTTGTCCCGAATTGCCCCGTATTCAACCCATGGTTAAAGTCGCGTTCCCCGAGTCTATGGTCCCTGAAGCCTCCATTCCTTCTTCGTTCGTAACCAAGAACCCCAAGACTCTCCGCACCAACAAACCCTGTGATTTGTGCGGCATTCATGGCCATTACTCCCACCATTTTCCTCACCTGACACATTACCGCGCCTCTTTAAAGGTGGTCCAAGAGTATGAGGTTGAACAAAATCAATCCGCCTCTCCCATCCTCGTGCAGTATGCGTCAGGTCAGCCTGAGGATCCCCTCGCTCCCATCGACATTCCCCCCCCTGATGTTCCGATGACGGAGTCTACAGTAACCATTCTTTACCTATCCTCCTCTGCGCGACACTTGGAGCCTAGCCCCCCTGCATCCTCCCCTGTTGTGTCACCCACCCACCCCTTTTCTACCCATACGCGAGATCACCCCACCTGTGTCTCCGTTGACCTCCGTAGCCCAAGTCCTCCCCATACTTCTGTTAGCCCTCATATACCACCCTCCAGTTTGTATATGAGTCATAGTCATCCTGCTCCTTGCACTCCCTCCCGCAGTTGCCGCCCGATGTCTTCTGTGCACTCACGCTGCCCTCATTTCCTCTCCTCCCCTCATTTGTTGTCTTGTCACACCATTCCGAAGGACCTCCCGTCCACACCCTTTATCGGTTACGTCGATGGTGCAAGTCGTTACTCCCGGAATCTAGCCTCGGCAAGTTGGGCCATCTTCACCCCCTTGCATGCCCTTGTTCTCTCTAACGGGGTCTGCATTGGTTCTGCCACTAATAATCAGGCCGAATATGATGCAGTGTGTGGTCTCTTTGCCGATGCCCTCTTTCATCGCGTCCTCCATCTGCACGTTCATTTGGATTCCCTACTTCTTGTCATGCAACTAAATGGTGTTTATCGTGTGCATAACCCTGTGCTATTTAGACGCTATTTATGAGTGAAACTCTTGATACGTGCATTTGAAACCATAACTTTCAACCACATACCTCGAGAACAGAATCACTATGTAGATAGTATCGCAAACCATGTTCTAGACTGGCATTTATCACACACATTTCATTCAAGACAATAACATTCATAATCAATAAAAACGATGCATATCCATAATATGTGTCGCAAAAACATGTGTTTAGAGTCCATCTACTCTGATACATACAACATGCCCATAGCATGTTACAAAAAACCCAAAACTGGGGGCACCACCTACCCCTACATACATAATAGGGGGCACCACATGCCCCACCCCTAATCACTATCTAGAGGATCCCGGGCCAATGGCTCTGCCCCTGCAGCATGTAGATCGTGCATCGCCTGATCGGCCATCGCCATGCGCCGCATGACACCCCGCCACTCCGAGGGTAGACCAACACATGGCTCTATGAACTGGTCGTCTAAGTCCTGCCACCCGCGCTCTGACACTCTGGTCAACAACCTTTCGCATCTACGACGGATGTCCTCCAGCAGGGCGGCTGCATCCTCATTATGCGCCGCTCTCGACTCACTCGGACCTATAGCTCTAGATGTTACCGGTCGTCTCATATATCCGGCTGGTTTTATCGGTGCTATATCTGCATACCAAAAGTACATGAATCAGTACCGTACATTACTATTCAAAAAAAAAAAATTTAACATGCCCACACAAGAATAACAATCTGTCACTTACCATCGGGCCCCCAGACTCAACCAGGCGGAAGTGGCAGGTCAGGATATCCACAGTAGCTCATCCCACTATAGGGATAGTCGTCTATGTACAATGGCATCTGATCCCAATGGGCAAAAAAATCAGGTCGAAACACTCGCCCGACCGCCCCTCCTCCTCCTCTGCACAGTAGCCGTCCCCAACGGCGCATCCTGGGCTCTCTCGGGCCCCCATCTGGAAGTTGTACACGAGGCCTCAAGGTCAGGATCTTCTCAAAGAAGAAGGCGCACAACAAAGTCCCATATGAGCAATCATGGTTCACCTGCCGCCTGCATAGTGACAACTGTCGCTTTAGCGACACCAACATCATTTGGGCCCACCCATAGTAGGTCCCACCCAGCACACTCTCCACTATCATCATCTGCCCCCCAGTGATGTGATGGAGCGCTTGGTTGCCCAGGATACGCAGCACAGCTGCGGCCACTGCACGGTTTTCTAGCCTCTCTAGATCCCCGATCGGTATTCAAGTCCCCTTGACTTGGAGACCCGGTCGACAATGACGCTCCACGAACTCCATGATATGCCGCCCCCGCGGCAATACTGGCTGTGTGTTTCCCACCATCCCCAGTGGCGGGAGACCAGTCAGGAAATACACGTCCTGGACCGTCAGTTCAATCCTGTGCCCCTGCACTACAAATACCTCCTGATCTGGATCCCAGTAACTGCTAATCCGGGCCAATAATGGTTCCCCTGCTCTCATCAAAGGGTTCTCCAAAAACTTGAGAACCCCAAATCTGGCCAATACACGGTGGATGCCCTGATCCACCTGGATCTCTGCCCGTAGTGTCCCCAGATCTCTCTCTCTCCAGTTAACCCTTAAATCTGCCATACCTGCACAAACACATCATTTTTGTCAGCTCACAGATCGGAAAAACCATAACCAAACACCAAAACCCAACTTCCAGCCATAAAACAGCACCAAAACCCCCTCATCTCCCAGGTTGCAGTTTTCTGCCCATTTCTGGGACAGGTCGCACTTTTTGGCCCAAAAAGTGCGACCCGACCGTAGAGATGGAGGAGGGGCTGTTTCTGGATTTCTGGGCCCTAAACTGAAAATTTAATCCATCAAAATGCAAGAGAAAGGTTAGGCCTCTTACCTGCAACTGACGGATCTCAATTCCAATGGTCAGTTTGTCCACTACGTTCGCCGCAAGATTTAGGGCCTTCTCTCCTCTCCACATTCACCACAGGAACAAATGAGTGAGGGAAAACTGCCTTATTAAAAGAGAACCCTTGTTTCTTCTTTCGACTGCTGCGACCACACCGTAGCCCCGTTTGATGAACCGTCTGCACTGTTGGAAAGCTCTCACCGAGCCCTCAAATGGGTATCTATTAGTTTTTTGTGATCTAATACTTCACCAGGACACATTTTTTCCAATAAGGGTCACTTCACCGCTCCTTCAAATCAAATTTCATCACTTCCGACAGTTGTACTTGGGGCACCATCTTGCCTCCTTACTTGTCTTCGTTCGTGTCGATTTTCGTCATGGGTTCCCATCATGTACTCATGTTTCCACGGTCCCCCATTGGGGCCTTTACTGTGTGGCAGCACCATCGAGTCGCCCTTGTTTAGAGCATCCAAGTTGAGTCATCATCGCATTCATGGAGTCTATCCCGAGTCCCTTTGTACCCCGCTATAGCCCTCCATCCTTCATTGCTTAGTCTCTCTCTTGTGTCGCATATTATGACCTTCAGTCCTGCTATCCCCTATCCCTTACGATATTGTGTCAGTCGCTGCCATGTCATTCATGCCCTTTATGCTCTAACAAGGGAAGTCGTCCATTAGCTACTCAGTCCTTTCCACTTCACTATCATCATTAGTGTCAGTCTGTCCGTCGCTCTACTCTTTTCTCTCGTGCTTTAGTTGAGGGTCTCTCATTACCTCACCTATGGCGGACCTCCTTCTGTTGACATCAGCTCATTCATTCCAGAAGCAAGTTCTAGAGGGCGGTGTACCTTGGTTCCAGCTTCCACTCTTGTTCGGTGCCTCGGATCAGGCAAAGGGATCTCTCCTTTCCCTTTGACTTGATTGTTTCTCCAGCTCCTTTCAGCATGATCGAGATCCGTATACTTGATGGTCCAGTGATCCAGCAGCAGCTCTTGATGATTCCCGGGTGTGTGTGAGATGTCTCAACCCTCATGAGGGGGTGGCCCTGCAGGTAGCCCCCCACATGCCGGGATGACCTCTTCTTTGCAGCCTTCGATGCAGCTCCAGATATTTGATGATGTTGGCCGTAGCCACTTGCAGCGCCTCTTCGACTTGCATGTATCAGTCAGATTTTTTGAGCCCTTCCCCATTTACAGGGGGCATTTGGGTTGTATTTGTATCTCATGTACTCAGATATTATTGTACAAGTCCTGGCTGTTATCCCAGGCACAACATGTATATGGGATTCCTCATTGTATTTTTATCTGGCTCATGATTATGCCGGTTGTACTTTATGGTTCGGTCCCTTGTTTACTGGACACACTATTCTTTTGTACTTTGTCTCGGCGGGCATAGGTATGCCTCCCCTGCCGCCTTCAGCACAGGTACCCTCTCATAAAAAGAGACTTGTTGCACCTATGAGTCTCGTCTCCTCAGGGTCTAGTTCTTCAGCACACTATCTACCTTACATTTCTCTCTCTGACTTCCCTTTTGTTGTCTAGTGATTGAGTTCTTACAACGTACTTCGGTCATACGATTTGCTCCTAACACTCGCACGCTGGGGGGCAATTTGTTACACCATTTTTTGGTCATCTAACCTATTACCATTAGATGGACCCAAGTACACCATGTAAGACCAATTTTACCCTAAGTAAAATTGCTTTCACTCTGTTAAAACAGGAAACCCCAAAAGGAAATATTAAACAAACCTATATTTGTTTGGTTTTCCTCATGGAATAATTAATTAAACCATAATTTAATTATTATTCCCAGTCATGTTTAACCCAAAATCAAAGAAATTAATTAGATAAACCCTTATTTATCTTATTATTATTTAAACCTTATTTAGATAATATTCCTTGTTAAATATGACCAAATCACCCACAAATAATTAAATAAATCACTATTTATTTAATTATCTTTCAACCACTTCCTTAAATAATTAAATAAATCATTATTTATTTGATTATCTTCTAACCGCTTACTTAAAAAGGTAAATAAATCATTTATTTATTTATTTTTGAAAAATTAAGGGATTTGACCCAAGTCAAATACCTTTTCCCTCCAACAAATATAATAAAATATTCCATAAAAAGTGGATCTAGATCTGGTTAACCCATGCACCAAGATCTAGAATGACCCAATATTTTGTTATAAATAGGAGGTTTTTCCTACCATTCTTCACCTTTTGTTGCCTATTAGATCACTCTGGATCTATACACTTGGTCACCATTTTCTGCCATTTGCTGTGTGAGCTCCCTTTGAGTTCCATTCTTTGTGTGGGTTTTCTACACCAACAAGAGAGATAAATCTTAGATCTGAAGTGCTGAGGACTTCCAAGAACCCATCCCACTGAGGAGAATTGGATACGCCTTCTTGTTTTCCTCCCAGGTGCCCAATTAATACAAAAATTCTTTCAAAAATTGCTCTTGTCTTGTCTATTGGTATATGGAGCAAACCCTTGTTTTTACTGCTTAATGTCTTTCCATGCATAGATCTGGTTTTTTGCAGCTCTTTTCTTGTTCAACTAACCGCAGATCTAAAGATATTGGTAGCCACTTTTGTTGTTAGGGCTATTAGTTATGCGTAGCTAAAGTGGTCCTTTTTCGTACACTTCGACAAAGGATTCACACTAACAGATCTGTAGCAGAAAATTTCATGTATATCATTTCTGTCAAGAAACCCTTTCTGGGCCATCTTGGATCTATGTAAAAGAGACTAGATCTCTATTTTTTGTGCCTCATTGATTGATATAATAGAAGATCTGATTTGTCTCTATATTTATGAGCATAAAACCTCTATGAAATTCACTGTCACTTTATGCAGTAATTTGTGTTGTAGTAAGTCTTGGGGTTTCAGTGTTTTTGGGTTGTTTTGAGCATGGGAGGCCTGTTTAACTAGGAAAAATCATTATTTTTTGATTTCCTTTCATATATGGTTGTAATAATGTTAGATTTAATGGATCCATGGGCTGCATTTTTCTTTCAATGCCTATATTTCTGAAAAATGCTTTTTTCATGCATGTATTGCTGATTTTCCCATTTTGGGATATTACAGTGGTATCAAAGCTCTAATCTTGGCTCAGCCTGTTTTCTTCAATGATTATGAAGTATTCTTATGGGAAGGAGAAGATATTCAAGAGAGATAATAAAACCCTTACTGCCTGGAGGAATGAGGTTCTCAAAACTTCTCTTTCAAACTCTGTAGGGTATAAGCAAAGACATCAAAGAAATGAGGAGGGAAAGACATGGAAATCCCTCAATAAGATCTAAAATATCTATACATGAGGAAAGCTCCAATTCCTCATATTATGGGTTTGAGCATTCAGCCACATCATCATATTTACAATGCTCTATCAACCACTTTTTCATGAGAAAGAAAAAAAAGGAAGGAGATGTGCTAAAGGAGGAGACTCTTGGTGTTTATTTGCAAGAGTATGAAGCTTAATCTAAGGGGTTCAAAGATCACTTGAACTTCCAAGGGTTTTGCAAGATCAAGGAGGAAATAAGTAGAAGGAGCAAGCAACATGGTGTGGGTAGATTCTTTCTATCTACTTTTGATGGATCACCTAAATGTCCAGCTAAGGCTTGGGTGAAGGAGCTAGACACCTATGTGCAACAACATCAAGTTTCAGAAAAGGAAGCCATCAAAGTAGTAGCACTGCATCTTGAGGGTAAGGCTTATGCTTGGTGGTTGTTTGAATCTTTTTCCTTAAAGAATTCAAATACATATACTTATGCAAAGTTCATTAGAAGAATAGTCGAAAGGTTTGATGAAATAATTTGTGAAACATCTTCTATGAAGCCTATCAAAACAAAACAAACAAAACCTTTGCATGAGTTGGAAGGGTCCATAAATCCAACTCCATTTCAGAGAACAATTGAAGGGGAAGGAAAATTGTATGATGCCTTGCCAAAGGAAAAGTCCCCATTGCAAGAAGAGCTTTCTTCTCAAGAGGAAGACATGGAGATTCCTCCTTCAAAAGAGGACCAAGATCTAAGGTCTCTTATTGATGACGAGGAATTTTCAACTATTGAAGAGGAGGAAGAGAAGGCTGGAGATAACAGTACAGTCATGACAAGAGCACATCTAGTACCTCATGAAGAGGAATATGGAGCATTTTTTCCAAGGAGAGAAACCCTTGCACTCTTGCAAGGAGTTCCAAAGAATCTCACATATGGAGATCATGGCACAATCCATGTGCAGCATGTATCAAATGGTGAGATGTGGAAGGTAAAGGAGGATAAAGGGGAGGGCAAGCATCATATGATGAGGAGTATACACCCCTCTCTATTTTAGAAGTTTGATGTAAAAATGAGGCAGGAGGATTTGTGCAGTGAAGGCAAGGACTAATCAGTCCACACACATATACATCCTACTCTATATCTTGATGTCTCTTTTAATGGAGGCATTCCACCAAGGAGACCCCATGATTGGAAGAAGAATAAAGTGTTCTCTCAAATATGGGTAGAATTTACATATTTGGCTAAGGAGGGAGCCTTGGGAGAGGCTAGCACAACACAGAGAATCTTTCATGAGTTCAAAGGAGAGGTAAGAAATTTTCTGAAATGGACATTGCCATCTCCCACACAACAACTTGTGCTGGAAAAGGAGAATTTAGAAATGTATGATGGCATGAGCATGATGTCAAATAGCCACTCCATATATTTGGGGCAGGCAATGATATTCTCACACACAAAGAATATTTCTGAACATGACAAGAGGATATCAACACTCTTGCATGCATGGGCCAAATTAAGGAATTTTTGGAGAGGCAACAAAAGAAATTTGATAGTACTCCAACATGTGACTTTGGCATCAAGCATGTCAAAGAGGAGAGCCATGTTATGACAGGGGCTGCATTTTAGATTTCTACAGTGTTGTCATTGTTGGGGAGCCTAGATCCTTAATGGGAGTCCCAACTCTTGATGGAATACTCCAAGGACCTTTCCACATGTAAGGTTCCTGATGGGAAAGTGATGGATGGGAGGTATAAAGTAGTTGATGGAGTCATTTATTCTCATGATCAGATCTATTGGGTTAGAGACTCCAAGCTTTAGTATAAACTACTTAATGCAGCCTATGAGATATTGCCTTCCAAACCCACTAGTGTCATTAGAGCATACCGTATTATCTTAGATGGATTCATGTGGGATAAATTCAATGAGGAGATGCACTCTCATATGAAGAAGTGCATAGATCATTTTCTGGTTGAGGAGGAACATAGCTCTTGGGAAGAGTTATCATCATCACTTCCTTATTCATTGGGTGTGAGAGGGAGCTCATCCATGAGTTACCTCACTGATTTGAATCAAGTGTATAGTAATACTTGTATTTCTAAACATCATGATGTATCTACTATATGCTTGTATTTTCTTAACACTCATATGCAGGGCTTTGCTCCAAGAGGGGGCACTTTTTCTTATGGGCTTCATGGGCTACTTGGAGCCATGAGCAATGGAGAAGTTGACCATCCCCTAAAATATTTTGGGGAGATGTTGTATTATTCATGGTGTGCTTCATTAGCACCAACTATCATACACCTTCTCCAAGCATGCGAGAAGGATGGGACAGCCAACAAGTGTTGGCAAAAACACTTTTCATATCATATTCTATGGCAGTTAGGAGTAAAACTATGGTGGTTGCACTTGATGGATCATTTTCCTTCTCCATTGTTGCATACAGCAGCTAGCATGACTCTAATTATGATTCCAATTGCTGAAGATGTTCTTATATTTGTTGGGAACATGGTTGGGAGGAAGACACATTGGTTGGATGTGTCCATGGGGAAAGAAATTTCTCGCATTTTTTGCACTACATGTTCCAAGGGGAGCATAGGAAACTATGTGACCACTATAATAGATCACTTGTTTCTTTATGAGGTGGACCATATGATTGATTGGAGCACTTGGGACATACCTCTCATGAGAAATTAGGAGGATATTTTCTATGAATTACCAAGCTGGGATGTGATTTATTTCATTTGGATGATAGCATGGAGGTGGGAGTCCTTAATTGATGATGAAATTCCCCATGATTTTCATCACTTATATATTGAGGAGGCCATTGATCAACAATAAGGTTTCCATATCAACCTTCCTTTCTTTCATGATGAGAGCCATTTGGTTTATCCACCAAAGGCCAAGTTTCAGACTTGGGAGGAACCATTGGGAGATAGAATTATTGTAGAAATTTTGAAGCAATGGTGGAGACTATTGGATGAGGTGGCCACAAGAGGAGGAGGGGAGATTTTGCAGCACCCTTGTAGCTGCTTGAGGACAAGCAACATTTGGGAGGGGAATACTATAATATTCCTACATTAGCATGTAGCTAATAGTAATATTAATTTTTATTTTAAAATCTAGTTAGATGAATAAATGGGCAAGGAGGCTCATAAGTTGTTTAAGTAGGAATAAAATCCCTCATAATGTGAAAAGGGATCATGTTAACAACCATTTAAAGCATCCACATGTGTGAAAAGGGTCTAAAATGTGTGGAAAAATTCAAGTTTGACCAAGTCAACAACATTATTATATGAGGAGTGGATCCTAAATAAAGACATCTTAATGTGAATGAAGATCAATCTAGCTTGTCAAAATGAAGACACCTTGAGTGTGAAAAGAGACAATGCATGAAGATCCAGTCAAGGTTGATCCAGTCAAGATTGACTAAATAAAATAGCGCTGTAAAAATATGAGTAAGACTAATGGAGACAATGTAATTTTGGTGGAGGAGCCTTTGCATGGAAGTAACCTCATAATTGGGTGGGACCCTTGGTGAGGAAGATCATGAACTATCTAATGAAGGGAATGGAAACCATATGGGGATCATTGAAGAATATATTTTTTATATGGTCTCTTTATACTTTCTGCATTGTTTGGATTTTTAGCTAAGTTTTCTACACCGTTTAGTGCAAGGGTTTTCTCATGCAGGAATTCCCCACTCTTGCTTGGAAATCTTGTTTAAGAAATCTAAGGAGAGCATCCTGTGCTATATTTTCCACTATATGTTGTTAGGCCAAGTAGTCACCTTTAGTAACAGCATGGTCCCTTGGATAAACTGCATTATTTATTAATTTATTGCAGTGGAGGGGTTTAATCCCTTGTTTTATGAGCTAGTTTCCCAAGAGGAGGATCAGCCTTTTCTCTGGAAAGCTAGAAGGAGTGTCTACTACCATTTATTTGCATGATCAACCATATTTATGTAGTTCTTTAGACATACAATGTGATTCAGCCATATATCTACACCAAAAAATTTCATGTATACCATTTTTGTTAAGAAACCCTTCCCGGGCCATCTTGGATCTATGTAAAAGAGACTAGATCTCTATTTTTTATGCCTCATTGATTAATATAATAGAATATCTGATTTTGATCTAAATTTTTGAGCATAAACCCTCTATAAAATATGCTATCAGTTTATGTAGTAATTTGTGTTGCAGTAAGTCTTGGGGTTTCAGTGTTCTTGGGCTGTTTTGAGCATGGGAGGCCTGTTTAACTAGGAAAAATTAATTAGTTTCTTATTTCCTTTCAGATATGGTTGTAATAATGTCAAATTTAATGGATCCATGGGCTAAATTTTTCTGTTAATTTTTATATTTTTGAAAAATACATTTTTCATGCATGTATTGTTGATTTTCCCATTTTGGGATATTACAGTCTGTGTGGTTGCATGAGGTATGGAAATATCAATCATACACAATGGTTGAAATCATAGGCCCACTTGAAAGGGACTGTGACCAGTCAAGATATGGAGAGCTCTATTATAGCTATGCTGCACATATGGAAGGCTCTCATCCCATGTTCATGGATACTTGTAGTTGTACATGTGGAGTATATGCACTATCATCCTATTGACGACCTTTGTCCAGCCATATTTATGGGGATGGAATGTAGTTGACTTGGTGAGCTTGGTGTCCAATAGTGCCTATAGGCTTGACCAAAATGTTCTCAAGAACCTACTATCTCGATCTAATATAATAATCTGCAGGATCCCAAAATGTACCCAAACTCTTTCAAAGAAGAGTTTGGAAGTGTCCTTTACTGTGATACTCTTCTTGCATGTTGCCAATATAGCCATTTTTGAGACTCTATCCATGACCACAAATACATAGTCATTACCATGCTTGGTAGAAGGGAGGCGAGACATATAATCCATGGAGATGGATTCCCAAGGCTGACTAGGAGTGGGAAGAGGAGTGTACATGCCTTGCTTATTTATGGTTGGCTTGGCGATGGCACAGGCAGTGCAGGATGTGATATATTTCCCAACATGTTGTTGGATTTTTTGCCTATAGAAATACCACTGCAATACAACCACTGTCTTTTCTACCCTGAAGTGTCCAGCGACCTGCCTGTAGTGTGCCTCCCAAATCATCTTGGCCTGCTTTCTTGAAGGAACACAAAGGTGTCCGATGTTACATAACAGTGCATCCTAGAGGTGATAATTTGACACTTTTTTGCCTCCCAGGAGCGTTTGGTGTGTTTTTTTGAAGTCTGTATCGCTCTTGTAAAGAGTTAGCCATCTTGAAGTCTCGTGCCCACAAGAGTCGAGCACAGTGGTTAGTGCCATGGTAGGTGGTCGGCTGAGGAAATATACAAAATTTTTGGTGCTTCACTTCTTGTACTTAATATACAAATGGAAATATTGTAGGTTTGTGGACCATTTCTGATGGTGATTGTTCTATAACTTCCCTTGTGTCTGTATAAATTGGAGGGGTCGGTGGTCTATGTGGATGATTTTTTCATTCCCTAGAATGTAGTGATTCCACTGCTAGCATGCTTGCACAATGGAATACATTTATGTTTCATGGGTGGAATTATTTTGGACTGTGTCTAAAAGTGTCTCACTGCGATATGCTATTGGATGACCATGTTGAGTAAGAATTGCACCAATTGCGTAGTCGGAGGCATCTGTCTCAACCTCAAATGGTTTTTGTAGGTCTAGTAATGTGAGAATAGGTGCAAATCAAAGACAAGGCTTCAATTTAGAAAATTCCTTCTGTTGGAATTCATACCAGAATAATATTTCATTTTCTCCTCCTTTGGTGACTTGAATAAGGGGCCAAGTGATATGGGAGAATCCCAACATGAACCTGCGGTAGAAGTAGGCAAGTCCTAGAAATTTGTGGTTCTCTGTTAGAGTGGTTGGGGTATGCCAATCCTAAATCACTTTTATCTTGGTTGGATCCACATGTACACCTTTCTCATCAATGAAGCACCCGAGGTATTGAACCTGGGTCATACCAAAAGTGCATTTTTCCTGATTGGCACACAACTTGTGTTGTTGCAGTGTTTGGAGGACCTGTCAAATGTGGTGGAGGTGTTCCTCCCAACTTTGACTAATGATTAGGATGTCACCCAAATACACCACCACGAATGAGTCGGTAAAAGGTCGCAATATTTCTTCAATCAACCTCATGAAGGTTGCGGGGGCATTCATCAACCCGAAATGTATCACCAACCATTCGAAGAGACCCTCCTTAGACTTGAAGGTAGACTTCCATAAATCAAAGGGTTTGATTGGTACTTGGTGATAACTGAACTTAAACTCAATTTTGCTGAAATATTTGGCCCCCCTAAGCTGTTCCAGAATGTCATCAAACTGTGGGATTGGATACCTATTCCAGACAGTGATCTTGTTCAACACCTGATAGATAATATAGAGTCTCCAGGTGTTTTCCTTCTTTTGTACCAACACAATTGGGCTCCCACAGGGTGAGGAGCTTGGCTTGATGTTCCCTTTCTTCAACAACTCTTGGATCTACCTTTTGATTTCATCATTCTCCATGAGAGGGTGTCGATAGATCAACCCATTAGGTAGTATCATGCCTCAGTTCAAATCAATGGAGTGCTTGACCTGACAGTGTAGAGGAACCCCTGTGGGTGAGGAGAAAATATCCTAATTGTATTCCTCCATGACTTTGTCCATATGTTGTTGTCTTGTAAGGGAGCTCTATTTTTAGGCTACGACCACAATCTTCTTCTTTCCATGTGGGAAAAATGTAATGAAAAAAAATTCCTGGTTTGGGAAATAATATCACTTCATTGCTTTGCAAGCAGTACTACCTCCGGTATCCTGTAAATTTATTTCCCAAAGTAATAATAACAGAATGAGGCCTAGACTCATACATAATATGTCGCTTCCACAAGCATGGTTGGCCTAATAATACATTAGAAGCTTCAAGAGTAGAAACATCACACAGTACCTCATCTGTGAAGGGATTAATGTTGTAGGGAAGGTGTCACTGTTGGCTAATAGGGAGATATGTTCCTTGGTGAAGCCGCCCGATGGTATATGGTTGCAGGTGTGATGTGCTCGGTAGGCCCAACTGCTTCATGACCTCTGCTGAAATGAGGTTATTTTGGCTTCCTCTATCGATAATGAATTATAGTGGGTTACCCTTCACCCACATCGAGGAATGGAAGAGGTGCTCCTCCTCCTCTCGATACATAGGCTCCTCCCTTTAGAGCTTGGTGGTGGTTGTTAGCCTCCACAATCTCCCAAGGTTAAGAAAGGATATCGATGGAGGTAACCTCAAACCAAGGTTTTAGTTTGGTAGCTAGCCCTACCAAACCAGAGAGGGCTTTCTCTATTGAAATCACAGCCAGGGGCTTGACTGGATGAAGAGTGGATTTTAGGCTAGATAGGTCAGTACTAGGGTTTTGAAAGTTTATGGTTTTTCTATTGGATCAGGGATGAAAACCAAGTAGCTAGGCAAAATTTTTCAAAGGGCTATAATTGCAAATATATGGAGGAGAAAGATAGAAACACTTTTATGATGGGTTTAGGCTTTTTTCAGTGTAGTGTAGGGTTTGAAATGAAAGAGGATCTTTATGATCATGTATCATGAATTCATTAAAACATAAGGAAGAAAACATAAAATGATATTCCCAAATAAAACATACCTTATAGAGAATTATGCTTATCAAAATTTTAGGAAGATCACTGAAGAAAGAAAGGCATGGAAAGAGAACATGTATATCATTTATAAAATACTATAATAGATAAAATACAACGTCAAAAACTCACTATACATGAATTCCTAGATAATAGCTACAACTGGTCCTTTGAATTTCTGAATAAAAGTTGAAGCACAAGCTACAATAGTCTCACCCTCTGATGTCCAACCTTTAGAAATGACTAAGAAATGCATAAATATAGTAAAAAAACCATTTCCCCTCTCTTAGGGGTTGAATCCTTGAGTGGAGGAGCTGATCACATGATCCTCTCACCTAAAACCTGAAGATCAGGGTGGTTAACAAGACTCTCGCCAAGTTATAAAAACTGATACATTTGACCAAAAATGACTTTAAAAGCATGTATCTACCTCATATTTACTCTATCCAACATAATTACACATGTTTAAATCATCAAAACATTAAAAAGTTACTAATTACATCAGTTGAGGTCGAACCTAGACCAAGTGTTACACCATTTTTTGGTCATCATTAGATGGACCCAAGTACACCATGTAAGACCAATTTTACCCTAAGTAAAATTGCCTTCACTATGTTAAAACAGGAAACCCCAAAAGGAAATATTAAACAAACCTATATTTGTTTGATTTTCCTTATGGAATAATTAATTAAACCATAATTTAATTATTATTCCGAGTCATGTTTAACCCAAAATCAAAGAAATTAATTAGATAAACCTTTATTTATCTTATTATTTTCTAGGAATAATTATTTAAACCTTATTTAGATGATATTCCTTATTAAATATGACCAAATCACCCACAAATAATTAAATAAATCACTATTTATTTAATTATATTTCAACCACTTCCTTAAATAATTAAATAAATCATTATTTATTTAATTATCTTTCAACCACTTCCTTAAATAACTAAATAAATCATTATTGATTTAATTATCTTTCAACCACTTCCTTAAATAATTAAACAAATCATTATTTATTTGATTATCTTCTAACCGCTTCCTTAAAAAGATAAATAAATCATTTATTTATTTATTTTTGACAAATCAAGGGATTTGACCCAAGTCAAATACCTTTTTCCTCCAACAAATATAATAAAATATTCCATAAAAAGTGGATCTAGATCTGGTTAACCCATGCACCAAGATCTAGAATGACCCAATATTTTGTTATAAATAGGAGGGTTTTTCCTACCATTCTTCACCTTTTGTTGCCTATTAGATCACTCTCGATCTATACACTTGGTCCCATTTTTCTACCATTTGCTGTGTGAGCTCCCTTTGAGTTCCATTCTTTGTGTGGGTTTTCTACACCAACAAGAGAGAGAAATCTTAGATCTGAAGTGCTGAGGACTTCCAAGAACCCATCCCACCGAGGAGAATTGGATACGCCTTCTTGTTTTCCTCCCAGGTGCCCCATTAATATAAAAATTCTTTCAAAATTGTTCTTGTCTTGTCTATTGGTATATGGAGCAAACCCTTATTTTTTCTGCTTAATGTCTTTCCATGCATAGATCTGGTTTTTGCAGCTCTTTTATGTCTAACTAACCGCAAATCTGAAGATATTGGCAGCCACTTTTGTTGTTAGGGCTATTATTTATGCGTAGCTAAAGTGGTCCTTTTTCGTACACTTCGACAAAGGATTCATACTAACAAATGGCGACTCCACACGGGTTTTAAATTACGACCGCTGTCGTTTTTCCTATTCCTGTATATCCAGCTACTTCAGACCCTAGGGTTTCTCTTCAGCTGTTTATTTTTCCTATTTTTATGTTGTTTTTCTCACATAAAACCATAAAACATTCAAATTTTTAACTTTCGTGTGTTTCTGGCCCTATTGCGCAGGTAAGCGACACCAGCCGCAACTGAGACGACAACTTTGCTGAAAATCTGCCACCGAGACAATCGGAACGGGGGGTCGCACTTTTTGGCCCATAACTTGTGACCTGGACCTCTAGGTCGCACTTTTCAGCCTGTTTTCTGCGACCTGCACTGAAATCAGGTCAGAACCTGCGACCTGCCAATTTTTCAGTGATTTTTCTGCAATTTTTCTGGGTTTTGCTACAGCTTCTGTCAGGGTCTTCCAGCCTCTGTCTCAGCCCGCTTTGACCAAGTTCTGATCTGTTTTTAATCATCTAAGTGGGAACCTAGCCCCCTAGGGCTTTAGTACCCTCCACTTTTTGTGGAAGAGTTTTAGCTGTTTCAGCCGTCTATTTTTCAGAGCTTCAGCCTTCTATTTTCTAGATCTGTTACCTCCTTTTCAGATCCCTTGTAATCAGCTCTTCTACCTCTCAAATCACCTCTTGAAGATTTGTTTGGATCTACTTTTAGGGCCTTCTCCTTGCCCCCTCCGTTTTTTTCTGATTCCCTTCCTTTTTCCAGCCACCTTTCCTCTGTCTCTTCGTTGTGATCTGCACCTTTTTTCAACAGCTTTATCCTTTAGATCCCTGTCCCTTTTGACCCTAGATCTATTGGCCTCTGTTTACGTGTGTTTTGACTAGATTTTTTCCCTCTTTTAGAGTAGTTTTGAGAGACCCGCCTTTTTGGGTTAGATTGATGCATGGTTAGCTGTTAAATGTTCTGTTATTTCAGCGTTATTTACTGTTCTATGCAGATTTCTTTTCAGTTACGCAGCACACTTTTTTTTTGCTCTCAAAATGAAAAGGGTTTAAAAATTAAAATTAACGCACACCACACACTGACCCTAAGTGAAGAAGCGCCTGGTTAACACCGCCTGGCAAAGAATCTAAAATCAATTGTCACTCCACCTTGTCTGCCCTTGACCTCACTTGATTCTGTCCCTTTCTGCCCTTGTCGGTTTCCTTCTTCCTGTCATCATTGCGCCCCCAAGGCGCCTTTCCCGGAGACTTCTTGGCCTTCACCCTCAGTTTCCAATTGATCGACCTGCTCCACCCTGCCGTCGTCGAGCCAGTCCTCCTTCGAGTCCGCACTCCGACTCCTCTCCTGATTCATCGGGTTCTCCTTATCCTCCTGGTTCTCCCCCTGTCACCTTCACTATGTCTGGTCTAGGGCCTAACGCTAGCGGTTCTCCCGACCCTAATGCCGTCACTACTACTAGTGGAACCACCACAGGAACTACCTCGGCTGCACCCTTGCTCCCCTTCTTGGCAGGCCTCATCCTCCCCGATTTGGACCGGTTGATAAACGACCCTATACACCATGACGCTAGCTGGCCTGGTATGCCGACAAATCTCCCTTCCGACATCCCAAAGTTTGAAGGCCATGATGGAGAAGATCCTTCAAATCATGTTCGATCTTTCCACATGTGGTGTTCATCTACCTCCATTACCGATGACTTTGTTCATCTTAGATTGTTCCAACGCACGCTTACAGGCGAAGCTTCTAAGTGGTATGTTGATCAGCCCACTTCCTCCCATACCAACTTTGCAACTCTTGCCCGGGCTTTTTTATCTTACTTCCAGCTTCCCCTTCGTTATGACACTGGTATCGAACTCTTGACTTCCTTCAGGCAAACCTCTTCGACCCGCCTTTCTACCCGTGTCTAGGAATGGCGAAGAAGACGGAGCCTATGCCGATCTCCTACCTTCGAAGACCGTGTCTACATGGACTAGTTCCTTAGATCTCTCTTGTCCCCTATCGAGAAAGATGTCGCATCACATTTTCCTCAAACCAAAGAAGATGCCCTCCAAATGGAGTTAAAATATGACCTGATCTATGCTCAGATAGGTTATGATCCTACTGTCCTACCTGATCTCCCCAGACCCGATGATGCCCATACACTGGGGGCACCTCATGCCGCTGACAGTATCGTTGGATCTATCTCTCATCCATCCGCTCAACCTCTCATGAGCTATGGTTTTCCTAGGGGAGGGGGCACCACTTCCTGCACTTCTCCCCCTCCCGGTAGCACGCATCCAGGATACGGCATGCCTCATCCTTTTTCCAACCTCGCTACCTCAATGTTGCCCAACCTAACCATTACCCTTATCCGTAGCCCGGTGCACCCGCCCTCTCAAAGATATGCGCTTCGCCTCCCTTTTGCCTTCAACCCTCGCGCAACAAGAAATACCGGCCCTCAAGAGCAATGTGTGGATGCACACAGGATTCATGGCTACCCAACCACCCGATCGGGACAGTGGCCACTCCACCTTCCCCTTCGGTTCCCTCCAATTAATGTATCCCCAGCATGAACTCGATCCACCTCTAACTCTAATCTTTTAACCTTCAAACTCGGTCTCGCCAGTACCCCAAGCCTCCTGCTCAGTTTTCCCCTGAGCCTCCTTCTTCAGGTTCTACAGAGCCTCTTTCGACACCAAATGGCCCCTTACATATCCCTCAACCCAAAGTTGAGGTTCATACCAAGATTCCTAAGGGACCATTACGTCGAAACGCTGCTTCTGGTCGAGCTGCTCACTCGTATAGCATAGTAGATGACTTGGCGGAATCTCCTGCTGCCATTTCCACATTGGAACTCCTCCAGTCGTGACCTTCCCAAAAGAAGGCTCTACTAACTGCCATGGGTGCTGTAGATCCTGCTGATGACCAAATGATTGTTTTCAATGCCACTCAATCAGACCATCCTCCTCTTCCTGCTTCCGTCGCCTTTCAAATCCAAGTCAAAATCCGAAACGCGAAGGTCTCTCAGTGTATAATTGATGAGGGGGCATCCACCTGTGTGATGTCCGCTTCGGTTTGGAAGTAACTCGGATCTCCTGAACTGGCCCCTTCCACGATCACCCTTAGAGCGTGGGACGGTCATGCCTCCCAGCCCATTGGCCTGTTTCGTAATTGTCCTATCACGCTCGCCGGTAAGACTGTTTACATTGACGTCGAAGTCATCGACACCCCGCTAGATTACAACATTCTATTGGGGTGAAGCTACACCTATGCTATGTCTACTGTCCCATCCGCGGTCTTTCGCAAGATGTCTTTCCCCCATAATGGAAAGATAGTCACCATTGACCAGTTGACATATCATGAGCCAAAATCTCAGACCTCACCTGAGATGCCCATCTTTCCTAGAGGACAATGCTAAACCATCGATTCCTCGACTGTCTCTCCCCGTGCATCTACAAAAGACCTCTTTGCTCGGAACCTTCCCTGGTCTTCCTCCTCCTCCTATCTCTGACCCCAACTCATCGAATGTTTGCATGATGCAATAGTCTCGGGCTGCTCTCAAGCAACCTGCTTCGGCTAGTCAGCAACCTTTCCCTCCGCAACCTGCTCTTAGCCCTTCACCTATAGTTGGTATGCATGAGCCTCTTTATCCTCCTGGCATGGTTCCTCCAAGCCTTAGCCATTTAGGAGCCGTCCCACCTGGCCATTACCCCTCTGGTCAGATACCGTTCCTAGCTCCCCCACCAGGAGTGTACATGGTACCGGTCATGGCCACCCTCTCTCTTCCTAACTTGACCCTTGGGATTCCCGTTTGGTACCTTGATCCTGCAGCCCCTACCTTGCCTGGTCAACCCAAACATTATATTGCTTTGACCCCGGTTCAACCGGTCCCCATGACTTCTCCCGCTGCATCAGTGCCTCAGTCACCTCAACAGGAACCACCTCCTGTTGCGACCTCTTCGGTTAAGAAGGGCAAAGCTCGCAAGGGGCCATCAAAGGACAAGGCTGCCTCGACAAACCCTTCTCCTCCTTAGCCTCCAAATCATACCATCCGGTGTGCTTTGTGTGATGTTGTCGGTCACACCTCCCATACCTGTCCTAAATTGCTTCATCTCAAGCCCATGGTTAATGTCACGTTCCCTGAGTCCGCGGTCCCAGAAGCCTTTGTTCCTTCCGCGACTGCGGCCAAGAACCCCAAGACTATTCAAACCAACCACTCCTGTGCTTTGTGTGATCTCCATCGCCATTACACCCATCTTTGTCCCCGCCTCGAGGACTTCCGCACCTCTATCACTGTGGTCCACCAATTCGAGGCCAAGCGCAATGAGTCCACCTCTCCCCTATTTGCGCATTCTGCTTCAACAGAACTACCAGATATGACTACTCCCATTGACATTCCCCCTCCTGATGTCGAGATGACGGAGCCTTCGTCCAGCATTTTTTACCTATCATCATCCATGAGACCCTCGGAGAACATTCCATCTGAATCCTCCCCTGTTGTTTCGCTTGACCTTCCTTCAGCGATCCTCTTGGGCTCAACATCGGTAGATCCTTTATCTACTTACTCTTCGGTCACCCCTTGTGATGATGCGCATGTGAACCTCTCTTCTCATGATGATGATTCCGGTCACTTCACCACGTCAGGTGGTCTTTCTTCCACCAGTCACCCCATCTTCTATCGCAATGACGACATTATGGAAAAAATCCCCACCCCTGACATTATCTATTCCCCCTTACATCAAACCCATGCGTTCACACCACACCCAACTTGTGGCCATTACATTGAAACCCACAGTTTGGGTAAGGGGGCACCCACATTTGAGAGACCAAGAGAAGCAATTCTCCACTACTCTCCTAGTGGATCTGGTCGTGTTGACTTTAGTCCCAGTATTCTTCCACATTTCGAAGAACCTCTAGAGTCCCATATCACTTCAGATCACTCTAGGGATGATACCCCTTATCGTTCCCTCATCTTACATCAGCAACCCAGTCTCTTAGACATTATTGTTGACCAACCTATAGCTTTTCTCCGAGAGCATTAGTTCATTATCTCCAAATCCTCTTTTTGGGACAGTGACACCAGGTACACCAACTTGGAAACTTAAAGTCCATTTGATCCCTATATGCAGTACCAAAAGAGATTGGTAATCCTCCATTTCCTTTCTCACACTACATAACCATAACGAGAACAAATGGCACACCACATCATTTAAATGTGTTTAGATTCCCCTTTTTTCTAAATACATTTTGGCATGACCACACCATGCTCGGGGGCACCTATGCCCCTCAACCATAACCCTCCTCACCTCGTTTTTGGAGAGGAGGTAGTCTTACCAATCGAGTGTGACATCCCTTCCCTTCATCTGGCTGTTGAACTTCTCCCTGACACCCAACCTCTAGAACAACGACTTATCATGCCTGAGCGTGCCTCTGTAGACCGCCGTGTTGCATTGCAAACCATGGAAGCGGCCCAGAAACGCACCAAAGCTCAATATGACCGAAAAGTCCAGCCTCAAAGGCGACCTTGTTCTAGTATGTGACCAAGCCCATGATGTCCTTAGTCACGGGAAGTTCGACTCATTATGGCTAGGCCCTTACGTCATCAGTAAGGGTCTTGGTAAGGGGGCATACCTTTTAGAGGACTTCGAAGGCAATCCTCTTCCTAATCCTCGCAATGCACTCTATCTTACGAAATATTACCCTTAGCATTTCCCTTCTGAGATGCATGTTTTATGTTCTTTTAGATAGCCAGCATCTTTTTTGTACTTTCATCCTTCACCAGGAGCTATTTTGTCCAAGAAGGATCGCTTCACCTCTCCTTCAAATCGAACTTCCTCACTTACAACACTTGTACTTGGGGCACCATTTTGCCTCCTTACTTGTCTTTGTTCGTGTCGATTTTCATCATGAGTTATCATCTTGTACTCATGTTTTCATGGTCCCCCATTGGGCCTTTACTGTGTGGCAGCACCATCAAGTCGCCCTTGTTTAGAGCATCCAAGTTGAGTCATCATCGCATTCATGGAGTCTATCCCGAGTCCCTTTGTACCCCGCTATAGCCCTCCACCATTCATTGCTTGGTCTATCTCTTGTGTCACACATTATGGCCTTCAGTCCCACTGTCCCCTATCCCTTATGATATTGCGTCAGTCACTGCCATGTCATTCATGCCCTTTATGCTCTAACAAGGGAAGTCATCCATTAGCTACTCAGTCCTTTCCATTTCACGATCATCATTAGTGTCAGTCTGTCCGTCGCTCTACTCTTTTCTCTTATGCCTTAGTTGAGGGTCTCTCATTGCCTCACCTATGGCGGACCTCCTTCTGTCGACATCAGCTCATTCATTCTAGAAGCCAGGTCTAGAGGGCGGTGTACCTTGGTTCCAGCTTCCACTCTTGTTCGGTGCCTCGGATCAGGCAAAGGGATCTCTTGTCACCCTTTGACTTGATTGTTTCTCCACTCCAGCTCCTTTCAGCATGATCGAGATCCGTATGCTTGATGGTCCAGTGATGCAGCAGTAGCTATTGGTGATTCCCGGGTATGTGTGAGATGTCTCAGCCCTCATGAGGGGGTGGCCCTGCAGGTAGCCCCCCACATGCCCGGATGACCTCTTCATTGCAGCCTTCGATGCAGCTCCATATATTTGATGATGTCGGCCTTAGCCACTTGCAACGCCTCTTTGATTTGCATGTATCAGTCAGATTTTGTGAGCCCTTCCCCGCGTATAGGGGGCATTTGGGTTGTACTTGTATCTCATGTACTCAGATCTTATTGTATAAGTCCTGGCTGTTATCCCAGGCACAGCATGTATGTGGGATTCCTCATTGTATTATTATCTGGCTCATGTTTATGCCGGTTGTACTTTATGGTTCGGTCCCTTATTTACTGGACACACTATTCTTTTGTACTTTGTCTCGGCGGGCATAGGTATGCCTCCCCCGCCGCCTTTAGCACAGGTACCCTCTCATAAAAAGAGACTTGTTGCACCTGCGAGTCTCGTCTCCTCAGGGTCTAGTTCTTCAGCACACTATCTACCTTGCATTTCTCTCTCTGACTTCCCTCTTGTTGTCTAGTGATTGAGTTCTTACAACGTACTTCGGTCATACGATTTGCTCCTGACACTCGCACGCTGGGGGGCAATCTGTTACACCATTTTTTTGTCATCATTAGATGGACCCAAGTACACCATGTAAGACCAATTTTAACCTAAGTAAAATTGCCTTCACTATGTTAAAACAGGAAACCCCAAAAGGAAATATTAAACAAACCTATATTTGTTTGATTTTCCTTATGGAATAATTAATTAAACCATAATTTAATTATTATTCCCAATCATGTTTAACCCAAAATCAAAGAAATTAATTAGATAAACATTTATTTATCTTATTGTTTTCTAGGAATAATTATTTAAACCTTATTTAGATAATATTCCTTGTTAAATATGACCAAATCACCCACAAATAATTAAATAAATCACTATTTATTTAATTATCTTTCAACCACTTCCTTAAATAATTAAATAAATCATTATTTATTTAATTATCTTTCAACCACTTCCTTAAATAATTAAATAAATCACTATTTATTTAATTATCTTTCAACCACTTCCTTAAATAATTAAATAAATCATTATTTATTTGATTATCTTCTAACCGCTTCCTTAAAAAGATAAATAAATCATTTATTTATTTATTTTTACAAATCAAGGGATTTGACCCAAGTCAAATACCTTTTCCCTCCAACAAATATAATAAAATATTCCATAAAAGGTGGATCTAGATTTGGTTAACGTTATTTTAATCATGCACCAAGATCTAGAATGACCCAATATTTTGTTATAAATAGGAGGGTTTTTCCTACCATTATTCACCTTTTGTTGCCTATTAGATCACTCTGGATCTATACACTTGGTCCCATTTTTCCATCATTTGCTGTGTGAGCTCCCATTGAGCTCTATTCTTTGCATTGGGTTTTCTACACCTACAAGAGAGAGAAATCTTAGATCTGAAATGCTGAGGACTTCCAAGAACCCATCCCACTGAGGAGAACTGGATACGCCTTCTTGTTTTCCTCCCAGGTGCCCAATTAATATAAAAATTCTTTCAAAAATTGTTCTTGTCTTGTCTATTGGTATATGGAGCAAACCCTTGTTTTTACTGCTTAATGTCTTTCCATTCATAGATCTGGTATTTTGCAGCTCTTTTCTTGTCTAACTAACCACAAATCTGAAGATATTGGCAGCCACTTTTGTTGTTAGGGCTATTAGTTATGCGTAGCTAAAGTGGTCCTTTTTCGTACACTTCGACAAAGGATTCATACTAACACCAAGTCAACTCAGAAAATTGACATTTAGGCAAAAATGCAGCGAAATTGGGAGAAATGTGTTTTGGAGCCCTTCCCAAGATCCAAATGTTGATCTGAAAGTTGCCGGAGATAGACATTCGTGTTGGATACATGATAGAGTCCTCAATAATGGAAAATTATTTCTTCTAGCCCCTCAAAAATTTATTCTCCCAGAGGTACTCCCAAAAATGCACCGTGTTGGTCAAAAAGAGGGTAGAAAGGTGTTGTTTTAGTAGTTTTTGGATCTTTTCACCTGCTATATCTTGCTAAAAATTTGCTCCCAGGGGCTAGAAATTATGTAAAACTCATAATAAATAAAAAAATGAAAACATTTTTCATTTTTTGGTTTTGATCAAAAGCGTAATGTGGCCCACACTACATTTTTGACCTAGTGATTGTGTCAAAAATTGTCAAAAAGTAAAAAATCTTCAAAAAAATTCAAAATTTTCTCCAAAAAATTGGCTCAAAGATAGGTCCATATCACTCTAACCATAAATTTTTTTGTAAACCTGAGAGATGATTTCGTGCTCTAGCATGTTATGAATATAAACCTTCTCTAGTTTTCCTAAACACTCTCCCATTTGTTTAGAATCCAAGTTTGAAGTTGGTCACTCAAAAATTGGAAAAACGCAATGCCACCATGGAAAAACACAGCGTGATCTTGCAAGGAAATTTTTAAACCTTAGGATTTCTGATACACAATAGAGTCATCAAGAACTGCAAACACCTCCAAAGCCCTGAAAAAATGTCTTTAAGGAAAGTTTTCCAGAAGTGTAGAAAACCTCCTGTAGTAATTGTATTTTTGGCATTTCTCCAAAATTAGAATACCAATGTATAAAGTGAATGAGGGTTTTGTTACGTGGTCTATTATGGACAAAAACCTCTTTCACATTTGTAAAAAATCATCTCTATTTGGTCAGAAAAACATTTTGAAGCAAAATTGTCCATGTGTGCAATGTAAACCCTAGGCAGCCCATACCTTGGAAAGGTGAAGCTTAACCATAGCTTAATGGGAAGGGAAATTAGGGTTAAATGAAGGGAAAAAAAGGGATTTGGGTATTTTTGCAGAATGAAGGGAGATGAAGGGGTTAAGGGCTTCCTAAATTATTGGGAAAATTTAGGGGGGTAGGGAGAGATATTAGGGAGTATGGGAAAGTGAAATTTGAGGGAATGGGTTCAAAAAGGGAAAAAACAATCCTAAACTAGAAATTCCCAGTCTAGGCTAGGGTTTGTAGGAAAATACGGAAAATGAGGAGCAGGGGGTAGGGAAAGTGATTAAGTAAGTGTATAATAGGTGGGGGAAGGTGAGTGAGCTTCATTCTTAGGGTTTCTTTAGCAATTTTTTCAATTTGAATATGAAACCAAGCTCATGCACTCAAAACCCTCGAAAATGGGATTAATCTTTCTAATCACAAAATGAAGAGAAAAGAGGTGTTATAAGGGCCCACTTACTTCTAAGAGATGTATTTAAACCTGATTGCTGATGTAGAAATCCTCTAAGATGATAATTTGTGCCAAAATGAATAATGTGCAGAGTAGAGGAGAGATGGCACCCTCGGGCACACAAATTGTTGTTCTGAGGGTGCAAATGATTTCTCTAAGTGGAGTGATTAATTCTTGAGCTGGAATGAGAAAATGAAATGTTGCTTTGGTCTTTTTGTAGCTTGGAATTCAAGTTTTCTTTTGGTGGTGTAGTGGCCCCACCACGTCCTTTCACATTTGATTTTGAAACCGCAACTTTAGAACCCTTTAGGATATATTACATCATGAATAAGATATAAAAGCACTTTTGAACACTTTATTGAAGGTTTTTCACTATCAATACTCCTTCAAATGGTGACGTTTGATGATGAAATGACTTATTTTCATGACTTTGATCCTATGACCTAATGATGACACTACATGAAATGATGAACTGAATGATGACCATGATAACTATGACACTCTTTCAAGATGGATGACATGACTATGATGATGTTCATTGACCATGAATGATTTTAGGAGTAGTGATATACCTAGAAAAACTAGCCAGTGACCAAATTTTTATTTGAAGACCTACTGAAACCATTAAAATTTAACTTGACACCCTAACAAAAACTTTGAAAGATCCCATTTGATCACTAGTGACAGGCAGAATTGACTGACACTAACACTGGCTCCAACTGGGGATGGCAGCTCCTTGGAGGTGTTAAGAACATCGTAGACCAAGTAGCCTTATCCATTGGGCATGGAGTAAAAAATTGAAAGACCAAAATCAAAACTGAAAAATGACTGACAAACTAAATTGAATTTGACTAAAAAAATTAGACTACTCACTAAAACAACACTTAGAGAACTTATTGATGGCAGCATATCATCAAGACTTGAGGGCTTCAAATCCTAATGACAACCACCCCCCTACTGAAGACATATGTACAATCATGTGAGATTATCCTTCCAATGTAACCAATCCAAAAAATGGCTACTTACTAGAATCACACTCACATGTTCCTTCAGGAGGAAGAAAAGACAAAAACTTGACAGCTCCAAATATCCTATGAAAATGTGCTTCTATTCCATAAATAAAAGAAAACAAATCTTCCCTGCTGGATGTAGAAAATCAATAAAAGGACCCTAAAAAATATGAAATTTTACCTTGCCTTGAAACTCAGTAGAAACGAAAGCACTCCTTTCATTTTCTAATCCTGGAGGAAGATCATCATGTGCAAGAGGCTCTAACACAACCTCTTCTTTATCATTGCTCTCTTGATATGACTAAAAATTATTAGATGCACTTTTTAATGATATTATTTCTAAATAAAACAATGAAGCCGGTTACCTGATCAAATTTTTATCATCTCTGGTTTGAAGCTCATAGCTAACAAATGGATAAAAACTTTGACTATAGAAATCATCCAAAACATCAGGTATTGGATCATGGAAAAATTGAGAAGACTGCTGCAACATGTTATACATTGGCTCTAATGAGACTACATGATTTTCTATAGGCTTTTCATCCTTTTCTTGAGAGATATTATAAAAGAATTTCCTCAAAAACTGAAATGCGTCAAAAATTAATGGTATGGAATTATCCTGCATCAATTCATAATATGTTTCAGATTCTAAGCTTTTATTTGTTGTCTGAAACTCAATGTAACTCAATGGATGTGATTCTGGAGTGAAAGAAGCTTCAATATCACAAGTGACATCCTCAACCAATTCATGAGAAGGCTGCCCGTTTATATTGTTGACAACTTGATTATCTTCTTACTTATAGTTTTCTCTTATTTTTGAAAATGAATAGAAACACGAGGGCAAGGAGTCTCGATCAGGAAGGTCATTGTATTTTTCATGCTCAATATCAAAACTGAAAGACTGTTGATTTCTAATCTGAGGAAAAAATTTTCTCAGTAATTGAAATGAAGTGAAACACAAAGACAAAGAGCTTTCACTTTGAATTTTTCTACATTCTCTTCATTGCTATCATGATTGATATGCATAGGTTGAGTGCTATATTTGAGTGGTTGTAATTGAACTTCCTCCTCCCAAAGATATGTCGTTGATTTCCTTGAAAATTCAACCTTGATTTCAACAACATAGTCATCATCATACTGGTCATACTTGGGTAAATCATCAATATAAGGAATGTCATCTAGCATACACATTATATCATTAGATTTATTCTCCTCGAATTGATCTACAAATCCATTTTCATGATTTTCCATAAATGAGTACAAACAACAATCATTTTCTGATCTATGGTAACTGGAATTAGCAGGAAAATAGTTAGGGCCAACAACCTCTTCTTATTCTGCAATAAGTGGGACATGGTGCTATTGAAAAAAAAAATCATCTCTCATGATGATATTTTGCATAATTTCTTCCATTATACTTACCAAAATGACTAGCTTCTTTTCTGAAGATGTCAAGTGTTCCTTCTCTATGTTCTCCCTCTCTTCTGCTTCCAACTTTGACCTTTTAACCAGCAGATTATCTTCCATAGCTATTATGTTGTCGTGCATTTTTTCGAGTGTTGTAGTGTTCCTTTCTCTCAATTGAAACTCCATTTCCAGATCAAAGGCATTCAAGTAGTGTAAAAGAGGTAAACCGGGAGGCGGTTTTACATCAACAAGTATTGAATGGTATACTTGATTGAATTTGGCTGAAAAGTGTTTCACTATTTCTCTTGGTTGTATTTTAAAATGATTATATTCTTCTATAGTCAGAAAATTATTCCTCGTGATCACCCATTTATCAAGGAATACTTTCAAAAACTGATGGAAATCGAAAATGCTTGGAGTTGGCAAATTTTTGAACCATTTCTTAGCTTCTCCTTGCAAAGATAGAGAAAATGTCTTGATACTGACATCAACTTCTTCAACGTCAAAAATGTTGATAAATTTTTCAAAACTCTGAATGTGTTTTGCAGCAATGATGTTACCATATTCTCCATCAAACCTGGGAAGATATTTGTAATATTTTTCAGGGAAATCATGGAGTATAGGAGGTAATATAAGTGGGTTGTATCTATCTGGAATTTTACAAGGTATAAAAGTATGTAGAGAAGCTGTAAGATTATTCTCGATACCTTCAGGCTCATCAAGCTCAATATTTTCAAAATAAGTTTCATAAGAAATATCTTGACCAAGATCAAAACCGTAAGGAGAATTTGTATTCACAATTTCTATAGGAAAGGAATCACATACATGTTTGGGATCCTTTCTAAAATACAATATACTTTGAAAAAACTTCTTGAAATTCTCAGGAAAAGAGAAAAAATAATTCACGACAAAGAGCATAATGTCTTGGATGAAAGTCCAAGTTGAATACATGATCTTCCCATGTTGTCCTTTCATGTTTCAGTTGGTAAGGTTCATCATCCAGTGGAGTCTTTGGATTTGATTTCGAACAGATTTGGAGTCGCCAGGTGGATGATTTCATCCTTCTTGTGTCTGATCACTATCCACCATTAGCAATCAGATCCAATCCTTTTCATTCTTTCCTAGGGAAGATATGTCACTTTGTTCCTTGGAAAAAGCACCAAAAATGGTAGCCTCCACAGTGTCCCAAGGCCGAGAAAGTATATCGACGGAGGTAACCTCAAACCAAGCTTCTAGTTTGGTAGCTAGCCCTACCAAGCCAGATAGGGCTCTCTCTATGGAAATTATAGCCAGGGTTTTGACTAGATGAAGCGTGGATTTTAGGCTATATAGGTTAGCTATAGGTTTTGAAATTTTGATGGTTTTTCTGCTAGATTAGGGACAAATATATGGAGGATCAAGATAGCAATTCTTTTAGGATGAGTTTAGGATTTTGTTAGTGTAGTGTAGGCTTTGAAAATGAAGGAGTATCTTAATGAGCATGTATCATGAATTCATTAAAATAGAAGGAAGAAAACATAAAAAGATATTCCCAAACAAAACAAAGCTTATGAATAATTTTTCTTATTAAAATTTTAGGAAGATCACTGAAGAAAGCAAGGAAGGGAAAGAGAACATGTATATCATTTATAAAATACTATAACAGAGCAAATACAACATTAAAAACTCACTGCACATGAATTCCTAGATAATAGCTACAACTGGTCCTTTGAATTTCTGAAAAAAACTGAAGCACAAGCTACAATAGTCTCACCATCTGATGTCCAACCATAAAAAATGACTAAGAAATGCATACATATATTCAAAAAACCATTTCCCCTGTCTTAGGGGTCGAATCCTTGAGTGCAGGAACTGATCACATGATCCTCTCACCTAAAACCTAAAGACTAGGGAGGTTAACAAGACTCTCCCCAAGTTAGAAATACTGATACCTTTGACCAAAAATGACTTTACAAGCATGTATCTAACTCATGTTTACTGTATCTAGCATAGACACATTTTTACATCATAAAAACATAAAAAAGTGACTAATAACATTAATTGAGGTCAAATCTCGACCAAGTCAACTTAGAAAATTGACATTCAGGCAAAAACGCAGCGAAATTGGGAGAAATGCGTTTTAGAGGCCTTCCCAAGGTCCAAATTCTGATCTGAAAGTTTTTGGACATATTTATTCCTGTTGGCGAAATGATAGAGTCCTAAGGCACTAAAAATTATTTCTCCTGTCCCCTCAAAAATTTATTCTCCCATAGGTACTCCCAAAAACGCAACGTGTTGTTCAAAAAGAGGGAAGAAGGTGTTTTTTAGTAATTTTTGGGCCTTTTCACCTGCTAGATCTTGGTAAAAATTTGCTCCCATGAGCTATAAATAATGTAAAACTTGTAATAAATCCAAAAATTCAAACTTTTTTTCATTTGGTGGTCTCCATTAAAAGCGCAACATGGTCCACGCTGCGTTTTTGACCTAGTGACGGTGTCAAAAATTGTCAAAAAGTCAAAAATCCTCAAAATGTTTCAAAATTTTCTACAAAAATAGGCCCACAGGTAGATCCATATATCTCTAACCATAAATGTTTTTGAAAATATGAGAGATATTTTTGTTCTTTGGCATGTTATAAATAAAAACCTCCTCTATTTTTCCAAAATACTTTTCGATTTGTTCAGAATCCAAGTTTGAATTTGGTCACTCAAAAATTGGAAAAACACAGTGCCACGAGGGAAAAAAGAAACGTGATCTTGTAGTGAAATTTTTACTTCCTTCCTAAGCTCCAAAAAAATATCTAAAGGTACCATTGGAAATCTTAGGATTTGGGCTACCCAAAAGAATCATCAAGAACGGCAAACACCTTCTCCAAACCCCTGAAAAAATATCTTGAAGTCAAGTTGTCTAGAAGTGCAGAAAACCTCCTATAGAAATTGTATTTTTATCATTTCTCCCAAATAATAATACATGTGTATAAGCTGAAGGTTTTTTTTTCCTTGGTCTATGACGGACAAAAACCTCTTTCACTTTTGTGAAATTCATCTCTATTTGGCCCTAAACACATTTTGAAGCAAAAGTGTCCATGTGTGCAATGTAAACCCTAGGCAGCCCATATTTTGGAGAGGTGAAGCTATGATCTCTTGGAATTTGGTGAGCTCATACCTACTAATCTAACCTCCCTTATGCCTTCTCTTCTCAGTGGTTTTAGAATCCATTGCTAACCCTAGCTCAATGGGAAGAGAAATTAGGGTTTAATGAAGGGAAAAACAAGGGATTTTGGTAGTTTTTGGGAATGAAGGGAGATGAACAGGTTAAGGGCTTCCTAAGTTATTGGGAAAATTGAGAGGGGTAGGAAGAAATTTTATGGAGTAGATGAAAGTGAAATTTTAGGGAATGGGTGGCAGGAGAGGGGGTCGAAAAAGGGAAAAAATAGTCCTAACCTTGAAATGCCTAGTTTAGGATAGGGTTTGTAGGAAAATAGGGAAAATGAGGAGTAGATGTTAGGGAAGGTGATTAAGTAACTATATAATAGGTGGGGGAAGGTAAGTGAGCTTCAGTCTTTAGGTTTCTTTAGCAATTTTGTCAATGTGAAAATGAAACCAAGCTAATGCACTCAAAAAAGGAGATTGATCTTTCTAATCACAAAATGAAGACAAAAGAGGTGTTCTAAGGGCCCACTTACTTCTAATAGATGTATTTAAACATGCTTGTTGATGTAGAAATCCTCTGAGATGATCATTTCTGTCAAAATTAATAATGCGCAGTGTAGAGGAGAGATGGCACTCTTGGGCACACAAATTGATGTTCTGAGGGTGCAAATGCTTTCTCTAAGTGATGTGATGTCTTATTGAGTTGGAATGAGAAAATGAAATGTTGCTTTGGTCTATTTGTAGCTTGGAATTAAAATTTTCTTTTGGTGGTGTAGTGGTCCCACCATGTCCTTTCACATTTGATTTTGAAACTACAACTTTAGAACCCTTTAGGATATATTACATCATGAATAAGATATAAAATCACTTTTGAAAAATTTATTGAAGGTTCTTCAGTATCGCTACTCCTTCAAATGGTGACTTTTGATGATGAAATGACTTTGCTGATGTCCATTGACCATGAAGGATTTTAAGAGTAGTGATATACCTATAAAAATTAGCCAGTGACCAAATTTTTATTTGAAGACCTACTGAAACCATAAAAATTTGACTCGCCACCCTAACAAAAACTTTGAAGGAGCCCATTTGATAATTGGTGACAGGTAGAACTGACTGCCACTAATAGTGGAAATGGTGATGTTTGGGTTCCGCATCAATGATCTAATTCCCTTTGTCATTCCCCTTGTCTAGTTTTGACACAGTGTCAGAACATGCATCTAATTCAGATGCCTTCAACATGGCCACCAGTGACTATTTTTCCTAACACTAACTTGTGTTGTGAGTGGAGATTTTATGAAATTCACACCACTTCCCTATGTCCTTATTTGGATTTGTGGTGTTTTTATTAACTTAATTCTTCAGAAATTTGTCTGGAGTCACCCTGCTTTGGGTTTTCCCCTTGTTCTGTAGTTTGGGGGCACCTTTCCTTGGCTTCATATTCGCAGTTCGAAACGCTCGCTTCTTCCACTTAAATTTCTGCTCGATCTTGGCGGCATATTGATATATCGCTCCAAGCGAGGTAATATCGAGGAACTCCATTTCCTCTTGAATGTAACTGTGTAAATAGTTGCAGTACTTGAGCACCAAATGTTTCTCCGAACCTTTAATGCCCAAATTTGTGCGCAGGGTATGGGATAAATTTTCCTGCTCGTGCACATCTTGAACCCTTTGCAGCATGGTCCATTGGATGTACTTGTACTCATAGTTCCCCATGAGGTAATATTGTTCCTTGATGTCGTCTCAGAACGAATTCCAAGTGGGTGTGGTTGAAAAAATTAAGGGTTCTGTAGGAATTTATAGGGTAAGTTCCTTAGATCAAGAAGCAAAGGTCACCGCTCACAAACAGATCACAAATTAGAACACAAATATAATCACGTGGTTAAAACCCTCAAAGAGGGAAACAATCCATGGCCTGAGCCAATGTGGCCACTTCAGGGAATTTATTAATATAAAAAGAAAAGTTACATATGTTTCTCTCATAAATGGTTACCGGAAAAATGACCCTCCATGCTCTTTAAATAGAGATCATGGACCAATCAGGTGTTAATCCACGGATCAAGTATCGTTAATACCGAGGTGAGAGATAACCGTCAGATCACTACAAATCGTGACCGTCAGATTATAAGTTACAAATGTACATGGTAAAGAAACACACTTTACCTAAATCTACACTAGGCTAAGTTATTCTTAACTATTTCCTATGTGTCGGAATATCATAACATCCCCCCTTAAGAACAACTTGGGATAGGATTGAAGGATTTACAAAGGTGACACAAAAGGAGCCTATTTCCTATGTGTCGAAAAATCCTAACATCCCCCCCTATAGGATTGAAGGATTTACAAAAGTGACACAATAGGAGAAGGAAGGAGGCATTAGAGCCTATCCCCCCTTAATGGAAAATTTTCTGAACTCCAAGCATGGATCAATGTTTGGTAAACTTCACTTTTGTGAGAGCCTTTGTAAAGATATCGGCTACCTGATCATTGGTTGGACAGTACTGCACTTCAAGAACACGATCATGAATGAGATTTCTGATGAAGTGTATGTGGAGTTCAATGTGTTTCATATGCTGATGTTGAACTGGATCTTTACATAGCTAAATGGCACCCTGATTACCACACCAAAGTGTAGTTAGATGCTGCTGATGGAGACCAAATTCAGACAGGATCTGACGAAGCCACATGGCTTCCTTGCTAGCTTCAACTACACCACGATACTCTTCTTCTATGGAACAAAGAGAAATGGTACTTTGTTTCTTACAAGACCAAGTAATAGGTCCTGAACCAAGAGTGAATACATATCCTGTAGTAGACTTTCGATCATCAGGGTCACCAGCCCAATCAGAATTAGTGAAACCAATCAACAATGGAGATGCTCCTGCATTGTAATGAATCTCAAAATAAACTGTACCTCGAATATATCAAAGTTTTCTTTTACCTGCTTTCTAGTGACTTTCATGAGGTTGGTGCATAAACCGAGAGACAAGACCAATGGCAAAGGACAGGTCAGGATGGGTATGGGTTAGATATAGAATTTTACCAACAATTTGACGATATAAGGTAGCATCAACTTCAGGGGTAGTACAAGTGACTGAAAGCTTGACTCTAGAATGAAATGGAGAAGGGGTTGGATTATAGTCTTCCATGTGAAAGTGGTGTAGAAGATCACATGCATACTTGGACTGAGAGAGGGTAATGCCTTTCTTGGATTGCAAGACTTGAAGACCAAGGAAATAATGCAAGTGTCCTAAGTATGTCATTTCAAACTTCTTTTTGAGGCTAGAATTCACATGGTTTATATGGTTTGGATCACTACCAATAAGGATATGATCATCAACATAAAGAACAAGGACGGTGAAGGAATTACCCACTTTCTTGGTGTAGACAGTATTGTCAGAATGACACCTAGAAAAGCCATTATCTAAGAGAAATCTATCCATTTTGGCATACCAAGCTTGAGGAGCTTGTTTGAGACCATAGAGAGACTTCCTAAGGTGAAAAACAAGGATGGAGTCTTTTTGGATAAATCTAGGGGGTTGTTCCATGTAGATTTCTTCATGTAAATCTCCATGTAAGAAGGAAGATTTAACATCCATCTGATGGACTTCCCATTTAAAGGAAGTAGCAAGGGAAAGAACAAGGTAGATAATATTCATTTTGGCAATAGGGGAGAAGGTTTCATTATTGTCAATGCCTCAAATTGTGAAAATACTTTAGCGACAAGACGAGATTTATTTCTATGCACTTTTCCATCTAGTCCAAACTTGGTTTTGTAAACCCATCTGCATCTGACAAGTTTTCTTCCTTTTGGAAGAGGAAAAAGATCCCAAGTGTTGTTTGCCAATAAGGAACGATACTCTTCATTCATAGATTCATCCCAATCTGGATGACTGGAGGCTTCTTCAAAGGTTTCTAGATCAAGTTTTTCTGGAACTTGAGCCAATAAGGAAGAATCTCTTTTGAAATGAGAACATGTACGTCGTCGATCGGCAGGGTCACCTGCAAGAGAACCTGCTGCATCTCCAGTAGAGCGGACCCATCTTGGAAGCAGTGGAGTATAAGGAACAATTTCAAGAGGTGGAGGAGGATTGTCATCCTCATTATCATCATATGAACTAGAAGGAATGCTATTAAAAACAGAAGAGAGAGAGAGAGGTGGCACATATGCCGAATCAGGCTCACAAGCCAAAGGTGGAACACTTGCCGAACTAGGCTCGCAGGCCGATATACTTTCATAAAATTTTACATCTCTTCTAATGATAATATTTTTTTATTTTGGTTGAAGAAGTCTATATCCTTTGACATCTTCAGAATATCAAACAAAAATGCATTTTTCACTCTTAGGTTCTAAGGCTTTATGTTTCGCATCTGGAATATGGGCCCAAGCATCACTTCTAAAAACACGAAAGTGACTTACATCTAGTTTAATTGAGCTCCAAGCTTCTTCTAGAGTTATATTCTTTAAAACCTTAGTAGGAGTGTGATTTACTATGTAATTTTCACAGTTAATGGCTTCTGCCCAAAAATTGAGAGCAAGTCCTTTAGATTGAAGCATACAATTAGCCATTTCTTTTAAGGTGCGATTCTTCCTTTCAACTACACCATTTTGTTGTGGAGTATATGGAACCATATGTTTCAATTTAATTCCATGCTCAATGCAGAAGTTGATAAATTTGTTGTTAACATATTCTTCGCCATTGTCTGATCTTAACTTAAGAATTTGATGTCCAGATTGCTTCTCAACAAAGGCCTTAAAGGCCAAGAACATGTTAAAAACTTCACTCTTGAGTTTTAAGAAGTATACCCAAGTGCGTCTGGAAAAATCATCAATGAAGGTTAAGAAGTACTTGCAACCAGAGAAAGAAACAACAGGAAGTGGACCACATAAATCACTGTGCACAAGCTACAAAGGGGCTGAAGCGTGCCAAGAGGCACGTTTGTCAAAACTACCCCGATGATGTTTTCCGAGTACACATCTGGAGAAAATGCCATCTCAGCAAGATACCATAGGAAGACCCGTCACCATATTTTCCTTACATAGAGTTTGAAGAGAGTGATAGTTTAAGTGACCAAATCGCTCATGCCAAAGTTTGCTCACATCATCATTATGAGCAACAAAAACGGAGGGAAGAGAGGATGACCCAAAGTTGTCAAAATTATACAACCTTTTGGAATCATCAGCAATGCCAGTAGCTAGAATATGTTTAGGATCTTTGAGGTCCTTGATTACAACATCATGAGGTGAGAATTATACTATTTTCCCTTCACCTGAATGAGTTATCTGATAAACAGATAGAAGGTTTCATGACAAGGTAGGAACACATAGTACATCATTAAACTGACCATTATCTAGATGAATGGTTCCAGATCCTACAATACTAAGAGATCTATCATCACCAACATAAATATGTTTGATATTACAATCATTTAAATAAGAAAACATAGATTTATTTTTAGCCATGTGGTAAGAAGCTCCAGAATCAATGAGACACTCATGAGAAGGAGAAGAAGAAGATACATTTAATGCATAACCAGATCTTGATGCTTGACAACCACAAGTAGAAAGTGGCATGCCTGAAGATGAAGGTGAAGAGTGCTCCAAATTGATGTTGTGATTCTTCATTGCTGCGTCCAAGGCTTCCATATTATTAAAACATTTGGAATCTATATAGCCATCCCGATTGCAAAAATTGCAATGTCTATCTGTCTTCTTCCCTTTGTTTTGATTTGCCTTATTATTTTGGTGATTTGATTTTTTAGTTTGTGGCTGAAATTGCTTAGGGCCCTTGTTTTTTCTAGGACCATATTTTTTAGGATACTGCTTCTTGAGATTCTTTTGATATGGTTGTTGTTAGGTAGCTAAGGCTTTCTTAGAAGTATTTCCAGCAGTGATAAGACAAAGGTGTAAAAGTTTTTCTTGTTCTCTTATCAAAGAATCACAAAAGGCATCAAAAGAGGGATTCTTGTAGGTGGTTCCTGAAGAAATGATGGCTTCTCTAGTGGAATGGAAGGCAAAAACAAAAACAGAGTATGCAGGGCCAAGCTTAGCAAGAATGCAATAGATGAGGCTACCATCGTCCTTTTTGATCTTACAACCTTATAAAAGAATTATGAGATTCTTGAATTTGGACAAAAAATATTCAATGGAGGAGAAGTTATTAGGGTCCAAAGTAAGTAACTCATTTTCAAGCTAGTGGGCCCTGATTTGATTTTGAATGCCAAAAACAGTTTTTAGCTTTTCCAGGGCTTCATCAGGGGTGTCAATGTCAAGGATATGAAATTGAAGATCTTGAGCAATTGACATTCCTATCAATGCTCATGCTTGATCTTGTTTATTTTCCCATTTAGCGACTTTATCATCATCATAAGGTTTAGTTTCTAGTCCTGTGGCTATTCTATAAAGCCCTTTACTTCTAAGTATATCTACCAAGTGAAGTAGCCATTGGAAATAATTGGTGTTATTAAGAATAATCGGGCATGCACTTTCCATTTTTTTTTTTTTTAAATGAAGCTTAGAAAAGCTGAAAGTAACTACTCCAATGGAAATATCTCGAAAAATTAGGCCATTTAAAACAAAAAACGGCTCGAAAAAAAACTTCTGAATGAGGAAGTTATGCCTTTTGAAAAATCTGAGTTGTAGATGCCGAATGGTTATGGGAACGGGTTGAAGTGCGGCTTTTAAAAAAAAAATTTCCCCTTTGAACAAATTTTTTTTACAAAATAAGCTTGAGAAGGATACTTGAACCCAAGACCTCTATTCTCATAAACTAACCCCTCACCAAGTGAGATAGTAAAAGGATCATGTTATTGTATGAAAGGAGGAATGGTTTTTTTTTTTTTTTTTTTTTTTTTTTTTTTTTTTTTTTAAACTCTTTGGTGTGCGTGCCTTTTCCTGCACAAAAAAACAAAAATAATGAGCCAAAAAAAAAAAAATGCAAAGCCTTACAGTAGAATGTTAGATTTTCGGTTACCCTTACCGACAACTATCTCTTTTTTCATTATTTCTGATTTCCCGAGATCGCACAAAGACCTGAGGAAAGAGCATACGTAGTAAAAAAATCCCTTTTTGCTGTTTTTGATTTTCCAAGACCGCACGCAGCACACAAAAAAGAGCATACATAGAGAAGAGGGTATAGATTCAACAAATAAATAAAATCATAATACCGAAAATAAATAGAAAAAACCGAAATAAGTAGAACTATTAACAAATATAACTGCAAAATAGATGCTTTATACCTCCAGATCTAAACTATCATAACTTGGGTAGTCGGAAACCTTTTCGCATGAAACGAAAGGAATTACTCACTATAAAAGATGCCTAGGACACAACCAAGTAGTTCTCCAAGACCAAAAATGTTCAAAAATAGTAGATCTACAAAACGACACTCACATGCAGTCAAACTGGCTTCGGATTTTGATCAACAATGGGCGCGGCCCTCAAAATAACTTTGATACCATGTAGGAATTTACAGGGTAAATTCCTTAGATCAAGAATCAAATGTGACCACTCAAAAATAGATCACAAATTAGTACACCAGTATAATCACGTAGACTGTTTCCCTCTTTGAGGGTTTTAACCACGTGATTATACTGGTGTATTGATTTGTGATCTGTTTGCGAGCGGTGACCTTCGGTTCTTGATCTAAGGAACTTACCCTATAAATTCCTACAGGTTCTTACTCATCCCTATATTCATAGTAGGTTTCCCACCAATCTTTGATATGGGGGGTAGCTTTGAGGAGCACAAAGGTAATATTATCTCAATCGAAGAAATCATGGAACAAAAAATACCCTCCCAACAAATTCAACCATCTATCTATGGTGTCTTAATCTATCTAGCCTTCAAATGTGGCAATGTCAAATTTGACATGTACCTTGAAGGGAATGGAACCTCTAGAGTGACTGTTGGATGAAGATGTGTTGCTTATGGGCATCCATTGCAGGATCTGAGCAAAGTTATCAATCATTTTATTCCTCTGCCGCTCGAGAGCTTCTTCGAGCAATATTTTGATAGGATCTCCTTCTCCCTCATCTTTCTTTTCGCCAGCCATGGGAGGTCATTCGGGTTTTTGATGCTGATCTTGCAAGGGTTCAACCAGATTGAGCCTTAACTCCTTATACCCTAACCTTGTAGGGGAAATGCAAAGAAAAAAATAGAGAAAGAGCAGACCAATCTGATACAATTGATCCGAATTTAATAAGGAAGGAAACATAATGCGTATATAATCACAAATACAAATATGCAATAGAAATAATATTTCATTTCACTAATATCAAATAATGAAAATGTTTACAGACAAAATTAAAAGAAACTAGCTCTGGCGATGGTAGCTTATCTATGAGAAGAGATAAGGTGGCTATATGAATCTAATATATGTTACTATGAGTCTCAAGGGCCATTTTATTATTGAATAATAAGAGAAAACCATAAAATACCAAAACCATTACCTGAGGAGATGTAACACCAAGAGTTTATGGGCCATGTTGGGGTTAGTTAGACATCCAACTTCCCAGGGTCTTAACTTGGTCATTTATCTTTGTTTGGCATGTATGATACCTCATTGTAAATATCTCACTAAGGACAATAGGTTTTTCTATAGTCCCATGCTTTCATATATTGAACTATAGCGAACCTCAAAAAAGCATCGTTTAGGGGGTCAAAATTTCTCCAGAAGTTCAGGACCTGAAAATAGATAAAAATAGTAAATAAGAAAACTAATGAAATTTTCTAGGTGGAAAAGGAGGTTGGCCACCATATCCACCTAGATAATTCCTCCCCCCGAGAAGCAACGGTCCATATTTCATGTAGAGCCTCCATGACGTGGGGAAAATTCTGTTGAACCTGGTGTTAACACCAAAAAATCGTACAGGAAAAAGACATTAAAAATGTCAATTGGGAGGTACATATAAATCTTTTCAGTGAATAAAATACATTAGAAAAGCCAAAAATTTAATTCTTCCTAAGGTTCAGGCAAAAGTTTATGGACAGTGCACAAGCAACAAAGGACTTTTGTGCACAACGCGGCTATTCCTTATATAGTCATGTTGTCTTGTAGATGGAAAAATGTCACCATCTGAGACCACTTAGGACGCTTTACTAGGATGGCTCTCCCCATATTAATATCAATGGAATCCGGTTTATGAGCCACCTTTATGATGAAATGTAGCCCAAAAAGGAATCTCTCCTTCACTCTTGAGTCACTATCATCTTGGGCCAAGAGAGGGAGGAGAAATTCAAAAAATGTCTATCTAAACCAACCTTTGGAAGAATAATTAGAGACACATTTTTATGCTGGCCAAATTGCTTCATAGAAAACTAGCAAGCATAGTCCAGCAATATAGATATTGGAAGGACTCATTTCTTGGCCATCCAACATCCCAGTCTAAGAGAGAGAGGTTTACTATTTGATCTTGATCTACCATCCTTTGAGAGAGGGAGGAGATCCTTGCAAGAACTTGAAGGAAGGAAACCTCCTTTTTTTGGGTGTTTGAGCTCCATTACTCAAAGGACCCTTTTCAAGTGTTTGGAATTCTATCTTTTTTCACCACCAACACCTAATAAAGGGAGAACTCTTTGTTTGTGTTATTAGGTTGTTTGCTCCATTGAGATTTTGTATCATGCATATTGTGTTTTTGGTTTTGTTTTTAGCATTGTATGATTTGTTTTTCCTCAAACTTAGTTTAAATTATGTCAAATCTATTCCACTAACGATTTACAACCATTTTTCCCTATGATCTTGAGTAGGTAACAACCATCTTAATAAAGAAATGTATTTGGTACACCCATGCGCCAAAAACACTACAACAAGAATGGTGACTCCATTGCATTCTTTCCTTTGAGTTAATGGTTGTTTTTTGCCGGTTCTCCTTCTGCTCAGTCTACTGCAAACCACCAGTGCATCCTCTCTAAATTTTTCATCACACCCATTAACTGTCCTGAATAGTAGAGAGGGCCAATTTTTTATTTATTTATTATTATTATTTTTTTTTGCGTAGTAGCACACAACAGATCCCAATAGTCGTGCACTCCACACCTGTGGGAGGATAAGTAACACGGTAGACCAGCAAACCATTTTTTGCTTGTTTTTTTTCCATTTTTTCCAGTTGTAAAGTGCTTAGAAATCCCTAAGAATTTTAAATCACTATGTTTATGTATTTCATGACTGATTAGGACTCTTACTTGCCAGAATTTAGCTTAGCAACTAAGTAATTTTAATTTTAGTTTTTTTTTTTTTCAAATCACACCGTATAGTTCAAGTAGGAAATATTAATTGGCCTTAAATCCACATATGTTGTCTGAACAAATTATTTGCTAATAAAATAGTCCACATATATTTTTCTGGTTCAAGTTTTCTAATTTTTTCATTAGATTAGTTCAATTTTTTCATTAGGAATTGGGACTAGGACCAAACTGTCAAGAAAGAAATCAAGTAATCTATGCCACCCTTTCACCTCATGGTGAGCCTCGATGCACATATGAACGCTTTCCTAAGACAAGTTTCCATCTCCCTATAGTGAAAACATAGTCTAACTAGGAAAGGTGTAAGCGACCCATCAACCACACATCATTTAAATTTTTGCAAGGAACAATCATACATAGGATAGTTAGGAAAGGATTGTAAAGGATCATCACATATCCATATATCGTAACACTTGTGATTGTACACTCCAAAGCACACAAAAAGCTTTGGTAAGCATTAAAGCATAAGGCACCCGGTGTTTTGGGACCTTTTTTCTCTTCTTATGCTTGCTTCATCGAAGCACACCCTCAAGAAAAAATTAAGACTCTCTAAAAATAATCATTAACCGAACTCACTAAATTACCCCACAGGGCTCACAAAAAAAGTTATAGTTCAGGATAGGACCATTAGGGGTAGGCATCCAATAAGCCGCCATGGTCATGTTACATTTTGAAACATATATGTTTAATTTTTAGGGAGCTTCAAATCCACTTATCTGCTCATGGAATGAATACCCGAGCATTACCAAAGACTTGTTTTAGAGGGGGTTAAGCTTAGGCCCAGTATGTGCAGTACTTTTTGGGGCTACCTGACCCATCTAGTGCTCGGTACTGGTATATGACTACCAAGAAGCTCAAGACTTGAATTCTCATGTGGGACGATGTTTCTTTAGTGGCCAAAACTAGGGCATCCTTCCATATAGGTGATGGTGCAGGAAGAACTCTATCCTCATTCATTACCCTTCTCGATTCTTCGGTTGCTAGAAGGCATCGCCAATTCTTTCAAGACATTAGTCCCAATTCCCATCTGAATATATCCTCTCAAGGCCCAGTTACAAAGAGATTTCAAGGACGAGTAGGTCTATAGAGGTTTTTGGTATCATACGTGAAATACACAAAAACCTCATTTTTTTCTTGTTTGAATAGCTTTAAATTAAAGGAAAAATCACCTCTTATTTTTTTGCTTTGTTTTATGCACGTGATTGTATTTTCTTTTATATAAATCCTCCTTCATCCAAAAAACCAAAAATATCAGCAAAATTATGCTAGTTGGCACCATAGTAGACCCAACAGGACCCCGTCTATCTAGACATTTCTTGGACCTCCCCCCATTAGAGGGAGGAGTGCTAGGCCTCCCGCCTTTTAGGCATCGAGGATGACACACATTCGCCTTTATTGGTTCATCCTTTATCAGGGCATAGATGATTGGAAACCCCCCAGGGTCACCCAATACCACACCAATGGAAACCCCACTAGGATCACCACACTCAACCCCTCCTACAACCACTAAAGGTTTGAGTAGTGCTACCCCTTCTCGGAGTAAGAAAAACACCCATCAGGGCACGCCACAAGGTAACATTCCCCATGCATCTCCCCTAAATTATATACCTATTTTTCAACAGTATACAATGGTAGTCAATACTTAGTTACCGTTATTAGCATCACTTAATCTTCTAGATCTAACGAAGCTAACCAATCACATCATTGTTCATGGCCCCAATTGGCCCCCCATGCCCACGAAGCTCCCTTCGTATATACCAAAATTTTAAGGGAATCAAGTGGAAGACCCAGGAAATCATATAATGACTTTCCACTTGTGGTGCTCATCAAATAGTATCATTGAGGATACCATTCGATTGAGACTATTTGAACGCACCCTAACAGGGCACGTGGAAAAATGGTATGTCGAGAAACCTTCTACTTCACATGGAATCTTTAGCACCCTCGCTACTACGTTCCTCATAGATTTCCAGCTCCCCATCCATCATGATTCGGGAATGGAACTTCTGACACATTTCAGACAAACATCGACCATCCATATATCAGACCATCTCCATGAATGGCGGTGACATTGTAGTTTGTATAAAGCTAAAATCGACAACAGAGTTTTTTTGGACTTAGTTTTGAAAACCCTCACCATTGAGATTTCAAAAGACGTGGGGGTGTAGAAGCCAACCTCGAAGGAGGACACCATTAGAAAAGCCCAACATCTTGAACTCATTTACACCCAATTAGTATATATTTACAACGTCCTTCCAAATGCCACGTGCCTGCAAAATTATAGGGAGTTACCGAGCACGTCAAATACTACAGACGGTTTGATCGGGTCCCTGGCCCAAGGTCACTTAGGCAGTAGTAATTAGTACCTAGGATACTTGTATGATCCTACTTAGAACGTATCACAACCTGGCTATAGTCAAAGTCACCCTGAACCTCTACAGAACATATCAAATAGAGCGATGTCATATCATAAACACCATGGAGGTCCATGCCCTCCCTCACAGGGGAACCAGTACTCAGCTAGAAATGATGATACGAGACACTCACCCTTGCAATCATATACCAATCAGGGACAAGGGAACCAATATCCCCCATTCCCTGCATAGAATATACCACCACCACAGCATAATGCTCTGGTCAATCTAGTGCAGCCTTCCCATGCTCATTAGTAACAATACCACTAGGAGAATTATAACAATCCTCCAAGTGCTACAAAAAACAATTCAAGGAACAAACAAAAGGGAGATCCTGGACAGGGGGGAAATAATAAAGAACGCCATCCACAATCTCGATTTGGGGGCAACCCCAACTAAAATCAAAACCAAGAGCTAAGTAGAAGCTACCAAGGGAAAAACTAGAGACCCAGTCTAATGAAACACCACTCTTTTGCCATGTGTGGTGAATATGGCCACTACATTGACCAATGTCCTAGACTCCCAGAGTTGAAAAGACTCCAGGGTAACCGAGGGTAAGAGGAACCAACCCAGCAGCTTACAGTGATGCAGGAACCTTTTCCCCATCAAGGGGTGGTTAACACCCAGCACCAACAACCACCCCAAATCGATGTCGAAGATAGAAACCATGATATCTTCATGACTGGAGAAAAATTGTTCTTCCAGACAAGGAATATAAACTATGACACTTCCCCGGATACCAATCCTTCAGGTAGAAATATGAGCACACCTTCAATTCCACTAAAAATCTCTAAAGTACCTGTGGAGCCCCTGTAAAAAATGGTCAAGGGACCAACTAGGCACGTAGGACATCATTCCAAATTTTCCCACTGCTATAGTATAGTCGATGATTTGGCTCAATCTCCAGCTACCATGTCAGCGTTGGAAGTCATATAGTCATGCCCAATGCAATGGAAAGCCTTACTTTCCATTCTAGGTACAATCGACCCTACTGATTCTCACCTATTGGTTTTCTATCTAGACAAGGCAAGCCCTAGGCTTCCTTCTCTAGTCACTTTCTAGATACCGGTGTTAGAACATCACCATACACCATTGCATTATGGAAGAAGAGGCATATACATGCATCATGTCCAAGACAGTGTGGTAGAAGTTAGGATCTCCTAAACTAAAACCATCAGACATCATGCTTAGAGAATATGACGGGTGCCCATCAACCCCCGTGGATCTTTATCAAAATGTACCAATGAACCTAGTTGGTAAAATAGTCCTCATAGACATTGAGGTCCTATACGTCCAGCTAAACTACAATATACTCCTCGGGGAGAGTTACATGTACGCTATGACCGTGATAACATCCTCTTTTTTTAGAGTGATGATGTTCCCCCATGAGGATAGAATCATCACCATCGACTAGCTCACATACTATGAAAGTAACCTATGATCGGTGAAGATGTTGTACTACCCTATGCAAAGAAATCCACGGAACCACTCACAATGTACATAGAATTCAGTCCCGGCCAATTCAAACCATCGTCTATCCTAGGATATTTTCTAGGAGATCCCCCTATTGTACCAGGGGAAGCCCCCGAAAGCACATAGGCACTGGTGTGCATGATGACCACATCAAACACCGAAACTAGCCCGTAAACATAAACCAGCAGTACAGATGTTGAAGTCATTGGTACAACATTCCTACCATATGTTATTTTGCATATCCCATTTTTGTATCCCCCACCCAGTTTTGTGTGAAAGCAGGTCATGGCAGCTATGAAGTTTCCAATATGGCTTTCTCAATACCAGTGTGGCATTTGGTCCCTCCAGCCATGCTGGGGAGCCCAGGTGTTACCTCTACAGGAATGAATCCTGTCTCCCCCAAAGAGGTCATAGCAGTTAAGGAAACCCTTTTAGTGGCACCAGCTGGTACTATCGAGTGGAAAAACAAAAAAGGAAGAAAGGTTGAACCAGCCAAGTTATCTAGGGAATTGAAACCTTATGCATTATGTGATATCGTAGGCCATCCTACTAATATTTGCCTGGAGTTAGAAGAATTAAATCCCCTTCTACACACGAAAATAAATGCCACAACCTCGGATTCTTGTAAAAAGGAAAAGGTCATGAACAAAAAAGGGAGATCATTATGAACCAATCATGCATGCTCCATATGAAACTAGTACGAGCATTATACCCATCATTTCCCGGAGATTCTGCGATATAGGGATGCCTTGAAAACCCTAGAACAATCCTCCTTAGAGGACCCCTCTACACCATTCATGCAAATGGACCAGGGTAGACCCAAAACTATATTGTGTTGAGATTGCAACAAGATGATGAGCTTAGTGGAAAGAAGTCGCCTTCACTAAGTGGGCCCACAGGCTATTTTTGGCGCAAAGTCTATTTTTAGACTATGTCTATTTTTAGACATATGGATCATGTTCTATGAGTTGCAGGATGCTATTTTTGGATGGTTGGTCAAGTGGGAAAAAATATATGGACTTCTATTTTTAGACATATTGGGCGGAATCTATTTTTAGATTGCCAGTCTAAAAATAGATATGTCGAATATTATTAGCTCTTAATAATATTTGGACTCTAAACATTATCTTATTCTCTTGGAGCACTTCAGTTTGATACCTGGATGTGGCACATGCAGCTGACAGAAGGAAATACGCTTTTCCTAGGGTTTAAGTGAAGCTATTGCATGATGACTTCAGTTAGAACTCATGTGACAGAGTTTGGTGGAGTTGATTAAGGAAGTTAGTGGAGTTGTATTCAGTTTAACTAATCTAAACATAGTTGAGCTTTTTGTATCCATGTTAACTAATAGATACAATTAGTGAGAGTGGTGTGAATTAATTATTAATTAATTCACTAATTATAAACTCATAAATCAACTAAAGAATACATCAGTTAACTTAAGTGCATGGACAGTTTCAGTGGAGACCAGTGCAGAAATAGGTGAAAGAGTAGGTTAACTATCGGTTGTGACTATACTATTGCTATTTGCAACACACAGATGGGTGGAGTAACCCATGAGGATTGCGCAGTTCAGGCTGGGTGGTTTATCTATATAAAGAGGCCATCCCATAGCTTGCAAAAACGTAATTCAGGTTGGCTATCAAGTGGCTAAAGGTTGGAGCATGAGTTTTGCTAGATCTAGCTTGATAGTGTGTAGCAAGGGAGGTAGTGCATGAGAGCTTGCAAAGAGCTTTGTACTATGATTGTTACATGATCTCCATGACATGTATAATATACAAATAGTTGGGGGTTTTCAGCTTTAAGCTTTCCCATGAAATACTGTGTTCATATGTGTGAATTTTTATGGCTTTAATGTGTGCATGCAATTGATTTTATTTCCGCATGTGATGATCAATGGTAGAAGAGATTTTGTATTATGCATGAAGCTAAAATAGTGTGTGATCAGGAGAATCTCGATGGATAACATATCAGTTATTCAAATTTCTACATGGTATCAGAGCGATATTGATCATTGGAGCAATTGCAAAACATTGAAGCGGTTGAGTTTTGTGCTGGTGGAATTCGAATTTGCAGCAGTGTTTTCTTGGTGTTGAAGTTGAGATGTCTTTCAACGGATTGCGATTGGAGTATGCCCTTGAGGGCAGCTCGAATTATATTGCATGGAAGGACAGGATGGAGGCGGTGCTAGATGACAATGGGTTGAAGGAGTTCATAGATGCAGAAATTCCAAAGCCTACTTCTAGTGATGTTGCCGTACTTGATGCATGGAAAAAGAAGACAGCAAAGTGTTGAAGTATTCTGTTGGAAGGTTTGAAGGATCACATAGTATCTAGCCTTCATGGTAAGGCTTCTCCATTCTTGATGTGGAAAGCTTTGACAGATTTATTTCAAAGAAAGAGTGACCAGAGGAAGTTGGTGCTCAAGGACAAACTCAGGAACATAAAAATGGAGAAAGGAAACAGTATGCCTAAGTACCTCACGAAGTTCGTCCAATGCAGGGATGAGTTGGGAAGTGTGGGGGTGACTGTTGATGATGAGGACTTGGTGAGCTTGGCTCTCCTAGGGCTTCCAAAGAGTTGGCATTCCTATTAGGACTCTGTCAATGGTCGGGATAAATTGCCAGGATGGGAGCGACTTTGGTCGGATCTTATGAAAGAGGAGATAAGGCGAAGTACCAGGGATGGATCTTCATCAAAGAACTCTGATGAAGAGAATTGCGCTTTGGATACCAAAGCAAAGAAGGGGAAGAGAAAGAAAGCTTCTCAATCCGGTGCGAAAGGCAAGAAGCAGGACATGTCCAAGGTGAAGTGCTTTCACTGTCATCAACACGGACATTACACCAGAAATTGTCCACAGAAGAAGAAAAATAAGCAGGCTTCTGGGACTACAGCTGGAAAGGCCTTAGCCTCGCAGTTTGAGCTGGATTTTTTGCTGATCGCATGCTTGGTCTCAAGTATGATGGGATCAATGTGGTTTCTTGACAGTGGTGCATCTTTTCACATGACAAGAGATCAAGATTTTTTTACTGATCTAGATGAGAAAGATATTGGAGTGCACATTGAGATGGGCGATGATGGTAGATACAGTGCGAACGATATTGGTACCATTTCCTTTAAGAGGGAGTCTGGTAAAGCCTTTGTATTGAAGGAAGTGATGCATGTTCCAGGATTGAAGAAGAATCTTATCTCTATGTTAATGTTAGAATAGAAGGGATATGATGTTGTCTTTAGCGAAGGAAAGGCTTTCCTGCGCAGTAAGGAAATTGGTGAGACCCGGAGGATAGGGGTTCGAGTTAAGAACCTTTATCAATTGTAGGTAGATGGCTGTGCAGCAATGGCAGGCAAGGCAGAAGGAGTGGTGAGCCATGATGATGGCGAGTTTTGGCACTGGAGATTGGGCCACCTTCACCATGGAGCTTTGAAGATACTGCAGCAGATTTCTACTGGGCTTCCTAAGGGTACTCTTGCGCAGTCAGATCAGTGCAAGGGGTGTACCTTGGGAAAATTTGTGAAAGCCACCTTTCACGAGAAGGATAGTCACGCCACGATGATCCTTGAGAGAATTCACACAGACGTGTGTGGACCTTTCTCAATAGCTTCGACAGCAAAGCACAAGTATTATGTGATAATTGTTGATGATTTTTCTTGTAAGTGCTGGATCTTCTTCATGCAGAAGAAGAGCGAGACATACTCAAAGTTCTATGAGTTCAAGGCACTGGTTGAGAAAGAATCAGGGAAGTAGGTGAAGGCTCTTAGGAGCGACAATGGTGGTGAATTCATGTTTGGTGAATTCAAGGACTTTTGCAGCGCAGAAGGAATTCGAAGAGAGCTCATAGCACCTCATAACCCACAGCAGAACGGGGTTGCTGAGCGGAAGAATAGAACGATCGTGGGTGCTGCATGGGCGATGTTGCATGGTCAAGGCCTTCCCATACACTTGTGGGATGAAGCATGCAATACTGAAGTATATGTGTAGAACCGTTGTCCTCACAGGATACTTGGCATCAGTACACCCGAGGAGGCGTTTTCTGGTAAGAAGCCTGATATTTCCCATTTGAGGATTTTTGGTTCACTAGTTTACCTTCATGTGACGAAGGATGCCAGGAAGAAGCTGGAGCCAACTACAGAGGTTGGGATATTTTTGGGGTACACTGATACGCCCCACAACTATCATGTGTATTTTCTAGACAGTCGCAAGACTGTTGTGCGACGGGATATCAAATTTCAAGAGGAGAAAGCCATGAAGTGTTCGCTTGAGAGGGAGCCACACTTGCATGCAGATGAGGAGCTATTAGTTCCTAAGGATGAGCCTCAGGATGTGGATCAGCCACAAGAGGAGGTTCATGGAGTGGAAGAGACCACTCAGGCAGCACCAACCATCAGAGGGAGGAAGCGCACTACAAAAGCTGAGCGACTGGCTCAAGATGCAGAGAAGGTTGTAGGAGCACCTACATCATAGCGCAAACAAAGACAGTCACCTGACCGGTATACCGGATACATGGCTATTATGAGCAAGTGTATCGTGACAGAGCCATCCTCTTTCGAGGAAGCTGTGGAGGACCCCGCATGGGTAGTTGCCATGGTGGAAGAGTATGATTCGATTGTTAGAAACAGTGCATGGGATATTGTCTCAAGACCGGAGGGGAAATTAGTGGTGGGTTTGAGATGGATCTACAAAGTGAAGTAGGTAGCTGACAGGAGTGTGGAGAAGTATAAGGCAAGATTTGTTGCCCGAGGCTTTTCACAGATTGAGGGGATCGATTATGAGGAGACCTTTGCACCTGTCGCAAGGTATTCTTCCATACGGACGATTCTTGCTCTCTCAGCGCAGATGGGGTGGCACATTCATCAGATGGATGTGAAGACTGTGTTCCTCAACGGAGTCATTGAGGAGGAGGTGTACATAAAGCAGCCCGAAGGTTTCGAGATCTTCAGCAGCGAGTCGCATGTGTGCAGGCTCAAGAGAGCGTTGTATGGGTTGAAACAAGCACCTCGTGCTTGGTACACACGGATAGACAGTTATTTCACCGGACTTGGATTCTCCAAGAGTGAGGCGGATCCAAACCTATACTAGATTGTGGTGGAGGGTAAGTTGCTGATCATTGTACTTTATGTAGATGATTTGATTTTGACAGGTGATGAGCTGTTGATACTCTCATGCAAGGATTATCTTGCAAAAGAGTTTGAGATGAAAGACTTGGGCCTCCTTCATTATTTCCTGGGATTGGAAATTTGGCAGCGCAGTGATGGACTGTTTATTTCTCAAGGCAAGTATGCTCGGGAGATACTAGAGAAGTTCAACATGCATGGCTGCAAGCCTGTTGATACTTCTCTTCCTGGTGGATGGAGGAAGGAGGATGCTACTTCGGCGGAGGTAGTGGATGCCACTATTTATCGACAGTTGGTGGGGTCACTTATGTATCTAGTCAATACAAGACCCAACATATGCTATGCTGTTAACCAGCTTTCACAAGCTATGGTTAAGCCAACCAAGCTCTTCTGGAAGGCAGGAAAGCATGTATTGAGATATCTCAGAGGCACATCAGGATATGGATTATGGTACAGACAATCGGATGAGGTGAAGCTGTGTGGCTTCACGGATGCAGATTGGGTAGGGAGCCCAATGGATAGAAAGAGCACATCTGGAGGGACTTTCAGTATCGGGTCAACACGATTTTCTTGGTACAGTAGGAAGCAGAGATCCATGGCACTCAGTTCAGCAGAGGCCGAGTATATAGCAGCAAGTTTGGCTACATGCGAGGCTATATGGATGAGGAATATCCTGGTCGGGTTGTTCGGTTCACCCTTAGAGGCTACTTTGATTTATTGTGATAATCAGAGTTGCATCAAACTCTCAGTTAATCCAGTATTTCATGATAGATCTAAACACATTGACATTTGGTATCATCATATCAGAGATTGTGTGCAACGGAATATCATGTTAATTTCATACATTCCCATGGAGGATCAGGATGCTGACATCTTGACGAAGGCGCTCACCAGGAGAAAATTCGAATACCATAGGGGTAGGATAAGGGTTGCAGATAATCCTTATCTTGTTGAGAGGGAGTGTTGAGATTGCAAAAAGATGATGAGCTTAGTGGAAAGAAGTCGCCTTCACTAATTGTGCCCGCAGGCTATTTTTGGCGCAAAGTCTATTTTTAGACATATGGATCATGTTCTATGAGTTGTAGAATGCTGTTTTTGGATGGTTGGTCAAGTCGGAAAAAATAGATGGACTTATATTTTTAGACATACTGGGCGAAATCTGTTTTTAGATTGCCAGTCTGAAAATAGATATGTCAAATATTATTAGCTCTTAATAATATTTAGACTCTAAACATTATCTTATTCTCTTGGAGCACTTCAGTTAAGTGCACAGATGTGGCACAAGAGCTGAGAGAAGGAATTACGCTATTCTTGAGGGTTATGTGGAGCTATTTCATGGATACTTCAATTAGAACTCATGTGACAAAGTTTGGTGGAGTGGATTGAGGAAGTTAGTGGAGTTGTATTTAGTTTAACTAATATAAACATAGTTGAGCTATTTGTATCCAGTTTAACTAATTGATACAGTTAGTGAGAGTGGTGTGAATTAATTATTAATTAATTCATAATTATAAACTCATAAATCAACTAAAAAATACATCGGTTAACTTCGGTGCATGGATAGTTTCGGTGGAACCCGATGTAGAGATAGGTGAAAGAGCAGGTTAACTATCAGTTGTGACTATACTGTTGCTATTTGCAACACACAGATAGGTGGAGAAGCCCATGAGGATTGCGAAGTACAAGCCAGGTGGTTTATCTATTTAATGAAGCCATCCCATAGCATTGACAACACAATAGAGGCTAGCTATCAAGTGGCAAAATATTGGAGCATGTGTTTTGCTAGATCTAGCTTGATAGTGTGTAGCAATTGAGGGTGTGCATGAGAGCTTGTGAGGAGATTTGTACTATGATTTTTACATGATCTCCATGACATATAATATATAGATAGTTGGGGTTTTCAGCTTTAAGCTTTCCCATTAAATACTGTGTTCATATGTGTGATTGTTCATGGTTTTAATGTATGCATGCAATTGATTTTATTTCTGCAATTAATGTTCAATGGTAGAAGAGATTTTGTATTATGCATGAAGCTAAAATATTGTGTGATCAGGAGAATCTTGGTGAATAATATATCAGTTATGCAAATGGACGAGGGTAGACCCAAAACCATATTGTACATACGAGAAGAGCCTACATCTTGCTCATACACAATCACACCAACTGCCCAAAGACAAAAACTGAGGCCACACACCATGTCCCATTTTGTGCATTCTGTGACGAGCTTGATCACTTAATCACACAATTCCCAAATTTGAGGGTGTTCAACCATTAGTATCCACTCTCGCATGTTTCCCAAAAAAACTTAGCTCAACACAAGCGACATACATGTTAGATCTATTGGAGAAACCACCACGTCCGTCGTTGTCCCCACATCTATTGATTTTAGTCTATGTTAGACTTCATGCGGCACTTCATCGCTGAAAACCCTAACTTAGCCAACTCAGAAACAAAATCCACAGGTAGCACTACAACTCAAGGGACATAAGTAATTAGGACCATGCTATATATGTTAAAGGAGAGATGGCCACCTGAATGACCACCTCTTCCCCATAACCATCCACACCCTCTGGTCTATCTTTGCGCACTCTGCGATGAACGAGATCATTTCATCAATGATTTTACAGCTCTAGAGTTATTTCAAATATGGTACCTAGTGTACTTCATCAGGTTACAAGCATATCAATATTCTTTTAGGGCGTGTCAATATAGCCACTAGCTTCACCATTGTCCCTACATTCCGCATTTCCATTTGGCATTATATTGTCTACGCCGGGCCATAACCCATCCCATCGAAGAGGAAAAATTGGACACAGAGTCTGTAGAGTGTTCAAAAACTTAAGAGAATAAAGCAACTAGGTCCATCCACTTCACATCTGGAGAGAAATGACTGCTAATAGGGCATATTCCCACCCCCAACCACCCTCAATGCCCAATCCCAACCTATGTATTGTGTGACGAACATGATCATGTGATCACTCAGTGCCCATATTTAGTATCATTTCGCAAATGGTACCCAATAACTTCGGTGGTCCAAAGGGATTGGAAAACCAAAGAGCGACAGTCTTTTATTATTTTCCAAGACAACCATCATGCTTGGCATTGTCCCTACATCCCCTAATTTTGACTTATGTTATATGGCATGTGCTCATTTGTCACCAATAATTCATACGTAGTCAGTTTCGAGTTACCGCAACCTAGGCAACCAGAATCAATGAGGCCTTCCCCCCATTGTCACCAAAACCCTAGGAAGGCTAAGGTGACCAATCGTCCTAACAAGGTGTGAAACTAGCCAAACATTTCATGTGTCCTACGTGATAAAAAGGACCACATGGTCAATCAATGTTAGGAACCCAATAAATTCACCGACAATCTTTGCATGGTCACAACCATACCATATATCCATCTCTCTAATCAAGAGAAGATCACGCGTTGCTACTTGTTAGTCATCAGTATTTTTCACTTGTTGGTGATGACTAGTTATAACAGCCAAGTTTTCTAGAAGCTGATAAAAAATTTGTCAAATTTGCTAGTTGGAAAACACCCATAAAATTTTGTTTGCCTTCTTACCTTTCAGTCCGCCCATGACGAGATGAAACCTCATTATCAAGTCCTACCTAGCCTAAGCCATACTAGTCTGCCCATCAACTCTAAAGAAACAATCCAAATCTGTCCAAAAAGTCTCCCCTAAGTTAGGAAGTGGCGCTTTAGGCATTTCTCCCTTGGAAAACTATCCCAAAGCCAAAGAACCTCCACCTGCTATAGACTAGTCATAACAAACCTTCCCATCTTGCAAATAAAGTTGGTTATAGCCCTAGGTCACACCACTAATACACCCTCAAGTCTTAGCAATACATGTACCATAGGTCAAACTGATTGTAGGTGTTTTTACAATGTTTTAATGGATATTTCAAGGACAGAGGCATACCAGCATCCCAGAAGACAATATTTGATTCCACATGAGAAGATAATCGCTTCTCAATGTGATCTTCAGCCTAGGATGCAGCCATAGAGTAGAGAATTTTTCATTAAGCTCTTGCGATCATAGTCAAAGCCTGAAAGGATAGTGAAAGGAAAAATAACATTGTCAAAGAGCTGACGATATGACATGACTAAAAAAACCTCCTTCATCTATAAGTAGAGGGTTGAAGACTTAAGAACCTCCTTCTTCTACAAGCAGAGGGTTGAGAGCGCCTCCTTCATCTATAAGAAGAGGGCAGATGGTAAAGTCTATTTTTAAGTTTTTCACTAACTATGAAGACAAAATTTGAAGTACAGTGAGATAACAACTGAAGGTCTCTGCATAAAAATGATGATTAAAGGCAGAGGCAAAGCAGTGGACTTTTAAAATGATTTGCGTGATTTCACTATTATTTCAGTTACAATGTGAAGCTAACAGGTTCATCATCATTGAAGAAAAGATTGTTAAACAGATGGCTAAAAGAGTCAAATAGTGTTGGGCTCAAACTAACCTCTGCCATCATGTATAAGAGAAGCCACTTTCAGTATGATTCATCAAACATGCTTCTTTTGATTAAGACAAAGGTTGAAAGGACATCAAGCATTTTGTCAAGATAGGCCTTCTTCATTCATAAGCAGAGGGCCAGAGCAGTGATTGATTTCAAGGTTTGACTGATCAAAAGACAAATGGTAAGAGCAGCAGAAGACAGTTTAAAGCTTCTGAACAGGGCAATCATGTCAAAAACAAAGGAGAAGCATGAGCGCTGTAAAATATCAAAGAAAGATGGCTTATCTCTTATCGGGGTTTGATTTCAAAGCAGTCTGGAACCCACATAAAAAAACCTTGCTGATGATTGAGAGATGAGTCATAACATAGGCCAAAGAATGATAATTATTTCTCAAAAGGTACTTTCCTTCCTGTTCCTGAAAGATCTTATTTTTTAATTACTCCTCATAGTAGACAAAGGCAGTTTGAGTTTGGTTTTTTCCAAAAAGGCATTGCAAATAGATACACAGGGTCATAAAGGTGCCAAAATAATTATGGTATGTATTTCAAGGTCAGAAAAACACACTCAAAACAAATAGAGCATGCCACTGTCAAAAAGGAAGGCTTGTTCTTTATGGAAATGTGTCAAAGGCGATAATGAAGCCTAGGTGATCACAACTGAGTTTCACCTCAAAATCAAAGAGAAGCATCATTTAAAGGAAAATCTATAATCCTTCATATGACTTAGAGTAGAATTTTCTTCACCAGCACAGACATCAGAAAAGAAAGGCAATGTTTCATTTCTAAAATGAGAAGCAGTAAAAAAATTTTCCGCTGTGCTTTTGTTTGAACGAAAAAGAGTCTTAGCTATGTTTTCAAAAAGATAGGAGCTTCATGTTTTGGCTTTAAAACAAAGGCCTTTGAACGTTTTCAAAACCATCGTTAAACACACCAAAAGTTTTTGATCTTTTTCAAATACGAGGGTTAGAGACCATTACCCCTACCTATTACGCATTTCAAAACGAAAAACAAACTCCCCTTTGCTGGTCAACTGGGTCGAGGAACGAGTTTTTGAGAAAATCCACAGTTTTTTGGGCTTGGTGACTACGCGGCACGCCTATAGCGTTGTGCGGCGCATTCAGGAAATTTTTTTCCTCAGGACTACACTACCGCACGGCGCACTTGTAGGCGCTGGTCACATTGGCCCGACAATGACCCGACAGCCTCATTTTTGCGTGGCGTTTTCCACAGCAAACGTGCTGTGCACACTTTAAATGGTCCAAGTGCCCTCAAACAAATCTGGAAGTTTCTCAAACTTGTCAACAAGGGCTGCCATCAAATTTTCAAGGTATTCTATGAGCCTCCTTAGTATTGTCAAATTTCTAAAGGGTGAATAATGCTGCATTTTTCCAAGACCGAATGATGGTAAAAAATGAAGTTTCCGGTGTGAATTAATGTGATGTGTTGAGTGTGCTGAAGAAATCTGTTGCAGTGGGGGTTAGTCGATTAATTCACTAATTTCGAAGAACCTAGAGCTACCCTCAAGATAAGGCAAAAACATAAACTTTGTCAACTCTGTTGTAATGGCGAAAAGAAATATCAAGGCTGCCATCTTTGTCCATGAGACAGGCTTTAACGAGTAAAACTGGTGGATTTTTATTGCTATCAAAAGACCATATAAACTTCCCTCAGAACAAGTTTAAAGGTGGGAGTATTTTTAAAGGAAGAAAAAACAAAGTTTTAAAAGTGAAAACAGTGGGCCTATTTTTGGATAATAGTGATTATTGTTAAGTGTCTTCTCATTTCAAAACGTTTTCCTCAGTGTGGTAAGAGGCAAAAATAGTGTTTCTCTTCCGTTCCATGAAACAGAATTAGTGTATGAAGCTGTAACTTGCCATTTGGAGGTATTTTCAAACTCTGTGTGAGGAATAGTGAATACAAGGGCAGTGTTTTGGTTAAGAGGAGTTTTTTCTATTTGAATGCTACAGGGCTGTTTGTGCTCACACCAAAACACAAGGAGTTTGATAACTTTACCTAAACACAGTGACCCTTTGACTGTGTGTATGCATTTTAGTTGACTCTGTGATTGTTATTGAATTTACTTGTTGATTGGCATACAAAAGAAGAAGAGCAGTGTTCTGAGGGGGCAGGGACCTAATAGCAAAGAAAACATTTTATACAACTTTGAAACAAATTTACCTTGATCAAACAGTGATTGATAGAGAAGGCAGAGTTTTGTTTGAAGAACACATTCTTGAAAACCTTTTGAGGCAGTTTGATTTTGCAGAGAGCATCCATAACAAGATGCCTCCCAGGCAGGATATTAGGAGTGGATTGCATAAGAGATATGAACCTATTTCCATCGAAGAAGTGAATGCACACCCATCAGTATTGTTCAATTTCCATGAGGTCGGGTGTTTAGATTTCTATCAAAGGGTGAAAGAGGTGAAGAGTTTTTCTCCTTTGACACACCTTCGTGCTTTGAGGTTCAGAGACAAGCATTTCTAGTTGGCAGGCCTTGATTTCAAGTTCTCCCCAAGATCCATCTCCAAAGCCACTAAAATTCCCTATATTGGCAAGAAATGGTTTAAGCAAAGCCATTTTGACTCAGATGATTACAAGCCCTTCCTAAAGCCTGAGCACAGATAATCATGTCCTTCTATTTTCCCTTTCTCATATCTTTTAGCCAGCTACACCCCTCTCATGAAGATTATCATGAAGTACTTCACTTGTGAGGGAAGATTCTCTCGAGTTTATGCATATCACATTCGACTGCTCATGCATTTCACTAGAGCCAGATTTCTAAATCTTCCTTTCTTCTTACACAAGAGCATTGAAAAAATGGCCTCCACTGTCTAGAAGAAACCTCCTTCATAGAAAATATCCTGTCTCTTCCATCACTGTCTCACCAAAATCATAATTCTTCATTAGCTTGAAAAGAGATAGGTCTCTTGGGATGTTTTCATTACTCATCCGGATTTCTCCACTGTCCTTCCATTCCATACATCCCCTACACCTCCTACTCATCATCCCTCGCCTTCTTCTAGCAGACCTACTCCTAAAAGGCTCAAGTTTACTACAGAACAAACAAAGGAACATGAAGAAGGAGAAGGAAGTGACCAGCAAGAGGAGAAAGGACATGAGCAAGAGGAAGAAAGTGCTGAACAACAGCATGACAGTGATGAGGGTGAACAGCAACATGACAGTGATGAGGGTGAGCAACAAAATCATGATGAGGGTGAACATCAGCATGACAGCGAGGGTGAGATAGAACAACAGCATAAAGATAAGGAAGGGCAGCAGACCTTTGATGATATGCATCAGACTTATGATAAGGGTGAAATAGAGCAACAAGGGCAGCCTAAAGAGACTAGACATGAAAATGATGAACAGGGGCAGCCTTATGAGACAGAGAAGCAGCATGATAGTGATGAGCAAGGGCAGCCAAAATATTATACACAGTAGCCTCCTCAAGAACAACAGCCTCCTCAAGAAGAAAAATAACCTCAAAAAGAAGAGAGGAAAGATGACAAGGGTAAAAGGGCCATGCCCTCTTCTCCTAAAAAGACCAAGCCCCGTACATCAAAGAAGAGAGTGCCTAGGGTGGTCACTCCAAATGTGACAAGGTCCCTCCGAAGTAAAGGAAAGTTGCCAAAGAAGCCCATGATTGATTTTCCCAGGAGGAAGAGCACTAGAATAGCCACCCAAAGAAAAGGGAAGGGCAAGGTAGAAGGAAGTCATGAACAAGAGAGTGCATTCGACATCATCCAAGTCCAAAGAAATGATAGTGATAATGAGGCCTGCATTCTAGAAAACCTCTTGATCCAAAGAGAAAGCCAAATTGATGCCTTGAAGGCTGATCTTCATAGAGCTAGGAATTTCAATCAATTCTTGCAAGTTCAAAATAAGAAATTGAGTGTCCATATGGCTGTTTATGAGACATGGGCGACCAAGTACAAGAAGGAGGCCTCCAAAGCCCAAGTGACGTTGGAATAACTCATGGGTGAGTTTGATGAAATTGAAGGCGAAGATCAGCCTAGGCGAAAGAGGCCTAGAACCATGGGGCTTAAAAGGGCCCTTGAGAAGCAAAAAGAAGAGGAAAATGCCTTTCTCCAATCTACCCCTCTCACTGCATTATTTGAACATGAGATAGAAAACAATAAGGAGGCGTGGCTTGAGAGAGTCAATGACCATTTGGATAAGAAGTTGGAGAAGGAAAACATGGATTTATACCTTCAAGGGAGAATGACGAGGCATTATAAAAAGTTAAATCAGTTTGCCCTGCGCAAGTTGAAGGCTGCTTAAGACGAGCTCAAGGAGGCTAAAGGGAAGTGCCCGACACAGAAAGTGAGGAAAGACACATCAGGACTTCAGATTTTGGCCTCTGCTTCACAACATGTTGCTGAGAACCCTTGAGGGTCATGCTCACCAATTTTGGGTGATTTTCGACATATTTTGGTTTTTTGGCATTTTTGGGTTTTTGGCCAAAACTCATGGGCTTCGCCATTTCAGTTTGGGGGATCATCAAAGGAGGAGAATGGTATCATTGGATGCCATAATTTTAGGAGCACACATTCAACAATTTTTAGGACATTTGAAGATCATTTGCTTCCCCAAATGGCAAAAAATGCCCGTTTTTTCTACAATCTGCCCGGTCTATTAGCAAACCTTATTTTCTTGTTTTTTACACACAGGCCCATTTTTGGAGGACTTTGACACATCATATTGGGAAAATTTTAGTTTCTCCAGAAATTAGACACTCAGATATTTCCAACGAGCTATCATGAGCCTCGTTTCGACATCAGGAACGCTGCCAAAAGTTGCTGGCAAGTCAGGGGACCTTTTGCTGATATATTTTTTGAGTATTTTTGTAAAAATTGAACCTTTAAAAACTTCTTTTTCCTCATGTGCGTTTAGCTATTTTTGCACATGAGAAGTTATGAAAAATCAATTTATTTCCCTCTTTTAGCATTTTTTAGATATTTTATGAGATATTTTGTGCCTTGGGCTTTGCAAAGCCTCAAGGACAAGTTTAGATATTTTGAATAGGCCAATGAGAGTGAAAATTGAACTAAGATGTTTTCCTCACTTGAGCCTATATATTCCAAAGGATTTCATTGTAAACAAGGCTGAACTTGATGATAGAAGCAATATATGGTTATATAAGCTTTGGAAGAAATACTTGTCTCATGCTTTTGGATAGTCTCTTGGATGTTCTTGGATGATGAAAGAGGATTGTTGTTGGATTCCATGACTTGGTAGAATGGTATAGTGTCTTTCTCTTTGTTTTGTTTCCTAGTTTTCATTCATAAATCCATGTTTCTTGCTTGCTATAGAACAGTAGAGAACAAATTTGAGACATGCCCTTGGAGGCACCTCAAATTTCCTGTTTCTTCATAGCTTCCATGTTTTTCTTCATTCTTAGTCACATTAAAGAATTCTTGATTTCTCTTTAATAACTTAAGGATATTGTTGCTTGTTTCATTCATGGTTTTATGCATGCTAAGTATGAATTACGGTATGCCCTGCTTACTCATGGCTAGCCATAGCTCCATCCATTAAATTTCTCTTTGACTGATTAGATTGTCATTTGTTGAACCAAGGAGGTCTTGTTCTGATCTTTCCCTTTGCCTAAGACTATGCAATCTTGTTTTCAAAGTGCCCAATAACTTGAAGTGTTGTGTTTAGGCGTTCAGGCATAGTGGTTTGAGTTTTTTGTCTGTCTTAAGTGTGTTTCCCCAAAGTCTGATAGCCATTTACCAAAGTTAGAGAGTTATATATCTCTATGCATGGGTTGAATGTTTATTTCTATATATTGATTAGCTTGTAGTTACATTTCACATGATTAATGGTTTTCCCTACCATGTTTATGTCAGCTATTAAAATAGTTATGCTTGAAATCCTTTGTTGTTCACAAACTTGATGTCCATCTTACTCCATTTTTCCCTAAGATCCTTTCTACCTCGAATCAAATCAGCCCTTCAACAGCCTTGTATCACCATCTGATAGCTTTCTTGAGCTTTTCGACCTCATAGCCCAGTTGATCTAACATCTTTTTACCTATCTTATATCTTTGATCAGTTTCATCCCTCACAACCTAAAAACCAAAACCAAAAAACCTACTTCATAACTAGCCTAAAATCAGAACATAATAAGAAAACACACAGATATCCCTTACACATATAGAGAGAGCCCTCTCTGAGTCCAGGAAGGCTAGGTCCTCAGGCTCCAAAGATTGGTTTGATGTTACACTGTCATTTGGCTTGCCAATCAGCCAAATCATGGGACCCTAACACTACTATCGGATATGCTCGCAATTTCACCACACTATGAATTGTCAATACCTCTCAAGGTTATGGATGGCAGAAGCAGCGTTGAGTCAAGACTCCCTAAAGGAGCCACACCATCCAAGACCAAGAACTCAGAGATGGAGGAAGCGCAGAAATGCACCAATGCACAACCATCTCCAAGCATCAACATCTTGCATGGAGAGTAGTATTGGGTCTCACACCATCTACTGATTAAGTACCTTTACTTTGTGCATCATCTACACGAGCCACAACTGTGACACAGAAATATGCCATATGTTGCAAAAAATTTTGCACCTCTGTAGTCAATGAAATCTTAAATTAAAGAAAGATGCGTGTACCCCTAGCAAGCATCCAAGAGAGAATTACTCTCCTCTGGCTAAAAACAAAATAAACATAGAGGAAATTCTTCCACCATCTAATCCTGACGACACACAAACCCATATACAAGTCATCTCATCCTCTGTAAGAACTACAACGCATGTTATTTTCTCATCATTATGGGTTTGTTTTAAAAACAATGCTCTAGTGTCACAAATGGATTATCCTCCCATCTACTATTTTGGATTTACAGATGGAGCATCTTGATGGTCACAAAATTTAGCTACCGTTGCTTGGGCCATATATTCTCTTGACCGATTTCCATCCCTCACTAATGGAGTATTCATCAGGTCAACCATAAACAATCGAGTAGAATATGATGTAGTCATCAGACTGATAAGCGATGCCTCCAATGAAGGCATCCACTAGTTACATGTCTTTCTTTATTCCCAGTTAGTGGTATCACAGCTAAACCGAACCTTTGAGGTACAAGATTTGCACTTACTTAGGAATTAACTGCATGCACGAATATTGGTCCACCATTTTGATCATATCACATTCACACATATACCAAGAGATCAAAATCAAGTAGCCGGTCGCATAGCCAATCAGGCCCTATACTTGAATGCATCTTGTATACACCATCACCATAAAGCATCATCCAGCATAAGCATAAAATCCATAATAAATACATAAGCATCCATTATAAACATGAAAAACATCATAAAAATCACCATAGACACACCATAAGAGCTGCAAAAAATACATCTCACATATATACATCAAAAAAATATGTGTACCAAGATACAAAATCAAGCCCATTAGCTGTCAATTTAGTCAAAAAATATACAGATCACTAATATAGGGAATCATCCTCAAAATAGGTGCTTTCCTTGATCATACAAAAAGTATTTAGGGCAGAGCCTCACTTGGTGAGTCATTAGGTCCCACATGAGCACCTGGCACCAGTATCATAGAAGAAGATGTAGTAGCAAGTGCTACTCGACACAAAGTCGAGAAATGCGCCTACTCGAGGGCCATCACTGTCTCCCACCAAATGTTGGCCAGGTCGTCAAAACCCTTGGACAACAAGCCATGAGTCATCCTCTCAAGCAAACTCCGGGAATCCTCTAAAAGAAGTACACATGCATCTGTCGTATAGGCATGAGATGCAGCCTCTGACACCCAAGCCTCAGCTGCTGCCAGTCGAACCTCAGCATATATCGCTCACACCTCTGCCACCAGTACTTGGATATCACTAGCTGCCAATAACTCCTCCACCACTGCCACCCATGCCTTTGCCACCTTTTCATGTGCCAAAAGGGCAACATCTCCCCTAGCAGCTACAATGTTGCTACCCTCCCAAGAGGGACCTCCAACATCAATCTGACCGCCAAGTTGGGCCTGACTAGGTACGCCCCTTCCCCTAGGCTCATGGCCTACCAAGCGGGCAAGGGGACACTCTATTCTCCCTGCGTCTTCAAATAAAACCAAAAAATAGTATCAGTGTCATCATCAAAGACATATATATATATATATAGATATACACACAATAAATGGAAATATCAATGCATAAAAACATGAAAGATCATACCTGATGGTCCCCATGCATAATCAGCAGGGAGCCCCATGTCTGAATCTCACTGGAAATCAACTCCTGCATACGAGAAATCGATGAATAGTTATGGGTTTGATTCGAATCATGTCTCAACCATCTCGTCACAGTACATGACTGCCTCACCCCCACTAGCATGGGGCATCAGTGGGGTCCAACGACACATCTGAGGATCCCTTAGAGGTTTTAAAGGAACTGCCACAAAGGGTCGTAACATCACAACCTACTCTTACATGATGTAGCATAATATGCTAGCATACCCAAAACACCTTGTTTTCCCCCTCTGTACTTTAGACAGCTATCGCATCATACCACGATAAACATAACAAGCCCAGTCAAATAAATTCCCAGCCTGTAGTATGCGTAGCACTGCAATATGCAGCCCAAATACTCAGTGTGGCACTGAGGACCCAGATAAACAAACAATAATGCCTAAATCACCTTGCTCAACTAGGTCTGTAATGGTGTTCACTCAAACGCAACCCCGAGAGATGGTGTTACGCCCACAGTGACCACCCTCCTCCCAGCCCAGTCAGGAATGTTCACCCCCCCCAGGAGGGAGTGGACGTGGAAGAGCCTCTCCATGAGGCAAGATGCCTGTCACAAAGTAAATTTCAGTCTTAGAATGTATCCTCATATCAGTCTACCACAGGACCATAAGTCTTCGATGCTTGTCCCAACATTAGACTAAGTAGCACAAGAGCACATCCTGAGATCTCAATATGGTGCTCTATAAAAACTTGAGCAAACCATATCGAGCCAATGTCTCACAAGCATGAGGGTTTTGCGCCACCACCATGTGTAGAGCCAGCCAGTATTTCTCTCTCCCCAACATCCTGCTAGCAAGGAAACATCAAACAATTCGGTTTGTACAAAGAAAACATCAAATTCAATACATTCTCACAACCCCACGCCCTAAAGAAATCTGTGTGCGTTGTCCTTGCACGTAATCCAAGATGCACGCGTTGTGCAGCATGCTCAAATTTTGAAAGTTGTGGGGTCTCCACGTAAAGGTAAAAATTTGTGTGTAGACTGTGCACACAATCCAGGATTGCTTGCGCGGAGCTACCCAAAAAAGAACAGAAAATCCATACAAGTCCCTACTTGTATAGCCCACCTAGACTAAAAATGGTAAAAATGAATAACATGAGGTTCTAGCTTCTACCTGACACTAACTGCGCGAATATCGGATACTCAAGTTGACTACAATTGAATGGAAAGCTCCAAAAAATGGCTATGAACTCAAATTCTCAGAAAACACAAATGACCTAAAATTGGGCCATATTAGCTTGTATATCGCCCTTTTCACCATTTTTTAAAGTCCATAACTAGAGCTTAGAGTATCCAATCATAAAACTGTAAGAAACATAGTGATTAACACTTCATCATGTTCAGTTTGAATCTAATAAATTGAGGTTTTAGACAAAATCATTTTCGGCCCAATGCCCACCCCCTCCACAACACTGTTCAGGTATGCCCTCTCTTATTGCTTCAAATTAAAGTTATTCCAAATATATTGGTATGAAAAAAATGATTTTACTTGGGGTATTGGAAACATGTATTATAGGCATGCCATATCATTACATACTGCAGACAACAAAGGTACAAGATCAGGTATCATTATACCCTCAGCATGATTGGTTGCATATCCTTGCATCATTTCTTCAGATAAATAAACCATAGGTTACATTTAGCCAACCATGCTTATCATTACCCCACCTTGTACATGATAAGCACCCTTGGAGGTTGGTAGAGCCTCACCTTCCATGGAATCCACCACTCATGTAGACCATATGTCAATATCTAGAGCCATGACCATAAACTTTTGCCCAAGAACCACTTCATGTTCATAAATCCATCATAAAAAATTAGGACAAGTTTTACTCATTGCATGTTAAAACCCCATTCCTAGGCCACCATTCTCTACAAGTGGATCAACAAAAAAGCACCACCGTGTTTCACATTTGGCCTATCCCACCCCCATAAGCATATCCCATCTGCGACATTTTCATCTGCCTCATCACCCTAGCCCCGAGACCAATCAATGGGGCCCCACCCTCAGCAAAACACACTCCTCACATCATTGTGTAGGATCATTCATGTTTCTAGGGAACCTATCTCCTTGATTACACATCCAAACCACTTTCATATTCTTTTGGCAAGTGTACAAATATTGTTTTTAGGAGAGGACTCCCACCCATCCATTTACATTTCTTACCTGGCACTAGTCCTAATAACCCTTGGTCAAAGCTGAACATATTTACCACACATAACCATTTCAATCATAGCAAACATACACCCACCCTGGATGTCTTATTGACCACGGGGTTTTCCTCATAAAAAATTGTTATGACAACCGCCACTCGCATTTACAGCTCTGACCTCAGGCCACTTAACTATCATCATCATTTATAGCCATTTCTAGTTAGCATTCCTAGTTAACCCATCACACTATGCCCTAATACATCAGAAACCCTAGTCCCTTACATCAGTACTCATTTTATATCGGTTGATGCTTCCTTCTTGTCGACTTCAACAAACATCCTCCAAGAAGGAGGTAGTACCTTAGATGACTCCTCACCTCAATAGGGACATCCTTGGATGGCACTATGGGAATCAATCCTCTCGAAATTTCATCGATCCTCTCAAAATTTGACATCAACATAAGCTTTCATGTCCAAGATGGTATCGTACTTCATAATCATTGCACTCTGTCATAATTCTTCAAGGATCCATGAATTAGTAGGAATCTCTTTCAACAATGCTTACAAGGGAAGGTCCCCAATAGTCGAAGACCCATGCATACAATGAGCACCTTTTCTAAATGTGCCATACCAATATTATGCATGTGGGTGCCACATTCAACCTTCTGTCAAAGAAAAATCCCCCCGAGGCACTAGTACATATGGTGAATTTCTGACACTTTAGTTCCAACAATTTTGACGTATTGTCTAAAAGTTGCCAATTTTTTCTCAATTTTGTTAATCCTTCCAAAAAGCGTCTCTCTTGCAACACTACCTTAAAAACATCGAAACAGGAACAAAACCTTAACAACGTCGGAATAACGACGAAACCTTAAAAACATCAGAATAGCGATGTCGGCACTAATCAAAGCATCGGAATATCGACGAAATATTCAAAACATTGGAATAATGACGTCGTCACTACCCAAAGCATCGGAATAGTGACGAAATCGTCAAAGCGTCGAATTAGTGACAAAATCTTCAAAATGTCAGAATTGTAATGAAATATTCAAAACATCAGAATAATGATGAAATCTTCAAAACGTTGGGTCGAGTCGTGTTGTGTGAGGGTCAAGTTGGGTTGTGTCAGGTGGGGTTAGGTTGGGTCGTGTCAGGTCAGGTCAGGTTGGGTCGTGTTAGGTCAGGTCATGTCAGGTCAGGTCATGTGAGGGCACCCAAGGAAATGCATTCGAGCGGGTCAGGTTAGGTCTGGCCATCATGTGAGGGCACCCAAGGAAATGTGTTCAGGAGGGTCCGGTCGAATCAGGTCATGCCATGCGAGGGTGCCCGAGGAAGCACATTCGAGAGGGTCGAGTTGGGTCAGGTTGTGTGAGGGCACCCAAGGAAATGTGTTTGGGCGGACCGGGTCAGTTCAGGTCAGGTCGTGTGAGGGTGCCCAAGGAAACGCATTTGTACATGTCGGGTCAAGTTGTGTGTGTGCACCTAAGGGAATGCGTTCAGGTAGGTCAGGTTGGGTCGTGTCGTGTGAGGGCACCCAAGGAAACGTGTTCGGGTGGGTTGGGGTGGGTCGGGTCGGGTTGTGTGAGGGCACCCAGGGAAATTCGTTGGGGTGGGTTGGGTTAGGTCGGGTCATGTGAGGGTGCCCATGGAAACGCGTTCGGGTGGGTCGGGTCGGATCGAGTCTTGTGACGGTGGCCGGATCAAAAATTCTAAGTTGTGACTGCCTCTATGCCTTGTAAATGTTTGTGCGATATGTTTTCCGTTTTCTCCCTCGTGCCTTCGTTCAGGCAGGTTGGGTCGTGCCATGTTAGGGCGCCATAGGAAACATTTTCGGGTTGGATCATGTGAGGGAGGTCATAAAAAAAATTCTAAGTTGTGACCACCCATGTGCCTTGTGCACATTCGTGCGACCCATTTGTTGTTTTCTCCCTCATGCCTTAATCGACGTTTGCACGGGTTAGGTCGGGTCGTGTGATGGTGCCCAAGGAAACGCGTTTGGGTTGGGTCGGGTCGGGTCATGCCGTACTATGAAGGCACCCAAGGAAACATGTTTGGGAGGGTCGGGTCATGTGAGGGCACCCAAGGAACGCGTCTGGGTCGGGTCATGTGAGGGCACCCAAGGAAACACATTTAGGTGGGTCGAGTTGGGTCCGGTCAGGTCATGTCATGTGAGGTCACCCAAGGAAACATGTTCAGGTGAGTCGGGTCAGGTTGTGTCATGTGAGGGCACCTAAGGAAACGCGTTTGGGTGGATCAGGTCGGATCACGTTAGCTTGTGTCGTGTGAGGGAGCCCAGGAAAACACATTCGAGTGGGTCGGGTCAGGTTGGGTCGGGTCGTGTCATGTTGTGTGAGGTCGTCGCCAGTAGAAACATGTTCCGGCAGGTTAGTTCAAGTCAGGTCGTGTGAGGGTGCCCAAGGAAACATGATCGAGTGGTCCGGGTTGGTTCGGGTCAGGTCGTGTGAGGGTGCCCAAGGAAACACATTCAAGCGGGTTAGGTCGGATCGTGTGAGGGAATCTAAGGAAACATGTTGGGTGAGTTAGGTTAGGTTGTGTTGTGTGAGGGATCCTAAGGAAATGCGTTCAGGCGGGTCGAGGTGGGTGGGGTCGAGTCGTGTGAGGGTACCCAGGGAAATGCGTTCGGGCGAGTCAAGTTGGGCCCGGTCATCTGAGGGCGCCCAGGTAAATGCATTTGGGCAGGTCGGTTCGGGTCGTGTGAGTGTGGCCGTATTAAAAATTCTAAGTAGTGATTTCCCGTACTATGCCTTGTTGACGTTTGTGTGATCCGTTTTCCATTTACTCCCACATGCCTTCGTTCGAGAGGGTTGGGTTGTGCCATGTGAGGCCACCACAGGAAACACGTTTGGGTCGAATCGTGTTATGGAGGTCGTATAAAAAATGCTAAGTTGTGACTGCGCGTGTGCCTTGTGCATGTTTGTGTGACCCATTTTCTGTTTGCTCCCTCATGCCTTAATCGACTTTTGGGTGGGTCGGGTCATGTGATAACACCCAAGGAAACACGTTCTGGTCAGGTTGGTTCATGTCATGCCGTACTATTTGGGTGCCCAAGGAATTCATCTAGGTTGTGTGAGGGCACCCAAGGAAATGCGTTCAGGTGGGTCGGGTTGAGTCTGGTCGGGTCAGGTCGTTTCGTGTGAGGGCACTCAGGAAAACGCATTCAGGCAGGTTGGGTCAGGTCGTGCCGTGTGAGGGCGGCTGAGGAAACGTATTTGGGTGGGTTGGGTCATATTAGGTCGTGTGAGGGAACCCAAGGAAACATGTTCGTGTGGGCTGGGTTGATTCGGGTCAGGTCGTGTGAGGGCACCCAAGGAAACACATTCATGCGGGTCGGGTCGGGTGTTGTGAGGGCACCTAAGGAAAGGTGTTCGAGTTGGTCAATTTAGGTCGTGTCGTGTGAGGGCACCCAAGGAAACGTGTTCGGGTGGGTCAGAATGAGTCGGGTCGGGTCATGTGAGGGCACCCAGGGAAATGCATTCAGGTGGGTTGGGTCAAGTCTGGTCATGTGCGGGTGCCCAGGGAAACGCGTTCAGGTGAGTCGGGTCAGGTCAGGTTGGGTTGTGTGAGGGTGGCTGTATCAAGAATGCTAAGTTGTGACTGCTCGTGTCCCTTGTGCATGTTTATGTGATCCATTTTTCGTTAACTTCCTCGTGCCTTCACTAAGGAAGGTCGGGTCATGTCATGTCAGGGTGCCACAGGAAACACGTTCGGGTTGAATCGTGTGAGGGAGGTTGTATAAAAAATGCTAAGTTTTGACTGCCAGTGTGCCTTGTGCACATTCTTGCGACTCGTTTTCCTTTTTCTCCCTCATGCCTTCGACATTCGGGTGGGTCAGGTTGGGTTGGGTCGTGCGATGGCACCTAAGGAAACACGTTCGGGGGGGGGGGGTTGGGTCATTTCGTGTGAGGGCACCCAGGAAAATGAGTTCATGTGGGTTGGGTCGGGTCGGGCCGGGTCGTGTGAGGGTGGTCATATAAAAAATGCTAAGTTGTGATCGCCCATGTTCCTTGTTCACATTTGTGCGATCTGTTTTCCATTCTCTCCCTAGTTCCTTTGTTCGGGCAGGTAGGGTCATGCCATGTGAGGGCACCATAGGAAATGTGTTCAGGTCGAATCGTGAGGGAGGCATTATAAAAAATGCTAAGTTCTGACTGCCCATGTACCCGTGTGAGGGCGCCATAGGAAATGTGTTTGGGTCGAATCATGAGGGAGGCCATATCAAAAATTATAAGTTGTGATCACTCATGTGCCTTGTACTACATGTTCGTGTGACCCATTTTCTATTTAATCTCTCGTTCCTTCGACGTTTGGGTGGGTCGGGTCAGGTCAGGTCATGTGATGGCGCCTAAGGAAAAACGTTCGGGTCATGTTGGGTCAGGTCGTGCCATACTGTGAGGGAGGCCAAGGAAACTCAATATAAAATAAAACACCCCCAAAATTTGAGAACGAAGTATGAACAAAATGAACCATTACTTAGATTGCATTATAAGCCAAGAAACTAAATTTATCAATGCAAGGATCTACAATCCCAGTTTTGTGCAGTTTGTTCCATCTAACATTATAAGCATACTAGACATTTAAAAATGGAGTATGTTGACATAAATTGAAGATTAATTTCTTGATGTGAGCTCATGATATGGAAATTTAGTACAACAAAAATGGGAATATGAAAGACTCAAAGTCATCTTTTTAATGACAAATTTTAATTTCTTTCTTGATCTATTGATGGCAAGTTTTTGTGGTGCATCAATTGGTTTTTTTTTCTTTTAAATAACTTTTTCCTAATTGGTATCTTGAGGACTCCTTTAGAGCTACTCTACAGGTTGGTGGGTAGCAAGCTCCAGAATTATTATTATATCTTCTTTGTAAATGATAAGCATTCCTCTGTGGGCTAGCTTCTTATGGGCACCTCATAGCCCTCTCACTTTGTCGAAACCAGAATTTTCATGGGTGAACTATATTTGAGCCTCCCTATTGTTCTAAGGCTCCATTTCATAGTCATACTTCTTTTTCCCTCTATCCCAAAATATTCCTTTTGAGATTTTTCCACAATTAGACTTAATTTTTAATCAAATTATTTTTTCCTTCCACATTGTGTTCAGTTCCGTCCACCTTTAAAATGAACTAATTGCTACAAATACAACTTTGGAATCCTATATCCAATGGGGTTTGTCTATTAGGAAATATATTTTAGAAAATTCTTCCAAACCATTAAGGTTTTTTATGACTTTATATATTTCCATGTAGCTTGAATTCTTAGCCACAATTCCCAACCCCTAACCCATTTAACCCCCTAAACCTCTAAGCCACTAACCCATTTAACCCCTAAACCCTAAACCACTAAACCTTTATCCCCTAACCCCTAAACCCCTAAACCTGTATCCCATTTAAACCCCTAAACCCTAAACCTCTAAACCCTTAACCACTAAACCCTTAAACCCTCATTCCCAACCCATAACCCATTTAACCCCCTAAACCCCTAAAACCCTAATCCATTTAACCCCCTAAACCCTAACCCCATTAACCCCTAACCCCTATAAGTGTCTTCCATCATCAATGTCTACAAAATGCATGATCCTGGTCCAACGTTTTCATCAAGTTATTCCTTTATCATTGACACATCTGCTGTAATATCCCTTTTTAGGAATAACTAGAAATCCATGGATGGAAAACACATTTTCCAGGAATGGAAGCAGCAGGATTTGAAACCAAGACCTGGATGCCTTAGAAAAATGTGTCTAAGTGCTAAATCCAAGAGGAGGCTCCAAAGAAATCCTTCTAGAGTGGTTAAACATATCTCCCACTACTAGATGTCCTCAGAAAATGCCCGATGAGGGACTACAACAAATGTAAGCACATGTAGAGGAATGACAGCACTATTCTATAGCTCTGAGCACATGAAGAGAAGTATAGCCAAAAAAATATATGATATAGCAGCAATGTATACAATATGTGGAGGAATTAATCACTCCAGCTAGGCAATGGAAGCCTCAATGTGACATATACAGGAAAATGCAAGAGCATTGCTACACATGAAAAGCCTTGGCTAAAATAATGTACTTTCCGGATTATCCACAGTGCTAGAAAACGAGTGTCGACGTTTCGAATCCCAATGGGGATCCATCATCAAGACATACTTTGAATGAAGAAATGAGAGAAAAGACTCAGACCATTAATAGAGGTGGAGGATGCTATCTAGAAAAGGGCCGACCAGAAATTTTTTACTTTTCTAATTTTAATAATTTCATTACATTTAATAATTTTATTATTTTCTAATAATTATAATAATTAAATTCCTAATAACAATATTGTTTTATTAAGGTTAATAATTCTAAATTATAAGGTTAATAATAGAATCTAGAAAAACTATATTAAGGAAAAAGTTTATTAAGATGGAGGAAATATTATAAGCTAATTAATTTTAGGTTTTTAATAAAATGTAAATATATAATTGAATTAAAAGGAAATATTTAGTTTACTAAATATATCATTATAATTCATTATATATCTAATTTTATTATATAATAAATCTTAAAGACTAAATTAAAAATTAATAAGGAAAAAGCTAAAAAGTAAAAACAATGAGGTAATTAATTATTTTAATAAAAGATTTAATAAAATACAAGTATATAATTGAAATAAAAGGAGATATTAAGTTTAATATATCATTTTAATTTATTATATATTTAATTTTATTAGATATTTAATTTTAATGATTTAATTTTAATTTAATTAGAGTTTTAAGCTTATTTATAATTTGAAAATAGAATAAAATCCTAATAATTATTGATTAATTAATTAACCTTTAATTTTAACCAAATAAAGATTAATTAATTAATAGGGATAATTACTAGCATTTTTGATTTGTTAAAACTAAAAACTAACTAAGACCTCAAAGGGAGAGGGACATACCTGGGGTTAAAAACTATACCTTACTGGCGGGTGTTTTTTTGGAGGAGCAGATTTGTCAAATAAGGGGCTTCCAAGTGTCACTAATTTCAACTCCACTATCCCTATTAAGATTATCTGGATGCTTTATGATCTCCAGGGCCTCTCTTATTTTCCTTCTTTGATAGTGCTCTTCCTTTGCAATGATTGTTGCATCTTCTAGTCGAATTTGATGTTTGGTCTTCGAGGAGTGTTCTGCAAGGGCTGAGGTACGTGATCATTCATATCTGATATCGGCTTCATGCTCCTTAAGTATTTTCGAAAGTGAACGCCCAGTCTCACCGATATAACTCCTTCCACATGAACAGTTAATCTTGTACACTCCTTTAATTTGTTCACGGTTTATGTCATCCTTGACTAATCGCATCTTTTGCCTAATCATCCCTAATGCTGAAAATTGAGCAAAAATATTGTTCTTTCTTAGGAGTTTGGCTATATTTACATTTTATTAAAAACCTAAGATTAATTAGCTTATAGTATTTCCTCCATCTTAATAAACTTTTTCCTTAATATAGTTTTTCTAGATTCTATTATTAACCTTATAATTTAGAATTATTAACCTTAATAAAACAATATTGTTATTAGGAATTTAATTATTATAATTATTAGAAAATAATAAAACTATTAAATGTAATGAAATTATTAAAATTAGAAAAGTAAAAAATATCTGGTCAGCCCTTTTCTAGATAGCATCCTCCACCTCTATTAATGGTCTGAGTCTTTTCTCTCATTTCTTCATTCAAAGTATGTCTTGATGATGGATCCCCGTTGGGATTTGAAATGTCGACACTCATTTTCTAGCACTGTGGATAATCCGGAAAGCTCCTTAAAAAACAATCCCCACATGAGTTTAAAAAAATAAAATAATTTAGTTTATAGGAGTTACTGCATAATAAAAAATGCGAATAGAATGATATGATAATATCAACTCAAAGAAATGAGGGGGAGCAAGCTCTCAACCCCTAAAAAACACTAATAGAACAAAATACACAAACCTTAGAAGGATTGGCTACAATATACATCAAAATGGAAAATCTACAGAAATGTTGGAGTTGCTGGGTAGTAGCTACAACTCAATAATAGAAATACATGGAGATGGATGAAGATGATGCTCAAAATGGAACAAACCTCCTCTAATGGATCTCTCAATGCAAGGTTGATCCCGGCACTGAAGATCTTGCCCTCCAAGAAGCTGGTGCAACCTCTCACTGCAAGTGTGCATTGAAATAATGCAGTCTTGAGGATGGACTACACTGTCTATGATGGGATATGTTGGCCTTGATGCCAAGATGTGAAAAATAGCTCTAAAATCCCTTCTGGGGCAAGAGAAACTCCCTCCTATGAAAGATAAGCCAAAGAGAAGTGTTGCGGAACCCTCCACTGCAATGCCCCAACAACATTGCGTTATACTTGAGTAGAAATAACGCAACATCTAAAGAATGGCTTTGGCCTTAAGCCAAGATTTGGAGAATATGAAGTAAAATCCTTCAAGAGGCCCCTCAAGAAGGAGAGGAAATCCTAATCAGGAATCCCTCGTGCTAAGCAACACTGCAACTTTGTTGAACAACCAGAGTGTGCAATTTGTCTGAATAGACAAATAATCAAATGATCCAAGATGTCTCTCTGTGGCTGCCTCCTCCTTTTATTATGCAAGTGAATACCTCTTTGCCATGTACCCCACTCATTAGGGTTTCATCCACAAGGAATCTTTCTCCCTCCAAAACTGCGATGTCTTCTCATGCAAGCTACACCTCTTAGGCAGCGTTGTTGACTTAGTCAAACTTGACCTTGTCCTCATGTAAATTGCCCCTTTTCACACTGGAAGGTGAAAAATAAGCTGCTCCAATGATCATTTTCACATCATAAAGGATCTATTCCTACTCATGGGTTTTTTTACCCATTTTATTCACCTCCTAAATGAAATAAGCAAAAATTAATGTTCCAATTTTCTTCATGAAAATTTTGGAACATTACAGTCCTCCCATCTCAAAGATTGCTTGTCCTCAAGCAAGTGCAAGGATGGACTGAGTTCTTTTATTCTCCTCTCCCTGTAGCATCCCTATATAATGATTTTCTCCAAGGAAAGCGATGCTATCTCATTAATTAAATCTCCACAATGCTCCTCCTCAGCATGCAAGTCAGCGATCAAGCCATCATCATGTAAAGGTGAAATACTCAAGAGGATAGCAAAGTGATGTCTAGAGGTCCCTTTGAAGAATGGGATCTGAAATATAATGGGAAATATCTTCCCCATATGGATCTTCCATCTCCAAGCTATGAGCCATGCAAAATGAGTCACCTTCCAACCAGGTAACTCTTGAAAACTATCATCCACCTTTGGCTCCGGCAAAGTAGGTGGGATGAAAATTTGCTCATGGTAAGAAATGTTCCCTACCCCACGTTGTCCATCTCTCCACTTATGATAAGTGTAGAGTGATGGTTTTGCCCTCAAGTGGCAAGATGAGGAATAGACCTCCAAAGATCTCTCTCCCAACACTGCAAATCAAGCTGGCCCAAGTATCTCCATATATGATGAGTTGGAAGTCATGAACATATGGTATGTCATCTATCATATGGCTCACTTAATATGGAAACAAGTGAGTTGCTCTAGTGGCCATATCATCTCCCATGTTCCCCTTAGAACATGTAAAGAAAAAAGTATGAGGAATTTCTCCCTCAAAGGACACATTCATCCCATGTGTCTCTCTCCCAAGCATGCTCCTCATAAAGACAGAGATAATAGAGCCATAGGGAGCAAAAACGAGAATCATGCTTGCTGCCATATGCAACAAATGAGAAGGGAAATGGTCCCTCAAATGTAACTAATTCAGCTTGACCCTCAACTGCCATAGAGACTGATAAAATGAGTAGCTTCTCAACCACTTCCTTGCTGCTCCAATCTCCTCATAAGTATAGAGGAAGTGAATAATGCATAGTGTGCAATGAACATGGCCTCCATCATAGATCTTTCCCCCAAGTCCTCTTAGGGAATGGCCATTAATCATGCCCATGGCCTCTACTAAACCATGTGGTATAGAAAAAAGAATGCTCCTCCTTGAAGCATCATTCTGCACATATATGGTTAAGGGACATACATCATAAAAATAATCATGAAAATAATCATCACTCTTACCATATGTTCTACTCATACAAGTGGAGTGGCTCATAAGTGAGTCTCCTCTCATCCTCAAAGTGGAAAGAGGTGGTTGTGCTAACTCTCTCAAAGATTCATGTCTCTCTTCCATCTCCATCTGGTCTATGCATCTTCTCATATGCTGATATATCTCCTCCTCAAAGCCCATCCAAAAATACCCCTCCATGATGGTGAGGTAAGCTCTCATAGAACAAGTGGGGCTGAAAAGGAAATCCTCCCGAGCTGCTTGTAGCAACTTCTCCTTGAGCTTGGAAGCTCCAAGTAAGAAGATCCTACCATGATAGTAGATGACCCCATATCTAATTGAATACTTCTCCAAGTGCAACTGGCCATCCAAGATCATGCAAGTAAAAAGATCCCTGGAATACTCCACTAACAGCTGGGAGCTCCAATGTGGATCTAATCTCCATAGTGACAGCGCTGATGATCTCTCATGAAGAGAATATGTCATATGGTCATCATCTCCTTTGACATCTCTCATGCCAAAGATGCAAGTTGGAAGGCTGTTATCCTTCCCCTGCTGCTTCTGCCACAGCACAGAATCTGAAATGGAAGTGGGTGATGCTGATGTTGAGAGGATGCTCCCTCTCTCCTTGAGTCTACCCCAGACTCCCAACACTGTATCAAGCTCTCTCCAGGTTTCATAAATGGCATTGTGTTGTTATGCAAGGTTTTTGTTTGAGTTTTCTGATTCAACTCCTCCATGTGTGTCTCATGAATCCCTCTATCAAATCTTTTCACTAATGCCTTAGTGAAATTTGCACAAGATGAAATGTTTACATTTTTTAAATAAAAGGATTCAAAGATCCAGTAGGCATAAGCCTTACCTCTGAAACGCAGTGCTGCAACTTTGATGGCTTTCTCTCCAAGGATTTGGTGCTACTACAAGAAGGTCTCTAACTCTTCAACCTAAGTTTTGGCTGAACATACAGGAGAACCCTCAAAGGTAGATAGATGAAATCTATCCTGCTGCTCTTTTCCATTCACCTTCATCTTGCAAAAATCTAAATGACTGAGATGATCTCTGAATTTCTAAGTTTGAAGCTCATACTCCTTTAAGAAATCACTACGGGTTTCCCTCCTAGCAACCTCTTCTCTTCTTTCCATCTCTCTTCTGGAAATCTTGGGCATGTGACTGCGCTGTACAAGATGGTGTGTAGCTACATGCTCACACTCCTCCAATCTAGAGTTTGCTTTTGAATCAAACCCTCTAGGAGATTATCTATACTTCCTCTGGATCTCCTCATACTCTACATGGATCATATATACAGATTTAGGAAGAAGCTCAGTAAGATTTTCCCCTTTTTCTTTTTCTTCTCCAAAATATGGAGTCTTTCTTCTGCTTATTTATTTGACTCCTTGATGAGAATAGGAAGTGCCGGGCTCTTCCTCTTATTTCTGCATATCCTCCTTAGAGAGGTTCTTCATGGATATGAAATATGATGATATAAATCTCATCCTCTCCAATATTCTGATCATATTGGGCTTAGACTCACAGGTCGAGCCAAGAAAGCAGCTCTGATACCACTATAATATCCCTTTTTAGGAATAACTAGCAATCCATGGCTGGAAAACGTATTTTCCAGGAATGGAGGCAGCAAGATTTGAAACCAAGACCTGGATGCCTTAGAAAAATGTGTCTGATTGCTAAATCCAAGAGGAGGCTCCAAAGAAATCCCTCTAGAGTGGTTAAACATATATCCCACTACCAGATGTCCTCAGAAAATGCCTGATGAGGGACTGCAACAAATGTAAGCACATGTAGAGGAATGACAACGTTATTCTATAGCTTTGAGCACATGAAGAGAAGTATAGCCAAAAAATATATGATATAGCAGCAATGTATATAATGTGTGGAGGAATCAATCACTCCAACTAGGCAATGGAAGCCTCAATGTGACATATACAAGAAAATGCAAGAGCATTGCTACACATGAAAAGCCTTAGCTAAAATAACGTAATTTATAGGAGTTACTGCATAATAAAAAATGATAAAAGAATGATATGACAATATCAACTAAAATAAATGAGGGGGAGAAAGCTCTCAACCCATAAAAACATTAATACAACAAAATACACAATCCTTGGAAGGATTGGCTACAATATACATCAAAATGACAATTCTGCAGAAATGCCAGAGTTGCTGGGCAGTAGTTGCAACTCAATAATAGAAATACATGGATATGGCTAAATATGATGCTAAAACTGGAACAAACCTCCTCCAATGGATCTCTCAATGCAAGGCTGATCCTGACACTGAAGATATTTCCCTCCAAGAAGCTGGTGCAACCTATCACTGCAAGTGTGCACTGAAATAATGTAGTCTTGAGGATGGACTGCATTGTTTATGATGGGAGATGTTGGCCTTGATGCCAAGATGTGAAAAATAGCTCTGAAATCCCTTTCACTAACCTTCCGGAGCAAGAGAAACTCCCTCCTCTGAAAGATAAGCCAAAGAAAAGTGTTGTGGAACCCTCCACTGCAATGCCCCAACAACACTGCGTTATACTTGAGCAGAAATAACACAGTATCTGAAGAATGGATTTGGCCTTAAGCCAAGATTTGGAGAAGATGAAGTGCAATCCTTCAAGAGGCCCCTCAAGAAGGAGAGGAAATCCTAAACAGGAATCCCTCGTGCTAAGCAGCACTGCAACTCTGCTGAACAACCAGAGTGTGCAATTTGTCTAAATAGATAAATAATAAAATGATCCAATATGTCTCTCTATGGTTTCCTCCTTCTCTTCTTATACATGTGAATGCCTCTTTGCCATGGACCCCACTCATTAGGGTTTCATCCACAAGGAATCTTTATCCCTCCAAAAGTGCGTTGTCTTCTCATGCAAGCTACACCTCTTAGGCAGCACTGTTGACTTGGTGAAACTTGACCTTGTCCTCATGTAAATTGCCCCTTTTGATACTAGAAGGTGAAAAATAAGCTGCTCTAATGATCCTTTTAACATCATAAAGAATCTTATTCCCACTCATGGGATTTTTTTTACCCATTTTATTCACCTCCTAGATGAAATAACCAAAAATTAATGTTCCAATTTTCTTCACGAAAATTTTGGAACATTACATCTGCAACATCCTCTTCTTCACATGTCTCAAATTCTTCTTCTTCATTGTAATCTACAGCTCCATCCTGCTCCATTTCCCAACCAAGTCGAAGAAGCTCTACTTCAACATTATCCCCCAAGGCTTCAAGTTCAACACGAATACGTGGGTTCTCTTCTTTCATATGCCTCAACCTATACAAGGTCTAAAAAATACTCCCTTGACATTCTTCCCAACTTGCCATGTCTTGTTATGTAGCTTTGACCCTGAACAATGTCTTTCCCCTGCCAATATTTCACTAAGACCAACCAATATAATGTCAAAGATTCGATACCAACTAGAGCCCTATCGTTCTATTCAGGACGAGTCGGTTCGGGTTGTGTGAGGGTGCCAAAGGAAATGTGTTCGAGTGGGTCGGGTGGGGTCATGCCATGTGAGGGCGCCCAAGGAAACGTGTTCGGGCAAGTTGGGTCAGGTCGTGTCATATGAGGGCACCCAAGGAAACACGTTTGGTCGGGTTGGGTCATGTGATGGTGCCCAGGGAAACACGTTCGGGCGAGTCGGGTTGGATCAGTTCGTATGAGGGCGCCCAACAAAATGTGTTCGGATGGGTCGGGTCATGTGAGGGCGACCATAAGAAAAATGCTAATTTTTGACTACCCATGTGCCTTGTTCATGTATGTGCAACACGTTTTTCATTTTCTCCCTTGTGCCTTCGTTTTGGCGGGTCGAGTCATGCCGTGTGAGGGCACCCAAGGAAATGTATTCGAGTCGAGTCAAGTTGGGTTGGGTCATGTGAGGGAGTTCGTATCAAAAATTCTAAGTTGTGACTGTTCGTGTGCCTTGTGGTGGACGTTCTTGTGACCCATTTTCCTTTTGATCCCTTGTGCCTTCGTTTGGGCGGGTAGGGACGTAGGGTCATGTGAGGGTGCCCAAGGAAACGTGCTCGGGTCGGGTCAGGTCGTGTGAGGGCACCCAAGGAAACGCGTTCGGGTCGAGTTGTGTGAGGGTGCCCAAGGAAATGTGTTCGGGTCAGGTCAGGTCGTGTTGTGTGAAGTCGCCCAACAAAACGTGTTTGGGTCATGTTGTGTGAGGGAGGCCGTATCAAAAATTTTAAGCTGTGATCGCTTGTGTGGCTTGTGCACGTTCGTGTGACCCATTTTCCGTTTTCTCCCTTGTGTGTTCATTCAGGCAGGTCAGGTCAGGTCGGGTCATGTGAGGGCACCCAAGGGAACGCGTTTGGGTTGGGTCGGGTTGGGTCATGCCATGTGAGGGCGCCCAAGAAAATACATTCGGGTCAGGTCGGTTCGGGTCATGTGAGGGCGGCCATATCAAAAATTCTAAGTTGTGACCACCTGTGTGCCTTGTGAACATTCATGCGACCCGTTTTCCATCAGCTCCCTTGTGCCTTTGTTCGAGTAGGTCAGTTCGTGCTGTGTGAGGGTGCCCAAGGAAACACATTCGGTTTGGGTCAAGTCGGGTTGTGTAAGGGTGACTGTATCAGAAATGCTAAGTTGTGACTGCCCTTGTGCCTTGTACACATTCATGTGACCCGTTTGCCATTTGGTGCTCCTTGGTGCCTTCGTTCGGGCAAGTTGGGTCATGTCGTGTGAGGGCACCCAAGAAAACGTGCTTGGTTTAGGTCGTATAAAAAATTCTAAGTTGTGATCGCCTGTGTCCCTTAATGTGCATGTTCGTGCGACTCGTTTGTCGTTTTCTCACTTGTGCCTTCATTCGGGCAGGTCGGGTCATGTTGTGTGAGGGCATCCAAGGAAGCACATTCAGGTCAGGTTTGGGTCGAGTCGGGTCGTGTGTGTGGAAAGTTGTAAGTTTTACATATTAAATAATTCATATACACCTTAATATCTTATTTATTTATATTAAATTTTTAATTTAATACTTTATATAATTATTTTTTTTAAATATTATTATTTACATTTAATTTTTAATTTTAATTCCAATTCCCGCCTCAAAAAAATTTCACCCTTCACCACAGCCTCCCTATTCCCACCTGCAAAAAATACACCCTTCAGGAGCTGGAGCAAGTGGAACCGTGTGCTTTCTCTGGCTCTTACTACACTGCCCGACTCAACCCAGAAACTGTATGCCACCCAAATCACTATTTCGAATGTGTTGTCACTGTTCTGCATGAAGACTCGGGTTGAACCTGACTCGACCCTACCCGACGCCCTAAGGATCTCGAATTGCCCTGAACCTGAACGTTGAACGCATTTTCCTCGACCCTTCCATTTCTTCGGCCGCATTGGAGTAGGGTGTGGACCGAATCCATTCTTTTACGAGCTCTAAGGTGTTGCATAATCATGTGGAAGGAATTTCAGATGTCAGATTCTTCTAGGAAGGTTAGTTTCTTTTACTATAAGGTTTTCAATTTTTTCTGATTTTCTCGTGTTTATTCTTGTTATTTATTAAGATTTTAAATATAGAAAGGGGTGGTATAATGTATCCCTGAAAGGATGAAGCAAAATTCAACGTGAGCTAAATTTTACATTCAAGAAGATGAAATAAGAGAGAGTGAAAGAGATTATCTTGAAGTCTGTAAGATTGAAAGATAATGAAAAAGGTGAGGAGCTGGTGTCTGCAGTGGAGTCAAGCATAGAAAGAGATCTGATGCACTGTTTAATAATGTCATCTAGAGAGTGTCTTGGCCTGAGAGGAGTTGGTTGGATGATTGTAGGAAGCACCTTTGAAAGATCTACATGCAAGACTATCTTCTATCTCCACATCACGAGTACCTTGTAAAACACTATTACTGACATTCCATTTACCCTTTGGTGATTGAAAATTTTGGATCACAATTTCCTCATTTCCCTAAAAAAATATGCTTAAGAGATCTAAATTTCCTTAATTCTAAGCAACAGTCACAACTCTGAGTATAATAAATAGGTTGATGTCTAAATCACTCAAGAAGAATATAGTGTGAGGCATTTACAACAATTTAGTTAAATTTTCACAGGCCCAAAGTTAATTTTTCTTGGAATTCATGGTTAAATTGGGCACCTTACTTGATGAATTATTAGCATAATTGATGGCTCTGGGGTTTCACTCTAAACTAATGAAAAATGTCAGTAAAGAGTTTGGAATGCTATAGGATAATAGTATATCTTCCATCACCATTTTCTTAACATGCACAAGCATTGAAAATTCAGAGAATATTGTGACACCACATCGCATTAGGGAGATCCAAGGTGACCTCCAGGGCCCAAAAACTCCCTAACACTAATCTATTAATTCAATGGGAATTGGCTTAAGCTGAAGAGGGTAATAATATTAGTAGATAGTAAATTGGACTTAAGACTATTGCATTAATTTCTATGCCCAAGGTCTTTTCCCAACTTCTTTTTAATAACCTGAAAATTAGAGATGTTGATGTAGAAAACCAAAACTGGCTCTAGGGAAGAGTAGGCCACTTGTGAAGCCATGGTTCTTGGACTAACCCAATAATGACCAATAGAGTGTGTGCAAAACTCCCAAAGATTCCAGTCCATTTTTGGGAGAGGAAATTTTTGAAAATATGGGAAATACCTCTGGGGGATGATACATATCATCAAGGACTTAGAAATTAGGATAACAAGACAAAAGGATAGGGGAACTTAGAGGGACAAGATAGTAGAAATACAACCCTTTGATGGTGAGCCACTGAGAAATATTGAAACTTGGCACTGAGTAATATCTAAACTTGGTTGGCGCTATCATGTTACTTATTGTGCCTGCATTATGACTGAATCACCATAATAACACCTCCTTGAATAACCTCAAATAGTTATTACTCCAGTTCTATTTGCTCCATTAATTGAGGCATATCAATCAAGGTTATTGTGTTTATAAAAAAATAAATTAAAGAACATATAATACATAATATTTAAATTTAAATGGTGGGTAGGAGTGCCCATCAAATTTATACCCTAGAATCATGGGATAGTAGAGAAAAATTCAATTTAGATACTACTCTTTTCAGGGCCAAGTTAAGGCTGGGGTCACCCATAAAGGAGAAAAATGAAACACAAAGAATAGTAATGGAAAGTGCATGAAAGTCATAGAAGAGGTTAAATGACATAATAACAATATCAAACTCAAAGTTTACTCTATCAAGGCCACAAGTTAAGGTTTGGTTAACTCCTACAAACCAAACAGAAATACAATTTCTTTAGAGGGAGACATTTATACCAAGTCCCCCAAGTTCACAAGCAGGTAATCAGACAGGAAACAAAACAAACTGAAAGAGGCATATTACTAATGTGGAGAAGGTACCTATCCCTTGTCCCCTAAAATTTCACAAGTAGGCATCATTCAACCTAGTATTTTGTAAGATATTTTTCCCTAAAGTATGGATGTCAACCTGGAAATGCTCAATTTCTAAATTCAAGATACTTTTGAAATAACTGCCAAATTAAAGATACTTTTGTACTATGAAATAATATCTTTGTTGAAAATTTATGCAACTCCTCCTACAGGCTCTCAAGTAGTTTTGTGTGGAGATATTTCCTTATTTTACCTACTTAAGACCCTTTGTTTGAAAATGAATAGGATACACCCTCCAATTTTGAGAAACTTATGTTAATGGCCTTTGTTTCCTTTAGGTGTTCACCTATCACTCCAATCCTTATTATTCTCCAATGAACACACTCTCCCTTGAAGAAAACTTAATCCAAGTAGTAAATAGATGCTCTCAATGTGTTCAAGTTAATTCTATAATATCTTCAATTTTTAGTGCATTTCACAATCTTAAATTTTTTTTTCCTTGGAAATTTCTTGAGATTCCCAGCTGCATGCACTTGTTTCAGCAATGATCTATCTTTGCACTAGTTAGAAATACAGATTTGTTCAAAATAAGATATCAATTAATTTTATGAGAATTTTTATCCCCTGCTCCTGTAACACTTCCTTTGTTTCTGCCATCGACAAATTTTCTAAATTGTTGATACCATTATCAATTTTTGTAATGTTACATGTACTTATGTTTCACAAGAAGGTAAGTGAATATTTAATGAGTGTTGAACCTGAAATATTTCATGAGTTGTTCATATTACCTTTTTGAATGTCTACAATGAATCTGATGTGATAAAATTTCAATTTGTTGACTTACTAGGAAAAAACAACAAAGAAGATTGTGTTGAAGCTGCAATGTCAGTCTTGCAAGCATTATTCTCAACTGCGATCAAGGTGGGATTTTAATAGTTTCTATCTTTTTGGTTCTATTTCTATTCAATGATGTCATATTTTTCTATGTTGTGCCTTACGACAATGTTGTAATCACATTATATATATAACATGGGAAAATGCCTTCGTCTCTCTTTCATGGTTTTGCAGCGTTGCAAACATTTTGAGATTGGTGGAGACAAGAAGGGGAAGGGAACCTCCCTTTTTTAAAATTTTAGCTTTGTTGCAACTTTATATCCATCATTTACTTTCTTGTTCGCATGTCTATCCAAGGACAAAAATTTTGTTGTGTTATTTTTTAGTAGATAGAGTAAACCAACCGAAGATGCCAATTTAATTTTGGCCTTTATATTATGGTCACTTGCACTTAATTTATAAAACAAATCCTTGGATTCAAATATTGCTTAGTTATGTTTTCTGGTTACTCTATGTTAAAACTATTTTTATGTCCCTTAATGTGCAAGTTTCTACATAGTCGATAATCACAATGTTGGCTATTTAGTTTTCGAAATGAACTGTGTAGAGCTTTTTATATGTCTGACCATTCCCTTTCTATATTTATAAACCAAAATATTTGATATATGGTAGTACATGGATTTGATAAAGAACACGTTTTGATTGTACTATTATCAACACTAGCTAAACAGAAAAAAATTTAAGCATTATTTTTTGTCTAAAGAACAGAAGCATTTGAATAGCGGTGATTCACAGGTGGGCTAATTTTCTATGTTTTTCCCAGAAAAACAATTCGCCAATTTCCATTTTTCTAAAAATGATTAACCCAAATTTTATACCATAAAATAATTTTACCTTAAAAATAGCCAAATTTTTATAGAGACTATATACATTCATTAGAAATTTGAATATTTTTACAAACATATCACTAAACATTTTATATTTTTCATGTTACGGACTAGTAAGATTCACCAAGGTTTCTAAACTTTAAGATAAATTTCCATCCTTAAAATTTTCCCTACAAGCTCTACAAATGTCGGAACAACAACGAAATAGTGACAAAGCCTTAAAACCGTCGGAAGAACGTTGGAAGAGCGACAAAAGTGACGACAACTTGAAAACTTTGGAAGAGTGACAAAAACTTGGAAACTTCAGAAGAGCGACGAAAACTTGGAAACGTTAGAAGAGCAATGAAAACTTGGAAACGTCGGAAGAGCGACGAAAATTTGGAAACGTCGGAAGAGCGACAAAGACTTGGAAACGTTGAAAGAGTGAAGACAACTTGGAAACGTCGGAAGAGAGACAAAAACTTGGAAACTTCAAAATTGCGACACTACCAAAAAAACGTCTGAATTAATGTCGCTCTACTGACAATTATTAGAAGTGTCGGAATTGCGATGGGATAGGAAACGACTTTTTCCCCATCTCAAAATGTCACTCTTGGGATGCCTATGTGTCAAAAAAGAGAAATTTTGGCCATAGGAAATTGGGACAAATGTGCTAGTGAGGGAATAAAAATCCATCGTCATCAACCAACAAGAGGTCACTACCAAAAATTAACATGAACAGAACCACTATCTGTCATATTAGCTTAACTAGTCAAACATCATGAGCATGGGACGTGCCTACCTCATAGAAATACTTTTTCATTTGATATCTTGCAGGTTTCCTATAGAGCATGGTGTCTTCTTCACTTACGACAAGGGGTCCCCCCTCAGTTATAAAGTAAGTTACTCTCTCTCTCTCTCTCTCTCTCTCAAAAGGATCACACAGAAAAGAAAACATAATGTATTGTGGCTATACAGTTCTTCCTAGAACTTAGGGGGAAACTATTAATACCAAAACATTGTAGGTCTAACCCTGTACAAAAATTATCTGCAAACGAATTCTTAAAAATAGAAAATAAAAAATAGCGAGAGCATAAAACATAAAACATATATACACAAAGATTTTTCACCTAGATCCCAAATCGGGACTACCAACTTGATTTTTCATTATATTCCTTTTAGTGTTACAACGCATATATATACATGCCGAAGCATTCATAAACCCAAATCCATTAACCCTTGATTAGAACATAACCATAGTTCCCTTGACCGGATCTACAAAATACCATGGGCCAAATGATCATGCCCCAAAATGATGTGAAAACCCATGCACAAAACCATAGGCGGGTCTGCCCACCAAAAATAGGGATAACGCACACCCAACAAAAATAGTATAGGAAAAAGACATTTAAAATGTTAAGCAGGAGGTACAGATAAATATTTTATACGAATAAATACATTAGCAAAGAAAAAAATTTAATTCTTCCTAAGGTTCGGGCAGAAATTTATTGACAACGCACAAGCAACAAAGTATTTTTGAGCACAGTGTGTCTATTCCTTTGATAGTCATGTAGTCCTGTATATGGAAAAATGTCACCATACGAGACCACTTGGGACACTTCACTAAGATAGCTCTCCTCCTAGTACTATCCAGGACATCCAGTTTATGAGCCACCTTTAGGATTAAATGCAGCCCACAAAGGAATATCTCCTTCACTCTTGAGTCACTATCATCTTGGGCCAAGAGAGGGAGGAGAAATTAAAAAATTTCTATCTAAATCAGCCTTTGGAAGAATAATTGGAGACACATTTTTATGCTAGCCAAATTGCTTTATAGAAAGCCAACAAGCATAGTCCAGCAACAGAGGGATTGGAAGGACTCATTTGTTGGCCATCCAACATCTCAGTCCAAGAGAGAGAGGTTCACCATTTGATCTTGATCTACCATCCTTTGTGAGAGGGAGGATATGCTTGCAAGAACTTGAAGGAACTATACCTCCTTGTTTTGGGTGTTTGAGCCCCATAGCTCAAAGGACCATTTTCAAGTTTTTAGAATTCTATCTTTCGTCAACACCAATGCCTAATAAATGGATAACTCTCTCCTTGTGTTATTATTTTGTTTGATCCATCGAGTTTCTGTATCCTGCATATTTTGTTTTTTGTTTTGTTTTTAGTATTATATTATTTTTCCCCCTCAAACTTAGTTTACATTATGTTAAATTTGTTTCACTAATGGTTTACAACCATTTTTCCCTATGATATTGTGTAGGTAAGACCCATCTTACTAAAGAAGTGTATTTGGTACACCCATGTACCAAAAACACTACAACACCTTGTCCTTGGTGAGCCACTTGCCTTGGTGAAGGATTTGGCATGCTCTAACAACTTGATATAGTTGCAGTCATTGTTAGCGACCGCTCTTAAGTTGTGTTTCCATGATCCAATCAGTTGTAGTCTGCTCCATGCAGTCTGGATTTAAATTTTTCGGTGTGAGTTGTTATCCAATTTCAGATGTGTCTAGTAATGGTCTAAAGTATGACTGAAGGAAATCCACATTGAACAGTGGGTGCAAGCCAAGGAATGGGGGAATACTCAGCTCAAAATAATTATCGCCCAATGCCTTGATGATGATGTAAGGCCCTGTTGACAGGAAAATATGTCCGGCCAACAGCAAGGGATCTCCACGGTAAAAAGTCCCAACTAGACTCTAAGCCGTTTGTGATAGGGATCCCGTCTGGGGTGTGGGTCCGGCTACCGCTTGGTGTTCCTTTCCTTTGGATGCGATCAAACTCTGTAAACCTGTGGACACATGCTTATTCGGATGATACAAAACACATGATCAATGAGTCTTAATGAACATATAATACTACGAGTAGCAAGATGAGTAATAAAGCATGTAGCCGAAGGAAATGCTGTCAATAGCATGTCATTAGGGTCATGCTTGCAAAAGCTGTTCTAACCACAGGAGAAACAATTCTGTGTGGAAGAACATCCCTCACTTCTTTAAGCGATTTCAGTGATAATATAAATGTCAGCAAGCAAAGTTTTTAACATTCATGGAGGAGGAAATTTAAACTTAGAATCATTAATAGATGTTTAGAGAACTATAATGCATCAATGACATAATGGAAAATGTAGTTTCATTAATCAAAAGATATTAGAAACATAAAGCGGAATACTCATACTGTTCACACATCAGTCCACATCAGATCCAAAAATGGAATCAACAAGTGCTTGTATTCATATTCAAAAGTGAAGTCCTTCTATACAATTTTCTATCCTCGCATGGAGTCCCAAAGAAAAGTCCCCTCTTTACAATTTCCCGAAGGAAGTATTTATAGAATGAAACTTGCCCTTTGGGCTTCCCTGACTTTTCACCTCCCTGACTGTTGAGCTGCCCTACGACTCAAGAGGTTTTGTGACCTGCGACTTTGGCCCATGATGCCACCCGCGACCTCCCTAGATTTCGCAACCTGCGACCTCCCTGGATTTCGCGACTTGCGACCTTGAGTCATATCTCTTATGCATTTCATTTTTGGAGATCTTCTGGGTTTCACGATAAGGTTCCTTTTCCTGTATCTTTGTCTTGTGAACGAGATGAGGTGCCTTTGAGCTTAGAGTGAGTGTCTTGGGGATTCGTGAAAATCCACTTGCTCTGCAAAGGACCTCTTTTCTTACTGGGGAAGACTTTGGCTCTTCGTGCAAACAAAAATTCCACCTGCAATCACATAGCATGGGTTACACATCTTCATGATCGAATAATAATAATACGAGAGGCCTATTTAATTAATTGTAAGAGTGAAAATGATAAATTTAGATCCCTGTGTGGTCAAATGTTGTGCCACTTCGTCATTAGAGAGAATGGCTTGTGCAGGCCATCCCTGTGCCTCTTCAATCACTGTAATTTTTGTTGGTAGCGTTATGGACTGAGTGCCAAATGTGGATCTATGGTTTTAAACTATTTTGGTAGCTGTTATTTCATAGGGACGTGGTTACCTCGATGAGACATGATGCCCCTTTTTCCTCTATGAACATCGCACCATATAGAAATGAATTTACGAAACGTGGGTGCAATCACGAATCTGCAGCTTTCAATTCACTGAGGGCATAATGCACATGTTTAATCCATGCAAATGACTTGTTGCAGTAGTTAAAGTGAACAATGATCAGTTTATAATGATGAGATGGATCCTATGCATACATGAGAACAATGATTACGCATGGAGAGGAAATGCAAGTTGGTTAAAGATAGGGAGCGATATTTCGAACAAGAGTTCCTAGTTCTCGAAATTGCCCATGAGCCTGCATGTTGACACAACGAATGATGATTATGGCTCTAGGGTCGTAATATTGTTAAATTATGAGGTCACAACTCCCGCTACCTTCTTGAGGAGAAGTCTTGTGACCTCAGCAATAGTGTGACTTGGTGTTTTTAAAGTGAGACGCGACCTAAAAAAGGTCACACGGTCGCAGTTTCAACCCAAGTTGCACGTTACTCTCACTGCGTTAGTTTGCGACTCAGTGACCCGAAAAGATAATGCGATTGTGTTTTTAACGTGAGATGTGACCTCACGAAGGTCGCAGGGTCGCAACTCCAACCCAGTCGCATAATACGTTCACTCCAGTAGCCTGTGACTCAGCAACCCCGAACGTTAGTGCGACTGTGCTCTTAGTGTGAGATGCGACCTCATGAAGGTCACAGGGTCACAACTCCAACCAAGTTGCATTTTAATCTGCTCCATTAGTTCCGCGACCCTGCGACCCAAAAAAAAAAATGCGACCCAGTGTTCTAGTTCTTCCTGTATTCGGAATGCGACCTCATAAGGTCGCATAGTCGTAGTTTTATTCTAGTTGCATACTTGGTCGCTTCCACTCTCCGTGTTGAGGTGCAACACACAAGACTGGATTGTGCTATCTAAATTTAGTGATGTGGTCATGCGCACTTCCCATGATGCATGGAAGGCCCCTCCTTTCACAAGCCTCCCGCGGATATGATTTGCAAAATAACTTTACACGAGTATCAAACCTTGAAATAGGGATCATCCAGGTGACCTGCTGCAAATATTTCTCCCTCGATTCTGCTTCTGCAACTTCTGTCTACCTCCAAGAGTTCCAAATCTGCCATTGTGTAAGATAATCAATTTATGGCTATCGTTCCTCCAAGGTTCCACGACGCATATTCATTCATGCTGAGCGACAGCTTTTTTTTCTGGACTTCACGCCATATGGGTCCGGGGCAATCGATAAGGCACATTTCATGTTGACAGATTTATGCCCAAGCCGTATCATGATCTTTTATTAGATATTTCTCAATTTTTCAGCCTTGATAAATCCCTTAGGCAGTTAGGGCTATTCTTCATTTGAGTATAGCAACAAAACTTTTTGCTAACGCGTGAGGAAAATGATGAGGTGTGAGAGACCGAGTCTTGCGGCTAGATTTCCCATTTTACCGTGATTTATGTCTATTAATGCGTAGCCAAATAAGACCGTTCCAATTTTAATTTCCGTCGGTATAATTCCAGCCTCCAAGGGAGTTTAGAGGGAATTTTCTACGTGCTTACCATCCCTTGAACCAAGCGTAGTAGCAAGACATAATTTCATTAACATTCAATCGACTTTAGGAGTATATACCCTCCCATGAATTTTATCTGACATGCATAACACCTTTACCTTAGGAAATTAACCAAGTGCCAGACATTGGTTAATGATTGACATGTCTCCGTGATCATTTCTTGGCTCACAACTCCAATCATAGGCCATCTAACAGTTTCTGGCACTGAAAAGAAATAGCCGGTTGGATTAACACATTGATGGTGTTGTGAAATGTAAGCAGCTCAACGCATGTAAGCTAAAATCAAGGCAGGATAAACCATAAAAGTGAGAGTGATTGAAAATTGTGAAAAGTGCCCAAAATCTGCGAACGTTGCCTCTGAACCTATGAGACATAACAGAATGCCACCCAAAGACTCCCATCCTTCTGACTAGGTCTTCCTCATAAACTGGTACATAACATATGGAGAGAGAGCAAGATAAATTTTTAGGTTCCAATGAATAATGTTATATAGACCGAGTGCACTGATATGTAGAGGCCAAATCATAACAATTTGGGCAAAGACGAAACTTATCCGATGTGTCCCATAGTGTTGCAATGCAAAAAAGGAAAACAAAAATACAACATGAAATAGGAGCTAGAACATATTCATGTAGGTATTTTGTCACAACAACTTCAAAGCCTGAGACTGCATAATACACGTAAATGGTTGGTGTTAGCACACCATCTCCAATAACCATACAAGTGCCCAACAAATCTACAACCAACAGTGCAGACCGAACGCTTCTATGTTTTTCAAGAATCTGTCTTATTCTTGACCCTTTCCTCGTGTGGGTAGGGAGTTCCATTTTATATGTCGAAAGTTCCTCATCAACAGTTTGGGCGATTTGTCAGTAGACCAACTTAGGCATGCCTGCATAACAAATAATAAAATGCAAAAGCTCCACCTTCGCCGTTGTCACTAGATTTCAACACTATAAAGACATACTTGAATAAAGGCACCAAAGTTAATGTCTGGAAGACAAAGGAAAATTCTCCAAGTATCTCTTCACTTTTTTCGGAGTGTGGAATGTCTTCAGCACAAGTACTTCTGAAGACATAGAGTGGGGAGATACTTAAATTTCCATGGACGACACCAATACTCTGATATGCCAATGCTATAACACTCTTCCAAGATTCTTATATTTCGCAATGAAATGATTCTAGGTATCCGATGTGCATCAGTGAAGAATTTTTTTGCATCGGTCAACCATGAACAATTATTTCCTTGATCCTTTATCTGAATGAACATACACCACACCATCCTCCATCTGAAAATAATGTTAACTTGCTCCTCCTTCTCACTTGTGGGTGTATCCTTGTCATCTGCCTTAACAATAGTCTTCAATGGCAGCCTTAAGTCTCATCCCCACCTGGGAAAGGGGCATGTGGATGAAAGTGTCCTATTTCACAGCTGTGACCTTGTTGTTTAGATTCAGTGCATTTCCCTCGGTGTGGTGATGGAATTGATGAGTATATCATCCGTGGGATTGATCTGTATGAAACATTATAACATTAATTAGTTTACAGTTACCCTTTAGAGAAATATGCCCCCAAATAATTAACATTAGATTATGAGTGTGGTGAATTACCCATATCGAGTGCCTAAACAATTCATGGTGAAAGAGCTTTTAATGTAAATACACAAAAAAAAGTTTCCATTCAAATGTATGCATGGCGATCCCTTCACACATGGCGCGACTATGGTAAGAGCATCTCATCATGATGGTGAGAGCGCTCATGAGGGGCTTGGGATAGGTTACAAGGATGTCATTGTCTACAGGCTAGGTTAAAACCTTAATGGCTAAGCGAGTAGAGGGAGGACCTGAAATTTTAAATATACCCAAAATTTTGGGTGCTGTTGTAGCGGCTAAAACAAATGGCGAACCACTGGTAGAATCCAACACCTATGTCAATATCACAACAATAGTTTGAGTCCAGATAGTGATGCAAGGGAATATTCAACAATTTTTGCGAGTACCCTTTTGTATTACTTTGGCCTTTATAGATATGCCTAGTCCTTGTGCCTCAGCTAGGTCTCACTAATCAAAACATATCAAAGCAGAAGCTCACAGATGCCAGTAGCTTGTTTATGATGTGAAGAGCAAGGCAGTGGGTTTATTATATTTAGAATTTTTAAAGTAAGTTTCTGGTGTTGCTCTGCTGCCAGCAGGCCTGGACAATACCTCGGCGGAGTCACTTGAAAAAATCACAAACGTTGCTCTATTGCCAGTGAGCCTGGTTAGTACCCCAGCGGAGTCATTGCATTACCTCTCTTTGCGGGAAGCCTTTCTCAATCCTTTAGCCTTATTTGTTTCATGTGCTTGTAGCACTTATTTTCATGTTCTCATGGCACTTATTTTGCATGGGTGGATGAGGGATCCCAACTTATTTTACCGGCAAGAGAGGTTGTTTCTTGTTTGACAGAAACTGAAAGATATTCTGATTTGGGTTTGCCCTCATGCCAAGCCTTCACATCCCATCTACTCCCCACAGGCAAGCTGTGCAAGATAGATCATTAAGATGTTCGAGACTATGCTGGGCACAAGGCTTAGGTTATGGGTATAGGCCATTCAAACTAATTATGGTTCTCCACAAACAACTGGATCGTATCTTCCCGGCTAATGAATTTAGACTCATAGGCATTTTGTTGAGAATTTGACTATGATGACCTGTCCTGAGAGAAGCTGCCTCTTGAGGTAACCACCACAACTTCATGCAAACAATGGAGTTATTGTTTCATCAATCGGGGTAAAATAAGTCAGCAAGGTGATCAAGGTTTTCAATGAGGGCTCATTTCATGGTATGCGATATATAGAAACTTTCAAAGCTATGTCAACAACCTATGCAAATGATGTGAGGAAGAAAGTGTAGAGTGCGATGTCACAGACGAGGCTCATGACACAATGCAATGCCATGTGCGAGAATGATCAACCAGTTTCAGGCGAAAAAGAAGGCAAAACACAAGCATTGATTATCCGAACATTATGCAGCAATAAGCACACCGAAAGAGAAATGAGTGCAAAATAAATGTAGAATGACAATGCCTAAGATATTAGTCATAAGCAAAATAGTAGACATACTTTTAAACTATAAAGAAAAAACTTTTGCAAGTAAACCTAATTAACAACTTGAACTAACAAACCTTTATTTAACAAATCCTAGCTAGCCTAAACCTAAAGCCCTAGTTTAACCAAAGGGGCGGTTGGGTCATGTGAATTCACTATCTTTTCTACCTCGAAGTGTCCATCGGTCCTACTATAGTGTACCTCCCAAATCATCTTGGCCCACTCTCTTGAAGGAACATAAAGGTGTCCCAGGTGGCATAACAGGCCATCATGGAGGTTATAATTTGGCACTTTTTTTCCTCCCAAGAGCATTTGGTATGTGTTGCTGAAGTCTGGATCGCTCTCGTAAAGAGTTGGACAACTTTAAGTCTCATGCCCACAAGAGTCAAGCACAATGGTCAGCACCATGGAAGGTGTTCGAATGAGGGAGTCTGCAACATTGTTCATGCTTCCCTTCTTTTACTTAATATTCAAATGGAATTGTTATAGGTATGTGGACCATTTATGATGGCGATCATTCTGCAACTTCCCTTGTGTCTATACGAACTACAGGGGTCGGTGGTCTATGTGGAAGACTGTTTCCTTCTCGAGAACGTAGTGCTTCCACTTCCAGCAGGCCTGCAAAATGGAATACATTTCTTTGTCATAGGTGAGATACTTATGGACTGTGTTGAGAACTTTCTTACTGTGATATGCTATTGGACGACCTTGTTGAGTAAGAATTGCACCAATCACATATTCGAATGCATTCGTCTCAATCTCAAATGGTTGTTGCAGGTCTAGTAATGTGAGCACATGTGCAGAGAAAAAATGATGCTTCAATTCAGAAAATGCCTTCTTGTTGGATTCATACCAGAATAATTTTTCTTTTGCACCTCCTTTGGTGACTTGACTCAGAGGCCAAGTGATATGGGAGATGAATCCTAACACGAACCTATGGTAGAAGTTGGAAAGTCCTAGAAATCTGTGGAGCTCTGTTAGAGTGGTTGGGGTTGGCCGATCTCAAATGAATTGTACCTTGGATGGGTCCACATGTACACCTTTCTCATCAATGACGTACCCTAGCTATTGAACTTGGGTCATACCAAAAGTAATTTTTTTCAAATTGGCACACAACTTGTGTTGTCGCAGTGTTTGGAGGACCTGTCGAATGTGGTGGAGTTGTTCCTCCCAACTCTAACTAAAGATCAGGATGTAATCCAAATACATTACCACGAATGAGTTGGTAATAGGTTTCAAGATGTCATCCATCAACTTCATGAAGGTTTCGGGGGAATTCGTCAACTCGAAAGGCATGGCCGACCATTCAAAGAGGACCTCCTTAGACTTGAAGGAAGTCTTCCATACATCAAAGGGTTCAACTGGCACCTCGTGATAGCCAGACTTCAAGTCAATTTTGCTGAAATATGTGGCCCACCTAAGTTGGTCCAAGAGGTCATTGATCCATGGGATTGGATACCTATTCCATACAGTGATATTGTTTAGCACCTGATAGTCAATACAGAGTCTCCATGTGTTGTACTTATTATGTACCAACATGATCGGGCCCCCACAGGGTGAGGAGTAAGGCCGGATGTGCCCTTTCTACAACAACTCTTGGATCTGCCTCTTGATTTCATCATTCTATAGAACATAGCATCGATAGATCGACCCATTAGGAAATGGCATGCCTTGAGTTAGATCAATAGATTTATTGACCTGACAATATAGAGGAACCCTTATGGGTGAAGTGAAAATTTCCTTGTATTCCTTCACAACTTTGTCCATTTATTGTTTACATGCAAGGAAGCCATGTTTAGGGGTTGCGACCACAATCTTCTTCTTTCCTTGTGGGCAAATCATAATGAAAACAAATTTCCTGGTTTGGTAAATAATCCTAGTACATTTCTTTGTAGTAATCAAAGAGATGGAGGAAGGCAGTACTACCTCTGCTATCCTATATAACTTATTTCCAAAAGTAATAATAATAGAATGAGGCCTGGACTCTTACACAACATGTCACTTCTACAAGTATGGTTGGCCTAATAATACATCAGAAACTTCAAGAGGAGCAACATAACATAGTACCTCATCCGTGAAGGGCTCGATGTTGTAGGGAAGGCAGAAATGTTGGCTGACGCGGAGAAATATTCCTTCATGAATCCACCCGATTGTGTACGGTTGTGGGTGTGTTGTGGTCAGTAGGACGAACATCTTCACGACCTCTACTGAAATGAGGTTCTTTTAGCTTATGCTTTCGACAATGAATTGTAATGGAGAAACCTTCACCCACATCTGGGAATGGAAGAGGCACTCCCCCTCTTCTGGATCCTTGGGATCCTCCCTGTGGAACTTCATGGTGGAAACAGTGGCACTAGGTTTCGCATCAATGATCTACTTCCCTTTTTCATTACCTTTGTCTGGTTTTTCTTACAATCAGAACATGCATCTAATTTGGACGCCTTCATCTCGGCCATCGTCGACTGTTTCACTCGACTCTCACTTGTGTTGTGAGTGGAGCTTTTATGAAATTCACACCACTTCTTCATGTCCTTCTTTGGCTTTGTGGTGTTGTTCTTCACTTGTTACTTTGATGGGTTGTCTTGATTCTCCCAGCTTTGGCTTTACCCCTTGTTCTACGGTTTAGGGCACCTTTCCTTGGCTTTGGATTCATAGATCCAAAGTCTCACTTCTTCTTCTTAAATTTCTGCTTGATCTTGGCGGCATATCGATATTTCGCGCCAAGCAAGGTAATGTCGAGGAACGCCATTTCCTCCAGAATGTATCAATGTAAATATTTGTTGTACTTGACCACCAAATATTTCTCTGAATATTTAATACCCAAATTTTTGCGCAGGGTATGGAACAAATTCATCTGCTCATGAACATCTTGATCCCTTTGTTGTCACATCGTGGTCTATTGGATGTACCTATCCTCATAGCTCCCCAGGGGGTAATATTGTTCCTTGATGTCACTCAGAATGAATTCCAAGTGGGCGTGGCTGAAAAAACTGAGGCTTCTTCATCATCCCTCTATTCACAGTAGGTTTCCCACCAATCTTTGACATGGGGGGTGGATTTGAGGAGCGCAAAAGTAATATTTTCTTGATTGGAGAAATCATGGACCGAAAAATATCCTTCTAGAAAATTCAGCCATCTATCTAGATTGTTTGCTTCTATATGGCCTTCAAATACAGGAATGTCGAATTTGACTTGTACCTTGAAGGGAGTGGCGCCTCCAGAGTGACTGACAGATAAATATGTGTCGCCCGTGGGCATTCACCGCTGGATCTAAGAAAAGTTTTCTATCGTTTCATTCCTATGTCGCTCAAGGGATTCTTCAAGAAATATTGTGATAGGATGTACTACTCCCTCGTCTTTGTTTTTTCCTACCATGGGAGGTCGTCGGGGTTTGTGATGCTGATATTGCAAGGGTTCAACCAGATCGAGCCATTATTCCTTATGCCCAAACCTCGTTGGGGAAATGCAAAGAAAAAAACAAATAAATATTAGACTGCTCTAATGCCACTAATCCGAATTTAATAAGTAATGAAACATAATACATATATAATCCCAAATATATAGATGAAACATAAATAATATTTCATTTCATTAATATCAAATACTGAAAATGCTTACAGACAAAAGTGAAAGAAACTAGCTTTGGTGATGGTAGCTTATCTCTAAGAAGAGATGTGGCGGCTACATGCCTCTGAATTATGTTAAAATGAGGATCAAGGGCCTTTTTGTTATTGAACAATAATATAAAACCCTAAACAACCAAAACCCTAACCCAAGTAAATGTAACACCAAGAGTTTATTGGCCTCGTTGGGGTTAGTTGGGCAGCCAACTTATCAGGATCATAACTTGTTCATAATATCTCCATTTGGTGCGTATGATACCTCGTTGGAAATATAGCTCCAAGTTCTATAGGTTTGTCCTAGTTTCATGCCTATTTTTATGGGACTACATCAGACCTCAAAAAAATAACGTTTAGGGGTTCAAAATTTCTCCAGAACTTTAGGACCCGAAAATTTATATAAATAGTAAATAAGAAAAATAATGAAAATGTCTATGTGGAATAGGCGAGTGGCCACCAATATCCACCTGGATCATTACTCACCCCTTAGGAATCAATGGTATCCATTTCATGTAGAGCCTCCATGAGGTGGGGAATTTTCTATTGAACCTGGTACTTGGTGAACCAGTTGCCCTGGTGAAATATTTGGCCTTCTTTGATAGCTCGACATAGCTGGATCTCTTGTTGATGAGTGCTCTTAAGTTTTGTATCCATGATCTGATCAGTTGCAGCCTGTACCATGCAGTATATATTTAAATCTATCAGCCTGAGTTGTTCTGGAATGTCAGATGTGTCCAGTAATGGTGGAAAGTATGGCTGAAGGTGATCCACATTGAAAATTGGGTGTAGGTCAAGGAATGGGGGAATGTTGAGCTCAAAATCATTGTCTCCCACTGCCTTGATGATGGTGTAAGGCCCATAATAGAGTGGTTTGAGTTTCCAATGGGCTACGGTTAGGCGTTCTTTCTACAAATGTAGAGAAACCTTTTTCCCCACATGAAAATTGTGTGGCACCCGATGCTGATCATGTCATTTCTTGTACTTGGCATTGGAATTCTCCAAGATGTCATGGACCTGCTGGCACACGTGTTGGATGCATTCAATAAATTTGTTTTTTTTATCAGCCTTATATAGTACATGTATGGATTATGTCTATGTGGTCGCATGAGTTATGGAAACATCAATCAGACACGATGGTTGAAATCCTAGGCCCACTTGAAAGGGACTACAACCAGTTTAGCTATGGAGAGCTCTGTTATAGTTGTGTTGCACATATGGAAGGCTCTCATCCCATGTTTATGGATGCTTGGAGTTTTACATGTAGAGTATGTGCACTATCATCCTATAGATGACCTATGTCTAACCCTTTGTCTAGGTATTGAATGCAGTTGACTTGGTGAGCTTGGTGTCCAACAGTGCCCATAGGCTTGACCAGAATGTGCTTAGGAACCTACTATCCCGATATGATGTAATAGGCTATGGTATCCCAATATGTACCCACACTCGTTCAAAGAAGAGTTTGGTAGTGTCCTCTACTGTGATACTCTTCTTGTAGGCTGCAAATATAGCCATTTTTTAGAATCTATCCAGGACCACAAATACACAGTCATTACCATGCTTTGTAGAAGGGAGGCCAGATATATAGTCCATGGAGATGGATTCCCAAGGCTGAATAGGAGTGGGTAGAGGAGTGTACAGGCCTTTTTTTATTGATGGTTGGTTTAGCGATGGCGTAGACAATGCAAGATCTGATATATTTCCCAACATCTTGTCGATGTTTTGTCCAATATAAATACTGATGCAATATAGCCACTGTCTTTTCTACGTCGAAGTGTCGAGTGACCCAACTGTAGTCTGCCTCCCAAATAATCTTGTCCTACTCACTTGAAGGAACACAAAGGTCTACCAAGTGGCATAACAATGCATCCTGTAGGTGATAATTTGACACTTGTTTGCCTCCAAGTAGCATTTGGTATGTGTTGTTGAAGTATGGATCACTCTTGTAAAGAGTCAGCCAACTTGAATTCTCATTCCCACAAGAGTCGAGCACAGTGATCAGTGTCGTGATAGGTGGTCGGCTAAGGAAGTATGCAACATTGTTGGTGCTTCCCTTCTTGTACTTAATATTCAAATGAAACTGTTGCATGTATCTGGACCTTTGATGATGGTGATTGTTTTGCAACTTCCCTTGTTTCTATATGAACTGCAGGGGTCGGTGGTCTGTGTGGATGACCATTTCCTTCCCAAAATGTAGTGCTTCCACTGCTAACAAGCCTTCACAATGGAATACATTTCTTTGTCATAAGTGTGATACTTCCAGACTGTATCTGAATGTTTCTCACTGTGATATGCTACTGGATGACCTTGTTGAGTAATAACTACACTATTTGCATAGTAGGATGCATCTATCTCAATCTCAAATGGTTGTTGTAGGTGTTAGTGTCAGAATATGCAATCTACCATCATTGATCAAAATTACTCTTTCTATATTCATTTTAGGGGTCCCACTCAGAAATATTATATCATTCCATTAGGTCATGCAAAAGATTGATTCACTGATGGTAGTACATGTCATAAAAAATCACTCTCTATAAAAAAAATTAACATTTTCTAGCCCACCTTCATGTCTTGCTGATTATAAATCACTCTTGAAAGCTCATTTCATTATGTCTTATGTCAACCATGGAGTCAGGTCATTCAAGGTCCCATTAGGTCATTGGGTTTTATTGTTTAAGGTCAAAAAATGCACCATTTCATCTCAATAAGGTCAGAAAAAGGTGTGAGAGTGACCAAATAAACATTTCATTATCACCTCCAAAATATTATCAACATGTAAATATGATATTTGTAAAGTTGTAATTTTTATTTTAAAGTTTGATTTTCATATCAAAATTTTAATATTGATATGAAACATAGATGTAATTTATTTTTAATTTTTTATGTAATTTTATGCTTATAATATGTAATAAGTTATTTCCCTAGATGCCAACTCAAATCATATATCCTGAACAAAATATCATCAACTAAAAGTGAAAAGTGCCAAACTCCACCATCTTCACCCTACAAAGAAGAAAATTCAAAAGAAAAGGTTAATTAGCAAAAGTGTCAAAAAATGAAAGGAAACAATGGAAAAGTGGGTTTTTTTATTTTAATATAAATTCACTCAAGTATTAAAGACTCTTACACATAAATTTGAAATTAATTTGCCTCCTATTCCATCGAGCAAATACTTGAAGTGAGCGATATTTCGATTTTCTGGGAAAAACTAGAGAAAAATTCAGCAGATGGCACAAAACCTTAAGAGAGAGCACACAGTTTGAAGAGAGGGCACACAACCTTAAGACAGGGTACATAGGATGAAGAGAGGATGCACAACCTTGAGGCACTGCGCATATGTCCAGCAAGCCAAAAAAACATCCAAACTTTGCCAAATCACCCTTAGAAAATATGTAAAAGCTATTTGAGCCTCCAGCAAACAAGTAAAGGTGTTTTCCATCATGATTTACCTCCTTCAAGTTATTTGTTTAGTGTTGTGAAATTTATTTGATAAATTGGTGTGTAAACTCACTCAAAACCCTATTTTTCCTCCCTAACACTCCCAACTCCCAAAATTCACTCCCTTACCCTTTTGCATCCTTCCCATATTGCAAAAAAATCATTCCCAAATCCCTGTTAGTATAATCCTTGTCCCTAAGCTCTTAAAACCTAAACCCTAAGCCCTAGGTGATTCTTTTTACCTAGGCTCCCATTTCCCAATTCTCCATCCCAATTCCCATCTCACTATCACTCATCTTCCCTTCTCCATTTCTCATATCCCTAAAACTATTTCCCACAAATATCCCTTCCCCATTTCCTATCCCCAAAAAGTCTCTTTACACACATTATCATTCCTAATCCCTAGGGTTTTGACAAAAACACCATAATAGAAGAGGAAGGAAACATATAATTCACAGAAGGAGAGGAAACATAGGAAAGGATGCCACATAGAGGTGGAAGAGTGCTCATACTTGAACCTACTAACACTAGGGAACTTTTAGCCTCTCCAATGATGGTAACATGTTTCAAATATGTTGGTTGTTATGATTTTTGTGAAAAAGTTCAGAGGGTTCAGCACCATGCCAATTTGTGCAAGCTCTTCATATCCAACCTGCATAAAAACCAAGTCACTTTAGCTGGATTCACGTTTACTATCTCAACTGCCATTATTTCAGCTACCACCGGGATCCTGAATGTTGGGGAGAAGTGGTTCAAAAAGAGTGATTTTGAGGAAAAATTCTTTGAGAATTTCCTAAAACCAAGGTATAAGAATGAGATAAAGAGGTTCTTTCCTTTTTCCCACCTTCAGGATAGATATGCACCAATGATGAAGATAATCATGAAATACTTTTCATGTGAGGGTAAATTTTCAAGGCTCTATACTTATCACATTCGCCTCTTGATGCATTTCACTAGGGTAAATATGTTGAATATACCCTAATACCTTTTATGAAGCATAGATAAGATGGAATTCATTGTCCAGAAAGGAAAATATGAACATCAAATGAAAATCCTATTCCATCATTCCCTCATTAAGATCATAGTCCTCTACAATCGTAATCAACTAAAAATTTCATGGAACACCTTCATAGCCCATGATATATCCAGAGATCCTGCTACTCAGCATGCTCAAAATGTGGATTCATAATCCCAACCATCCGCTTCAATTCCTCCATCTCAGGCCATAGCTCATTCATCATGATATGATTAGTCCACTACACCTCATTCGTCTCCATCTCATCATGACATGGGACCACCCAGCAAGATTGAGGTCAATGAGCCTAAGTGGACTAGTTTGGTTGAGGTTGATCCATTGCCAAAAACCTACGAGAGAGGCTACAGGAATGTGTTTTATCCACATGGAGTGGAAGGGGCCATGCCTTCTACAGCAACACATCAGGTGGACAAAGGAAAAGAGAAGGTCAGTGAGGCAGCCATTCATGATGAGGAGGACACTCATGAAGCAGAGCATGAATTTCAACTTGTTTACCTAGATGAGGATGAAAATAAAAAAATCACTAATGTTTTCATCAAAGGTAAGGATTTCAAGATTAAGGAGCTTCAAACTAATCTTGACAGGGCAAGATATGTAATACACTTCCTTGAGCAAGACAATGACTAATTGAAAACCAAACAAGTCATTGATGAGGTTAAGTACGTAACTTCTCAAAGGGAGGCTCAAAACGCCAAAGTCATGATAGATGAAACACTTGAAAGGTATGGCTTAATTTATGATGAAGAAGAACAGGTAACAATAGAGAGACCTAGAACTAGAGGCCTGAAAATATCTCTAGCTCTAGAGAGGCAAAGGGAAGTTGAGCTTGCCAATCAACTAACCCTAAATGAGAAGCTTGCCATAGTGAATGAGAATAGGGAGCCAGGGCTTGATAGAGCCAAACAACACTTGGAGAAGTTGCTATACAAGGAAAACAAGGATAATGACCTGTTGAGGAGAAAGGTCAAATACTATGCCTTGAAGGAGAAAATTGCATTGGCCAAGCTCAAAAGTGCCAATGCCAAAATTGAAGAGTTGACTATGGAGGAAAAAAAAAAGTTTGAAATTCTTGCTGAGGCTTCCCTTCAAGCCTAGAGACATCATCATCAACTATTTTATAAATTTTGAGGCATTTACAAACTTTTTTGCAAATTCTAAGTTTGACTTTGTTTTTCTGAAAAAGGATTTAGCAGAAATTTTGTCATAGGCACAACGCCCAAGCATTGTGAAAATGATATGGGCATCTAATGGGAAAACATGCACCCTGTACATTTTATAAGCTTTTGGATTCAAATTGGTCAGTGAAAAGGGAAAAAAAAAACCCTAAAAATCATTTTTTTCCCCATATTTTTGCCTAGGCCTTGCACATTGAGCAATGTTGGGAGATTGCAATTTTGAGGGGTCAAATTAGCATCATTTTCAAAACCTAAGGAATATTCATAAATAGGACAGGAAGGGCTTTTATTAAAGCCAACTTGGAGCCAATTTGGACACTACGAAGGCCTCCAGAAGTCACCTTGAACATGGAGGGCACACAACCTTAAGGGAGAGCACATATGATAGGAAGATGGCGCATATGTCAATTTACCGAGTTTTGTGGTTTTTCACTGAAAATTTTGATTTCATCTCAGAAAACATTCTTTTTATGAATTTAATTCATCATGGTAAATGTAATTATGTCAAGGATAAGTTACATAGGGGTAGATTCATTAGGTAAAGTTATCCTTTTTTCAAGATGAATAAGTTTAAGTGTAATGAGGAGTGAGTCACTTGGACCATCCTACACTTCCATTTTCAGTTCATAAATTAGTGGATCTCTTCCTCACCTCATGGATTCAACCCCTGAGGATGAGTGAAGCTTGTTTTGATGTCTATTTAACCCCTTTATTCACACAAAGCAAGGGTTGGAATCAATATGTATGTTTTCTTATTGATCAAGGAACTATTGTACTCAGTTTGGCCAACTAATAAAGAGGAGTTTGCAACTATTTTATGGGATACTTGTGGTATTGATGTTTGTCATTGTCTTTTATTCAGTTTCATATGTTAGAATATATTTTATTCATGTTAAATTCATCTCTATGGTATGATCTCTTTCAATTTTGATATTCATAATACATGCTTGCTCATGCTCTGTTTTGGGGAATTGATCATAGTTTGTCCATTTTCCTCTGTCTAAGAAGAATACATCTCCCATGCTCTTCCTAGCTTCTTTTTAATCTAAACACCATTCCATAACAATCCTCTTGAAGTGATAAGCCTTGTTCCTACCTTCTCCCATTGATCCCTGCAACCCTATCTCATTTGCCCTGACCTAGCTTTCCTTGACCTAATTTCTTCATCTAGTGATACCCCAGCCAAATTAAATCAAAACAACTCCATGCACTCAATATCTAGCCTAAAAACCTTAATTTATCCAGCCCTCTTAGTTGTGACCCTTTTGGAGAGATCCCTCTCAAACTTGATAGGGCTAGCTATCAAGTGAAAAACTTGGTCTGTGGTTACCTCTGTTGGGATTCCTTCTTTAGCCTTGGGAATATGGCGGAGTGATAAAATTTTGGCACTGTTGCGAGTGATAAAAAAAAATATTCCGTGGGAAATAACGACAAATATTAGATATGATTGTTGATGGTGAACAATGATCAGCCACAAGAATGTTGTGCATCATTCACCTGGTGACTCTAGTGTCGAAGAATCCCAAGGTTCAGAATTTTCATGGCGACTCCACTTTTCAAGAAACAGCAGTTTGAAGATATTCTTGGTGAAATCACTGTTGTCAAAATGGATTTGATTGCTAGAAGGTATGCTCCTATGAATCAAGCTCATATTCCTAGTTTTCCAAACCGTATTCCTCATATATATTGGCAATCAGGACTGTCAAAGTTTAAGGGTAAAGACAGTGAAGATGCTAGTTTTCATTTGGTCAATTTTTATTTTCATATTCATAGACTAAAGATTGGGTTTCTTGAACATTATTAGACAAATATGTTTACGGCTACCTTGGAGGAAAAAGCGAGATCATGCTATCAGAGTCTACCATTTTCTAGTTTATATTCTCTAAAGGAATTTCATTCAGTTTTCCTTCAACATTATCAAATCTATAATTCTTCCTTGTTGATGATTGATAGTTGTTGTGAGATCTCTGATAATTTCATTGAGTTTATTGAAAATTTGTATGGGGATAAAGAGTGTCTAGATGATGAGATAATAGAATCCCTTCACGATTTTTCCTCCCAACAAGAATCAACAGTTTCCTCCTTGGATGAAGAGATCCTTGAGCCTTTTCATGAGAAACCTTTAAATCACCAACAAGAATCAGTAGCTCCCTCCTTAGATGAGATAGACTAAGAACAAGAAAGGGAAGTGCCAATTCCCGATCCAGAAATTCAAAATCACCAAACCAATGTAAATTGCTTTAAAACTCTGTTTCTTCCTTTGTCTGAAGATGAAATAGATCAGATCCTAAAAAATCATGTTACAACCCAAGCGAATGTAGATTTTCAGCTCTTACAGTGTTCACACAATCAAGAATGTGTGAGTGAAGCATCTTCCATTATTGAAAATGAAAGTCTGGGTCTGAATGATGATAGTCATGAGACTGATGAAGCCATATAGGAATTTGTTGTGAGTAAACCAATTTGTGATGATGATTTTCAGCAAGGAGATCAACTAATAGATATTGTTTTCTTTCATGAAGAAGATAGGGCTATCATGTTTAACAATTTTAAAGAATGTTTTCTGTTCAAATATGATTTAGAATATGAATTTGAGGAGTATGAGCCTAAGAGAGATAACATGCAAGTGATAGAGTCAGAGTTTCATGTGCTTCAGGAATTTGTTGCCAACACTCAGACAACAGAAAGTCATACTTCCCTATGCTCTCCTATGGATCAACAACCAAGTGTTCTTTCAGATCAGAATGAAAATTGTGCTTGTGTTTTTGTTGGATCTCAAGACAAGGTAACATTTCATTTTTTTAAAGATCCTTTTACTGATTTTCTACAACTAGCAAGGAAGATGTATTTTCTTTTTTCATGGACCAGAAGCACATGTTCAGTAGACACTTGGAGTGGCCTAGTTTTTTTTTTTTTTTTCTGCCTTCTCGAGGAAAATGATAGCATAATTCCAGTAAGTAGCCATCTGTTGGATTGGTTACACTTGAAGGATAACTTCACATGATTGTACATATGATTTCAAACAGATAGATGGTTGTCATCAAGATTTGAAGCCCTCAAGTCTCGGTGATGTACTGCCATCAATGAGTTTAGTAATTTCTTTATTTTCAGTCATATTTAAAATTCAGTTTGTGTCATTGAATCGTCATTATTTAGTCTTGAATTTCAGTTTGAGTTGTTTTTTACCGTATTGACCCAATGGTTAGGCACTTGTTCTACAGTGTTCTTGACACCTACAAGGAGCTACCATCCCCAATAAGGATGATGCTAGTATTAGAATATTCATTCTGCCATCATTGATCAAAATTACTCTTTTTATATTCATTTTAGGGGTCACACATAGAAATGTTTTATCATTCCATTAGGTCATGCAAAAAATTGAATCACTGATGGTATTCCAAGTCATAAATTCTCACTCTCTATAAAAAAAATTCACATTTTCTAGCCCACCTTCATGTCTTGATGAGTATAAATCACTCTTGAAAGCTCATTTCATTATGTATTATTTCAACCATGGAGTCAGGTCATTCAAGCTCCCATTAGGTCATTAGGTTTTATTGTTCAAGGTCCAAAAATGCACCATTTCCTCTCAATAAGGTCAGAAAAACGTGTGAGAGTGACCAAATAAACATTTCATTATCATATGCAAAATATTATCAACTTGTAAATATGATATTTTTAAAGTCATAATTTTGATTTTAAAGTTTGATTTTCATATAAAAAATGTAATTTTGATATGGACACGAAGATGTAATTTATTTTTAATTTTTTAGTATTTTTTTGCTTATAATATGTAATAAGTTATTTCCCTAGCTTCCAACTAAAATCACATATGCCAAACTGAATATCATCAACTGAAAGTGAAAAGTTCCAAACTCCGCCAACTTCACCCTGCAAAGAAGAAAAGTCAAAAGAAAAGGGTAATTAACAAATGTGTCAAAAAGTGAAAGGAAATAATGGAAAAGTGGGTTTTTTATTTTAATCTAAATTCACTCAAGTATTAAATACTCTTAGACATAAATTTGAAATTCATTTCCCCCCTATTCCATCGAGCAAACACTTTAAGAGAGCGATTTTTTGATTTTCTGGGCAAAACTAGAGAAATTTTCAGCAGAGGGCACACATGCTTAACAGAGGGTGCACAATTTGAAGAGAGGGTGCACAACCTTAAGAGAGGGCACATAGGCTGAAGAGAGGGCACATAGCCTTGAGGCATTGCGCATATGTCCAGCAAGCTAGAAAAACACCCAAACTTCGCCAAATCACCTCCAGAAACTCTATAAAATCTATTTGAGCTTCCAACAAACAAGTAAAGGTGTTTTCCATCATCATTTACCTCCTTCAAGTTATTTTTTTGGTGTTGTGAAATTTGTTTGATAAATTGGTGTGTAAACTCACCCAAAACCCTAGTTTTCCTCCCTAACACTCCCAACTCCCAAAATTCACTCCCTTACCCTTTTTCATCCTTCCCATATTGCAAAAAACTCATTCCCAAAGCTTTGTTATTATAATCTCTGTTAGGTGCTTCTTTTTACCTAGGCTCCCAATTCCCAATTCCCCATCTCAATTCCCATATCGCTATCACTCCTTTCCCCTTCTCCATTTCTCATATCCCTAAAACTATTTCCCACAAATTTCCCTTTCCCCATTTCCTATCCCCAAAAAGTCTCCTTACACACATTATCATTCCTAATCCCAAGGGTTTTGACAAAAAAACCATGACAGAAGAGGAAGGAAACATATCATTCACTAAAGGAGAGGAAACAGAGGAAAGGAGGTGACATAGAGGTGGAAAAGTGCTTGATGAGCTCCATCATTAGACATATTTGCAAGGGTTAAAGGTCACATTTTTTCCTTCTTAGATCTCTTTTTCTTGCATTTTTATTATTATTTGGTTTTATGATGCAAGTATAGGTGGTGATTAAGGGTAACATACTCTGAGTGCCTAACACGAGGTTGAGTGCAGAAAATCATGAATTATTAAGCATTTTATAAGGATTTTATCATAAAGGCTTGGAGGAGACAACAAGGAGAAATTATATGAGGATCTTCCACCCTCCTTAACTCTCAAAGGCAACCAAAGGATCCCAAGGATTCTCTCCAGCAATTTGAATTCCAGAGGCAACCAAGCAACTCAAGGAGGATTGCACCCAATATTTGTTTACTTGGAGTCAAGTGGACTCAATCACTATTTTCTAGGGAGCTGTTGCTAGCTGCCCTGAAGAATAAATAGAGCAAAGCTAGAGCTAGGAAGGGACATAAATTTGTTGCAATCTATTAAGCTTTTTATTATTTTAATCAATGATCAAACTTTCAGAAATGTATGAGGCTATTCTTTTATGAAATGAGTAGACTTATTTCATTTTACTGATTTAAGCTTCAAAGAGCCAGGCTTGTGGGTTAGAGACCAATCCATGTGCCTTAGCCTCTCTGTTGTATTTGTTATCTGCTTTTTGTCATTTCATTAGTTCTGCTTTTGATAATTTCATTTATGCTTCAAGTTTCTGTTTATTTTTTCTTTCAGTGTGCTACTGTAGGTTTCATTTTCTTGTGAATAATAGGATAGAGGAGAAAAAAAAAATTGTGGATCAACACCCCCTTATCATCTCTGTCAATAGAGTTCGAGGAGGGCGAACCTTCCCACAGACCCAAAAAATGACTTTTGTTCACTGTTTCTGAGATTAAAAGTGGAGTTGAATTACCATTTTCCAATCTTCCTTTTCACGGAATTTTTACGCATTTTCCCTTTTCTTTGTGCATAATTTTGCAATTTGATTGCAAGAATTATTGTTAAAACCCCAGAGTAGCTCCATGGTGCCTCCCTGTTTCATTCTCCGTATCTATCTTCACAATATGTGCATTGCTGTTACGCCCTCTATTTCTATTTTTTCCCGCTTATTCTCACTTCCGCACCCACCTTATTATTCATAAAAACACTTAAACCATTCAACCCGCCTTATTCCTTTGCTTTTATTATTCATAGTTTCCTTACCCATTTTCTTGAAAACCATGGTAACTCGACCTCTGCCCTTGCTCCTCAAACTTCCCGCTATCGTACTTCACCTTCTTCACAAATCGCACTTTGCATCTTTTTCCTTTTTCCTTTTAAGATTTACTGCTCATGTCTATCAATTATGATATTGGTATCACGCTACACCACCAGTCCCACTGCCACATCATATGACTCATCGTAACCTTTGGCCTTTTTCCAAATTGCACTTCGCAACCTTATTCATTTTTTTTAAGACATACCACTGTAAACCCCGATTTGTGATAACTCTCTGTACTCTTCCACATCGCACATTGCAAATCACATATTTTAATTGGTTCTCGTAACATGTTCTACTCCCAACGTTGATTACGATATTGGTATCGTGCTCCGCCACTAGTCCTGTTGCCATGTTATCCCATTGCATTTCGCAATTATCTCCTGCTCCCGAAAAACACTTATGTTGCCCCTCCAGCTTTGCAATATTACGATTGCGATACTGCATGTCACATATCACACTTCCAGCCCTCCATTGAAACTTCGCCATCACACTTTTTAAGTCATTCCTCTCCAAATAATTTTTGTGCCATAATAAAGCTTTAATAAGGTTTAAACCCGCTCTTTCCACCTCTAAGCCTTGTTTCATGTGTTGAGCCCTCCATTACCATATTTTAGCCCATTTTCCTCCAAAATGCAAGCCACACTTTGTCAAGTCTAGTTTATCATGAATAGTTGCATGGTTAGAAGCATGATAGCATCGTAAATAAATCAGATTATAAGTAGGATGTGTTTAGCCGATTGGCCTTGCTAGGTGCAACTTAGTTTATTTTATTTTTAGTCATTTCCTTTTTTTAAAATAAATTAGTTTCCTTCCTGCCATTTCTTTTCAGAAATTTAAATTAGTTTCCTTTCTACCATTTCTTTTAAGCAAGTTAAATTAGTTTCCTTTCTGTCATTTCTTTTCAACAAGTTAAATTAGTTTCATTTATGTCATTTCCTTTTAGTAATTTAGTTTAATTTCCTTCCCGTCATTTATTTTCAACGATTTAATTTAGTTTCCTTCTGTCATTTTGTTTCTGAAATTTAATTTAGTTTCGTTGAAGTGTGATGGACTTCACTAAGAACCCCTATAAATAGCATCCTTTCATAGAGAGGACGAGGATGACATGAGTAGAATGCATCTATTGTGTATATAGCACTATCACCTCCAAGTTTGTATGAACTGTAGGTTGATAAAGTAAAGTAGGGAATCCCCTGGGAGTTGTAGCACTCTTGGTGCAATACCAGGGCTCATCACTTTTTGGCACCGTTGCCAGGGAGGTGTCTAGTAAATGTTTTTATTTTTTTTAGCATTCTTTTATGCTTTCTTTTCTTTTCATGTAATTTCAGAAATATTAAAAAAATACAAAAAGATCTGGTTTTCATGCCTTGTAGGAGTAGGAATATTCAAAGACAATCTTACCTAAAACCCCCACATCACCTCTTAGCAACCCTTCAATGTTCTTCAGTGGCAGTGAGATTGAACCCCGTATAGGAGAGACTTCTGAATATTTTGAGGATCCTATTGGGGAAGAAGAATAAGACCTTGTTTCAACTGAGAGACTTGCTTCTCCTATCTTAACCATGGCTAGGATCCAGAGAGCCTTTCCCATAAGAGAGGTAGATGGGGAAACTAAGATGAAAAACAATAGCCCCTCAGCGCTTCCACACTTTCATGGACTTACCTATGAGGACCCTGACACATTCATGTTTTAATTTGTTGTTGTTTGTAGGACTCATGAATACACCTCTGATGATTAGAAGTTGAAGCTATTTCCATCCACCCTTAAGGATGCAGTCTTGCGTTGGTTCATGGGTCTGCATGGGGATAACATCAATACTTGGGCATAGATGGAAGAGACCTTAAACAACAAATAAAAAGACTACTCTAGGTCCAAGGAAACCAAGGATGATATATTTAGGATGACTCTAGGGTCGGATGAATCCTTAGAGGACTATGAAGAGAGGTTTCAATTGAAATATAAGACAGCCAATTGTACTCTTGATCTTGACTCACATAAACTTGTACTTCTTCAAGGGATCAGAGAAGAGATGATAGAAACCTTGAATATGCTATCAGGAAGAGATATCTACCAACAACCCTATGAAACAATCAAAAATTTCTTTAGGAACCATTCTAGGAAATTTAGGAAGAAGGGAAGAGCTAGACAAAGTACATCAAATACCCCTTCCTCTTCCACCTCCATCAAACATGAGATTGGGAATATCTTAGAAGACTTCAAGAGTGATATGTTGCACACATTTGCTTTTCAAATGGACACAATGCAAGTCAAAAGGAAGAAAAAGGAAGCAAAGAGAGCCCTAGCCATATTTTGTCCTAGATTTACCCAGAAGCAGCCAAGAAATGAATGTCAACTAAATTTCATAGAGGTTTGCTTAGTCTGTGAAGAGAATCATGCAAAAAATAAGTGTCCCTCCTTTCTTGGACTTAAGGCTATATATCAAGGTGGGGAAGCAATGGAAGAGCAACTATGTTTCATCAACCAGAGAAGGTGTCAAGGCCCTCAACCATATCAACAAGGTATGCAAGGTGCACCTTACTCTTATTATCACAACAATCAGAGCGCACCCATGCAACCTTGGTACACCCTCAATCTCCCATCCTAGTCTACACCTCCTACTTGGCCTTACAACCCTTCATATCATCATCATCCAGTAAACCAACCATTCCAACAGTATGTTCCACAACAACCTCAGTGGAACAATCCATCCCAAGGGTGAAGGCCTCAAAAAATCAACCACCTGCTCTAATTCCTCCACCCTAACCTCAACCTCAGCTTACTCATGCTGTTCTAGCTAGGCTACTTATACCTACACAACCCAATCCAAACTTAAACAACAGACAGGCACAATAGGCTCCTAGTGGAGAAAAATCCTATCCAGCTTATGTTTTAGAGATAAAAGAGGTTAATCTCAGGTTGGGAAGAGTATTTGTAGACAACCATCCTCCATCTCCAGCTATAGAGGTTGAGGAGGAAAAATAAAAAGGTAACACTCAGATCCAACAACCTCCTTTTCCCGAGCGCTTGATCCACCCTAATCAGCACACCCAAGAGGAGACTCAACTCCTAGGAGAATTGGAAAAATTGTGTGTAAATATACCACTTCTCCAGGCCATTAAGGATGTCCCTATCTACAATAGCTCGTAAAAGAAAAGTTATTCAAGAAACCTGGTAGAAGGAAGAGAGATAACCCCACCATCAATGTGGTAGGACAACTGTTTGACCTAATTCTGGGGAGGGTGATATGTCCAAAGTACTTGGACCCTAGTAATCCATTTTTTGATGTGCATATAGATGGTGTCATAGTCCCCAACACTCTGATTGATCTAGGGGTTGCCATCAATATCATGACCAAGGAAACTATGTTGAAACTTAATCCCTAAGGGAATTTGAGGAAAACAACAATAGTTTTGCAACTTGCAGATTGGTCCACAGTAACTCGAAAGGAATTGTTGAGGATTTTATGGTTACCATTGACTCTTGGGAGTATCCTACAAATTTCCTGGTCCTGCAACCAAAAACCTATTTTAATGGTTATCCTCTCATCTTAGGGAGACCTTGGTTAGCCACTGCAGATGCTTATATTAGTTGTCGGGTCAGAAACATGACTATCAAAAATGGGCCTCTGTCTAAACAACTAGTGTTATATCCTCCAACCCAACCTTCCATTGATCATGATTTCCCTATATGGTTGGAGGATGAAGAATATGAGTTATATGACACTGCCCCTATGTGTATCGTAGATGCTATTCTTAGAGGGGGGCAGCTTGATGAAGATGAACTCATCGACCATGCCATTCAAAACCAATCCTCCACTAACATTCCTCTCGAAACCTTAGTCAAAGAGTCTGAAAGCCAACCTTGGATGGAAGTGAACTCAATTGAGTCAACCTCTGAAACCACCAAGGCTATTTATTTTGGCCCATCCAGATCTTTAAAAATCAACCTAAACCTCTCAAATGAAGAATAGAAGCAGCTATGCTAGCTTTTGAAAGAAAATCTTGAAGCATTTTTTTGGGATTACAAAGACACGAAAGGGGTGCATCCTTAAGTATGTAGACATCACATTTACATCAAAGAAGGATGCAAACCTGTGAGATAACCCCAAACAAGGATGAGCCTGGCTCTGAAGAACATAGTCAAAGAAGAGCTGCAGAAACTATTGGATGTAAGGTTCATATATCCTATATCCAACAGTGAGTGGGTATCTCCTCTTGTCCTAGTCCCAAAGAAGAATGGGAAGTGGCAAATTTTTTTTGACTATCGAGAACTTAACAAAGCCACTAAGAAAAACCATTTCCCTTTGCCCTTTATAGACGAAGTCCTGGATGGCCTTGCATGGAAGAAGTTATTTTCCTTCTTAGATGGGTTCAGTGGGTACAATCAGATTCAAATCAACATTGAAGACCAGGATAAGACTACTTTAACTTGCCCTTGGGGTACCTTTTCTTATAGAGTCCTACCCTTTGGGTTGTGGAATGCCCCAAATACCTTCCAAAGAGTTGTCCTGAGCATCTTTTTTGAGTTATTCCATGAATCTATCGAAATATACATGGATGATTTCACACCATATGGGGATGACTTCAAGGAATCTCTCTCCAATTTGGGTAAATTACTAAGAAGGTGCATTGAGATTCATCTCTCCTTGAGGCTAGAAAAGTGTGAATTATTGAAGAAATTAGGGGTTGTATTAGGACACTCCATATCCCAAGAAGGAATACAGGTAGACCCCAACAAAATCACTATCATCAAAAGGGTACCTGGTCCTCAAAAGCAGAAAGATGTCAAGAGTTTATTAGGCTTAACTGATTACTATAGAAGGTTCATCAAAGATTTCAGCAAGATGGCTTCTCTGTTATTTGGATTATTGGCCAAATATTCTGATTTTATTTGGTCCGGCCCTTGTCAAGAGGCTTTGAAGCTCATTAAGGAAAATTTGACTACTTCCCCATCCTCTAAGATCCAAATTGGACTTTGCCTTTCCAAATCCACACTGATGCATTTGAAAAAGAGGTAAGGGTATCATTAGGACAATTAGAGGACAAAATCCATTATGCCATTTATTTCATCAGCAAGAACCTGTCCAAGGCCGAGCTAAATTATATTGTTATTGAGAAGGAGATGTTAGCCATTGTCCATGCTTTGAACAAATCCAGGAAATGTAAGTGGATATCAGACCTTTGTTCACACTGATCATGCAGCCATCAATTATTTAATGAAAAAACCGAATATTAATGCTAGGATAATTAGATGGTTGTTATTTTTGTAGCAATTTGATTTTACTATTGTTGGTAAACCTGGAAAGGAGAATGTTGTTGCAGATTTTTTGTCCAGTTTATCTCTCCCTGCAAGTGAAGAAGGAATGGTGGATGACTAGCTTATAGATGAGAATATCTTTTCTTATTAGCACTCTCACCATGGTTTTTTGATATAGCTAACTACTTGGTTGCTGGGAGACTCCCTCCTAATCTTTCATTCAGGGAGAGGAGCAGAGTCATCAGAAAAAGTGCCCCTTTCACATGGATTGGGGGAAACCTTTTCAAGCTAGGCCCTGATCAAATCCTAAGGAGATGTGTGATGGATGAAGAAGTTTTTGATATCCTCTCTGCATGTCATGACAGCCCATGTGGAGGCCACTTTGCTGCAAAGATAATTTCTTACAAAGTTTTGCAGGAAGGGTACTATTGGTCTACCCTTCACCAAGATTCCAGAAGATACACCAGCAGGTGTGACCAGTACCAAAGGATGGGGAAACCCACACAAAGGGATGGATGCCTTTGCACCCTCAAGTGGCTCTTGAGTCATTTGACAAGTGGGGCATGGAATTTGTTGGACCTATTGATCCACTATCTAGAAAAAAGAATTATATCATAGTCTGCACTGATTACCTGACAAAGTGGGTTGAAACAAAAGTAGTGAAGATAGAAATTGAGGAGAAAGTAGCAGAATTTCTGAGGGAGAATGTGTTTTACAAGTTTGGGTAATCTAAATAAATAGTCATTGATCAAGGAGCATAATTCTCTCTCACCTCATTGAGAATATTTTGAGGAAGCACAAGATTAAGCATAGAACTTCTACTTCCTATCACCCTCGGGCGAATGGCCAAGTAGAAGTAACTAATTGAGATTTAGATAGTATCCTCACCAAGGTTGTGAGTAGAAGTATAAAATATTGGGTAGATAGATTGGTAGAAGCTACTTGGTCCTACAACACTACTTGGAAGAAAGCAACGGGATTCACTCCTTATGAACTAGTCTATGGTGAGAAAGCTCTACTTTAAGTTGAGTTTGAATTCAATACTTTAAGAATGGAAGTTGAATTAAATCTAGATCTATCAAAGGCCCAAAAAGAGAGGTTTTTTCAACTAAATGGATTGGATGAGTTCATAATGCAAGCACTTCTTCACACGGAGGTAGTTCAACTACAAAGGATGGTCTAGCATGATAGGAACATCAAAGAAAAGACCTTCCAAGAAGGATATTGGGCGATGTTGTATGATTCAAGGTTTAAATATTTCAAAGGCAAGCTGGTGACAATATGGTTGAGACCTTACACAATGGAAAAATGTTTTGATAATGGCAAAATTCAAATTAGAACCATAGATGAGGAAAGAATCCCCTTGCTTGCCAATGGTCAGAGACTGAAGATTTACAAGAAGCCTTCGTCAAGGGCAGAGTTCATAAATTCAATAAATAGAGAGGTGTGTGTGATGGGAAACTCCATAGTTTCCCACACATCTTGAAAAAAAGAGAGAAAAAATAAAGATCCATGGGTGAAAACCTCTCTAAGGCATCCAAAGCAAGCTTGTGTGTTGAAAACCTTGATGGAGGCAGCTCACCTACTCTCTCAAAAAGAGAGAGAGAGAGAGAGAGAGAGAATAAATATCCATGGGTGAAAACCTCTCTGAGACGCCCAAGGAAAGTTTCTGGGTTGAAAACCTCCATGGAGGCAACCCTCTTTCTTTCAAAAAAAAAAAAAAACAAACAAAGAAATTGTAGTATACCTAGGGGGGGAATATAGGGTACAAAGGGAGGTACCCAAAGGAATAATATGATGTAATAAAGTAAGAATGATAAATAAATGGGTCATAGTTAATAAATAAAGTGGTTAACCCACATTATGCAAGGGAACACATGTATCTAGGGAATAAAGTGATAAGCCCATTGTATTGGATGTATGGTATTGAGATACTGTTGACGGGAAAAAATGTCCAGCCAACAGCAGGGGATCTCCCCAGTAAAAAGTCCCAACTATACTCTAAACCGTTTGGAATAGGGATCTCGTCTGGGGTGTGGGTCCGACTACTGCTTGATACTCCTTTTCTTTGGTCTCAATCAGACTTTGCAAACCTAAGGACTCACGCTTATTCAGATGACACAAAACACATGACTGATGAATTATAACGGTCAAACAACACTATGCATAGCAAGACGAGTTATAAAGCATGGATCCGAAGGAGATGCTGTTAGCAGCACGTCATTAGGGTCATTCTTGTAAAATCTATTCTGACCACAAAAGAAATAATTCCTTATGGTAGAATACCCTTCACTTCATTGAATGATCACGACGATAATGTAAATGTTAACAAACAAAGTTATTAGCATTCATTAAAGTAGAAACATAGAATTAACACCCTTAACACACTTCTAGAAAAATATAATGCATAATGATGTAAACAGAGAGACAATTTCATTAACCAAAAGATGTTAGAAATTGAAAATGTAATACTCATAGTGTTCATGCATTAATCAGCATCAGATCAAACAATGGAGTTTACAAGTGCTTGTATTCATATGCAACATTGTGGTCCTTCTGTACAATACTCAATATCATTTTCAGTATCCAAAGAAAAGTTTATTACAAGTTCCCAAAGGAAGTATTTATAGAGAAAAGCTTTCCCTTTGGGGCCCCCTGACTTTTCGTTTTCCTGACTGTTGGGCTGCCTTGCGACCTAGTCTATTCTACAACTTGCGACCTGAGCCACTGCTACGACCTGCAATCTGATTGGATTTTGCAACTTCCGACACCTAGCAATCCACGACCTGCCTATATTTTGTGACCTCACGACCCAGTTGCTGGGTTTCTAGGTTGCATCGTCAAGCTTTTAATATGGAGTGCGACTATGCGACCTGGCGACCTGAGGAATTCTGCAACCTGCGACCTGAGGAAATTTGCGACCTGCGACCTTAAGCAAATATGTGACTTGCGACCTCAAGCAGATTTGCGACTTGCGGCCTTCCTTTTGGTGATATTTGGATTTCATAGAAATATTCCTTATCCTGCATCCTTTGCTTTGAAAAGGGTTCTCTTGCTTGCTGGGAAAAACTTTGGCTCATTGCACATACCAACAACTTCCACCTGCAATCACATAGCTTAGGTTACATGTCTTCATTGACGAATAATAATGCTAGGGGCATATTTAATTAATTGCACAAGTGAAAATGATCTCTTTAGACCCCTGTGTGGTCAAATTTTGTGTCATTAAGTCATCAAAAATAACGTCTTGCGTAGACTTTCCCCAGTAATAGTATTTGGATTTCTCAGCGAGACTTCATTCCTGCATCATCATTCCGTGAAAATGACTGGGTGCCTTTGAGTCTGTTGGGAGAGGCTCTTTGTGCAATCCCAAGGCTTCCACCCTTTGCCTCTTTAATTGCTGTGATGCCCGTTTGTATCTTTGTTGACTAAGTGCCAAATGCCAGTACTCACTTGAGGTAGATCCCTCCACATCTTCGACTCTTTAGAGTACTAGACACAGTTGGGGTTGTTTGACTACCAATAAGGAAAACTTCAATGGCCACATAAGGAGGCATATTTGCATGGATTCCAATCATGTTATAGATATACTTCTTCCACGACCGAGGTGGCTTAAGTTTGATGATGTATTTGGCTATCACTATGTTGCAACGCATTTCAGCTTTGGGCTTTATCTGGTCAATGCAGGAGACATATCATGGATGGAAAATCGCACCTGCAACTGTCTGGATTGACCTTCCTCATGTCGAAATTTGGCTGCAAATCATCAACTTCTGGAAACCATGATACGCGATAATGATATTTTTTATATTCAAAAGTTTGCAACGAGACATCGATACGGGAAAAAGCATTTCTGCTCGTTGATCAAAATATTGAGCATGGAGGGAGAAAAGCGGTTTTGTCTTAAATAGGAAATGATCCTTTGAACAAGATTTCCCATTCCTTGAACTTGCCCACAAGCCTGCGTGTTGACACAATGAAGGAAATTCATGGTGCTCTTAGGTTGCATGACTGTAATTGGGATGAGATCGCAACTCCAACTGCCTTCTTGAGGAGAGCTCCCATGATCCTATTGGTAGAGTGACACACTAGCAATTACCAGTCGTATATTGGATGACTTGGGCAATTAGCTGAAGTGTTGTGATGTGGCAGCCTGACTTAAATGGAGGATGCAACTCCTTAGTGAAGTCGCAAGGTCGCAACATAGTAGGGGTCGCGCTGCCGGCCTGTTGCTGAGCTTGTACGACCCAGCAACCTGCGGGGAAATGCGACCCAAGGCTATCATTTTAGATGTGAATTTGCAGAGGTCCCACGGTTGCATCGCTACGTTAGTTGCATGTTCGACCTACTCCTCAGTTCTGCGACCTAGCGACCGGTCGCATCTTTGATGCTGTCTCAGCTCCGAATGATCTGCTGAGAGTTTAGCTATGGCACGGTGGCTAGTAAAGCTGCATGCCTCTTGGGATGATACCACTAGAGTAATGGGAAATGGTGGGCTTCCATATGGAAGAGGGAATAATAAAAAGGTGGCTCGCATATCCTCAGCCCGACAGATCATTCTTCTAGGATTAATCGACTTTTGAGAGGGGTGTATCATCATGGAAAAAACTAGCGTGTAGAACCTCAGTGCAGCGACAACCTAAAAATAGTCACAAATATGAGCCACGCACAGGTATTCATTATGTGGCAACACTTGCACCATATATATTTCCTTGGGCTGTCGATGAGGTGTGCAAATTATGGGATGCGTTCCTTTTACACCTATGCCATGTCGTGAACCCCTCTTATGTTCCATCGCCGGCGACTGCATGAACCTTTCTCATGCAAACCAGTCTCAGCCTTCGGCAGTTTGATGAGTAATGGTGTCGACGCATTAGAGTGGTATGTGGAAAATTATTCATATTGTTGAAGATATTCTTAAAACTGCCATATTAATGTTTGGTTGTTCCTTTCACACGTGGCATCACGTAGGACTGAGACCTGTTATTGTGCCTTTAATCTCTCTAGCATTCCTCAATGTATCAAAAGCAATGTATTGGCGTTTGAAAAATACTCTCCTTGTATAAAAAACCTTGAGTTGGCAATATAATTCTCATGCTTATATTGGGTCAACCATTATTCTTTCAAACCTAGTGGAGAGGCATCAACGAGCCATTTCATACTGGATTTTCTTAAGCATTATAACGGCCAGCATAACGGAAGCCGCATAAGGAAGCCACCCTCCATGTGGGGCTTTAATCAAGAATATAAGAGGCATGTATGCCTTCCATAATAGAAAACAAGTGAAGAATAGGAAACAACTGGTAACGATCATAATTGGTGCTAATAAGAAAGTTGAACCTGCTCCATATCAGCCTTAAGTAAATAGGAGACCAAGTTATAATGCCGAAGTTGAAACTATTACCAATATCATTGTTAAACCCTTTAATCACAACTTTGGGCAACTTTATAATCAATCCACATGTCGTGGTAATGCAAATAAATAAAGTGGTCTTTTGTCGTATGTGTTCTTAAACTTACTAGGGTCTCGCCAAATGATGTGAAAATGTGAATTTGGAATGTCAAGGGTTGCCTTCAGAGGCCCTGCCACAATTACCATATGGAAAAATTTATGTTGCTGATTCAATCCGTCATTTAATCATATAACCATTCGAATAAGGTAACTTTCTCCTTTTAGGAATGAAGATATGGCTTAATTGTGACCCAAAATTTCCTCAACTGGTGCGCTGTCGTTCTCTACATACATGTGATACATATCTTCCACTTCTCATATTTCAGCTCAAACTACTCTTATCCTTGTCATCTACCTTGATGAGGCTTTCCACTGTGGCCTTAGTTTTTATCCCCATGTGGGTAGGGTATGAAAGTGTTATGTCCCGCCACTGCACCCTTGTTGTTTTAACTTCAGTTACTTCCCCTTGGTGCAGTGATGACATTATTGGGTGTATCACCCGTGGGGTTGACCTGCATGAGAAATTATAATTAGTTCGTAGTTACCTTTTAGAGAAAGATCCCCCCACGTAATTTATATGAGATTATGAGTTTAATTGAAGTACCCCAACCAAGTGCCTAATGGCCCACAGTGAAAGGGCTTCTAATGTACATCCTTAATACACAGACAAGCTCCTATTCGAGCATGTGCTTGATGATCCTTCACACACAGGGCGTGGTTGCAGCAAAAGTATCTGATCATGATGGTGAGAAAGCTCATGAGGGGTTTGGGACAGGTTATGAGGATGTCATTTTATACAGGCCAGGTTTAAACCTTAACGGCTAAGCAAGTAGAGGGGGGACCTGAAATTTTAAATATACCCAAAATTTTGGGTGATGTTGTAGCGGCTACAACAAATGGTGAACCACTGGTAGAATCCAGCCTATCTATCCATATCACAACAATATTCTGAGTCCAGATAGTGATGAAAGGGAATATTGAACAAGTTCTGCAGGTACCTTTTATATTACTCTAGCCTTTACAGATATGCCTAGTCCTTGTGCCTCAGCTAGGTCTCGCTAATTAGAACACATCAAAGTGGAAGCTCACGGACGCCAATAGCTTGTTGATGATGTGAAGAGAAAGGCAGTGGGTTTATTATTTTTAGGATTTTTAAAGTAAGTTTCTGGTGTTGCTCCACTGCCAGTAGGCCTGGACAGTACCTCTGCAGAGTCACTTCAAGAAATCACAAGCATTTCTCCGCTGCCAGCGAGCCTGGTCAGTACTCCAGCGGAGTCGTTGCATTACCTCTCTGCACAGGAAGTCTTTCTCGATCCTTTACCCTTATTTGTTTCATGTGCTTGTTCACTTATTTTCATGTGCTCGTGGCACTTATTTTTCATGGGAAAATGAGGGATCCCGACTTATTTTACAAGCAAGAGAGGTTGTTTCTTGTTTTACAGAAACTGAAAGATATCCTGATTTGGGTTTGCCCTTGTGCCAAACCTTCACATCCCATCTACCCCAATAGGTGAAGCGTGCAAAACATATCATTAAGATGTCCAAGGCTATGCTGGGCACAAGGCTTAGGCTACGGGTATTGAGCCATTCAAACTCATTAGGTCTCCCACAAACAAATTGCTCGTATCTCCCTGGCTAATAAGTTTAGACTCATAGGCATCTTGTTGAGAATACCACTTCGATGACCTGTCCTGAGATAAATTGCCTCTTGAGGTAACTACCACAACCTCACACAAATAATGAAGTTACTACTTTAGCAATCGAGGTAAAACAAGTCAGCAAGGTGATAGGGTTTCAATGACGTCTCATGCGGTGATAGGTGATATGTTGAAAATTTTCAAAGCTATATCAACAACCTGCGGAAATGATGTGAGGAATAAAGTGTATGACACAATGTAATAAACGAGGCTCAAGATGCAATGCAACGCCATGCGCGGGAGTGATCAACCAGTTTTAGGTGGAAAAGGGGGATAATACAAGCAGTGATTATTTATGCAACAACAAGAAAACTAAAAGAAATGAGTGCAAAACAATTGTAACATGATGATGCGTAAGATAATAATCGTAAGAAAAATACCAGACACACTTTTAAATCATAAAATAAAAAATTTCACAATTAAACTTAATTAAACTTTGAACTAAAATTTTTTTATTAACAGGTCATAGCTAGCCTACACCTAAAACCCTAGTTTAACCAATGATGTGGTTGGGTTATGTGAAATCAGCTTTCCAGTGCAGCCACCACATTAGTTCCCATCTTGCACCAACAACAATGCTCAGGATCAGAGCTAGTATCCAAAAAAGTGTATCAACAACAAACTTACCTGAAGAGCATGTGCAACGGCAAGAAGATCATGGATACTTATCAGAGAACATGCAAGAATGGGTTGTGCAAGCTGAATTCTGCTCTCATCCTGATATACAGCAATATGTTCTTGAAACTCAACATTTTTTATAAATGACACAAACCAATTCATGCACAACCCTAGGTCCAATAGGAGGGGGTTAAGCCATTGCCTGTTTGCGAGTATATTCATCAGATAAGATCCATCGAACCAAACAGAAACCTCATCATGGTGTTGAGGATGATCAATTTTATGGAATGGAAACAATAAGAAAGTGCCAGGCGAATTATAGATGCTTGCGCATCCAAGTGCAAAAACCCTAGTTTTGAAAACCCTAGTTCAGAGTTGTTCCTAGGTTTTACCGAGGATGTGAGGATCCAAATTAACCGTTAGTGAAGGTTGAAATGCCTCACCGTCCTGGACCAATTCTAGGCCTTCGAGCGAGGGGCTTCCAAACTTTGATGGGTTCGTGAGATCAACTGGTGAATGGATGTGATCATCCATTGCAGTGATTGGAAGGATGTCAGTGGGCTTTATATCAATTCGGCCAAATGTTTCCGCACTGACAGATTGATAACCCAATGTATCAGCTTCTTTAGATTTGCCAAGATGGGGTGAATTTATTGGAAGGTTTTCGGGCAGTTGAGGGATTTACCCAAAATCACATGTTTGTGCCTGATTGCAATCGGTACTAGCTGGGCAACAACTGAAAAAGTTAGCGACAATGGCCGGTGTTTTCTTACTGGTGAATAAATTAGGGTATATCGGTTGTTGCACACTAGCTGTTGGGGAATAGGAATATGTCCTAAGGGAAACCTTACTAGGATGAAAGATTTTCCCGGATGATATGATATCCGACGTGGTTATGCTGGGAGGAGCATGGTACTTGGGAATCATTATTTCAGAAACCCTAAGCTGAGAAACCCTAGTTGGAGTTGTTTGAGGGGTCTTGTAAGGATCGGAAGGACTAGGGGTAATAGCCAGCAGAAGCAGAAGTGCTTTGATTCCCTGATGGGTACTCGAATCTTCATAAAGCGGATTATCAAATTCTGGTGTCCCCGTATGGTCAGCAAAGAGATACGAGTGACAGTCCTCGGCGGTATGAGTGAATATGTTTTCAGATAAGAAGTGATCATTGGAACCATCAATTTGATCAAGTTGGGTACCTGGCATGTTAGGCTCCCTGGGAGTTACCAATTGGGATGGATCAATAAATGAGACATCTCGAGGTTTTCCAGACAGGAAATCGTTCCTATGGCTATCTAAATATTTCAAGTGAGAAAGATCGGATCTAAAAGATTAGTAAATTTCACACTGTGATTGTGAAACAACATCCGCATGCTTATGATTGTCGCCAATACCAGTCTAAGGAAATTTTGAATGTCTTGAAGAAATTACTGGTGTGGCGGACTCATGAAATAAATCAGGGAATAATGAATGAAAAGATTGAGCTACAGGGGTGTTAACCGTACAAGGAATTTCATCTCGTATATCGATGTTATCTAGAGTGAACAATGGTATTGCATGCCTAGGACGGTCTGATGATTTTTTAAGGTCAACTTTATCCGGGACAAGAGTCAATTTTTTATCAGTGTGTGAATAAGATTTAGGACTGTGTCTAGGGAAAGATTCAGTGAGCTCGAGATAGGTCTCATGAACCGGGAGAGATAATGAGCCACTATGGTTTTCAAGCTCTGATTCAACACGGTGCGTGAAAGACTCAGAGGTGGCACAACAGGTTTTATCTTCTTGCACACATCTATCATTGCTCAAAACTTTTGAGGTCACAACTCCACTACACGGCAATTCAGGAGGAAGAGCAGGAATATCACAAACTGTAATACTGTCCTTGGAGGCCTGAATGTGGTTTGGACTCGGGGATATGGACAAGGAAGCATTAGGGACGTAGTCTAAATAGCTGGCAACTTGTGGGTTGTCATAGGGAACACTAGGATCAAGCTGGGCTGCTACTTGAAATTGCTCAAGGGAAACGAGGATCACATACCTGAACTGTTCAGTTAACAATTTCCAATAAACATCCTTTTCAGGGAACTCAAAAAAAAATGAACAAATCTGATAGAGAATTTATCTAGAGGTTCCTGAGGTTCCACTCTGACGTCATTTAACTTTATAAATACATTTTGAAAATCGTACCTGTGAAAAGCTTGTTGTAATTCACTGGCGAGTTGTTCAAAAAAATGGATGGAAGATTCCGGCAATGTGTGGCACCATTTATTAGTGCGACCTTTGAGAGTGAGGGAGAAAAGAAAACAAATCAAACATTCATTTTCAATTTCGTAGCACTCACCAAAGTCACAAAAATCTAAAAGATGTTTGGTTATGGACACTATGTTTTCGCCATCAAATTTTAGCTGGGACAAGTGATACATAAGTTCATTGGGGATGAAGCATTGAGGCTCATAAAACTCCGAAAAACATCTTGGGAGGATGATTTGGGGATGAGCCATTACAGTTGTGAGATTAACTGTAGGCTCTAAGGGCTCAAATTGTCATCTGGCCCTCCTTCTAGCACCAATTCTGTTGACGGGAAAAAATGTCTGGCCAACAGTAGGGGATCTCCCCGATAAAAAGTCCCAACTAGACTCTAAACCGTTCGGAATAGGGATCCCGTCCGGGGTGTGGGTTCGGCTACTGCTTGATACTCCTTTTATTTGGTCTCAATTGGACTTTGCAAACCTAAGGATGCACACTTATTCAGATGACACAAAACACATGACTAATGAATTATAATGGTCAAACAACACTATGCGTAGCAAGACGAGTTATAAAGCATGGAGCCGAAGGAGATGCTATTAGCAGCTCGTTATTAGGGTCATGCTTGTAAAAGCTATTCTGACCACAAAAGAACTAATTCCTTATGGTAGAATACCCTTCACTTCCTTGAATGATCGCGGCGATAATGTAAATGTTAACAAACAAAGTTATTAGCATTCATTAAAGCAGAAACATAGAGTTGACACCCTTAACACACTTCTAGAAAACTATAATGCATAATGATGTAAACAAAGAGACAGTTTCATTAACCAAAAGATGTTAGAAATTGAAAATGTAATACTCATAGTGTTCATGCATTAATCAACATCATATCCAACAATGGATTTTACAAGTGCTTGTATTCATATGCAACATTGTGGTCCTTCTGTACAATACTCAATATCCTTTTCAGTCTCCGAAGAAAATTCCATTAGAAGTTCCTGAAGGAAGTATTTATAGAGAAAAGCTTGCCCTTTGGGGCCCCTTGACTTTTTCGTTTTCCAGACTGTTGGGCTGCCTTGCGACCCAGTCTATTCTGCGACTTGCGACCTGAGCCACTGTTGCGACTTGCGACTTGATTGGATTTTGTGACTTGTGACACCCAGCAATCCGTGACCTGCCTAGATTCTGCGACCTCACAACCCAGTCACTGGGTTTCTAGGTTGCATCATCAAGCTTTTAATATGGAGTGCGACTATGCGACCTGGCGACCTGAGGAAATCTATGACCTGCGACCTGAGGAAATTTGCGACCTGCGACCTTAAGCAAATCTGTGACTTGCGACCTCAAGTAGATCCGTGACTTGTGGCCTTCTTTTTGGTGATATTTGGATTTCATATCAATATTCCTTATCCCGCATCCTTTGCTTTGAAAAGGGTCCTCTTGCTTGCTGGGAAAAACTTTGGCTCATTTTGCAGACCAACAACTTCCACCTGCAATCACATAGCTTAGGTTACATGTCTTCATTGACGAATAATAATGTTAGGGGCATGTTTAATTAATTTCACAAGTGAAAATGATAACTTTAGACCCCTGTGTGGTCAAATGTTGTGTCATTAAGTCATAAAAAAAACGGCTTGTGTAGACTTTCCCCAATAATAGTATTTGGATTTCTCAGCGAGACTTCCTTCCTACATCATCATTCCATGAAAATGACTGGGTGACTTTGAGTCTGTTGGGAGAGGCTCTTTGTCCAATCCCAAGGCTTCCACCCTTTGCCTCTTTAATTTCTGTGATGCCCGTTTACATCATTGTGGAATAAGTACCAAATGCTGGTACTCACTTGAGGTAGATCCCTCCACATCTTCGACTCTTTGAAGTACTAGACACAGTTGGGGTTGTTTGAATACCAAAAAGGAAAACTCCAATGGCCACATAAGGAGGCATATTTGCATGGATTCTAATCATGTTATAGATATGCTTCTTCCATGAATGAGGTGGCTTAAGGTTGATGTTGTATTCGGCTCCTGTTGAGTCTCAAAAATGTTCTCCATATTCATACATATTTCCATTATGTCATAACCATTTAGCTCTTATTTCATAGCCATTTGACCTGAAACCCTACATCAAATAACCATTTACATAAATATATGGGTTAGGATCATTGTTTTCCAAAGTTATTTATTTTATGTATTTTAAGTGAATTTATGATTAGAAACTAGAAAATTAACATAGTTTCATATATGTATATATGTGTTATGAGTTTTGTGACATGTGTAGGTCAAAAGGAGACTTCTAGAAGACCCTTATGTGGCACTCTAAAGCCAAATTCGAATTTGGTTGGAGCAGATTATGGGATCAAGAGGATATGTGTCTCACTTCCTTGTTGTATTGAAACTCTAAGAGGATATGTGTCTCATTCCTCAAGTTGTGTTAAAACTCTAGAAAGACATGTGTCTTATAATTTCCTATTTTGATTGTAACTCTAGAGATGGAGGGAGAGATTCATGGACTCCCATTAATGAGATGTCTCCTCATATTTTGTATAAATAGGAGAAGCTTTCTCCTATCATAAGTAATGAGAAAGTAATGAGAAAGTAATGAAGAAGTAGATTTGTAACTAAGTTCAAGATGGAATGGGATGTAGATTTGTGAGTTCTTTTTAATAGAGAAATTTAGTTCTTTGATGGTGTTTTGATTACAATTTTAAGGAGCTGAAGGACTTCACCAAATTGGTAGCAGAGGGCCCCTGCTATCCAAGGAGGCTTTTACATGTTTTCTAGATAAGTTGCTTTCAATTCTGTTTTGTCATATTTCTTTACTTAGATTGCTTTCTGAAATCATAGCTTTTAGCATAATTTTTCATGGCAGCCCGGGCATTTGCATATCTTTTGACTAATGACATGGAATCAATATTGTTCTGCTGTTAATTTATTTTTTTCTTAGTTTTTGTTTAATTCCGGTATTGCCTTTTTTTATTTCAGTCTTGCACATTTGCTTCAGTATTTATATTTAGATATATTAAATTGCTCATGTCATTTTCAGTTACCTCCGAAAGCCACAGCTGGACTGATGGTGAGGGATTGTATTATGAAATGTGTAGTTTGATATTAGTTTCCTTTCTGCAAATTTAGATATATTAAACTGCTCATAACATCTTCAGTTGCCTCCGAAAGCCACAGCTGGACTGATGGTGAAGGATTGTATTATGAAATGTGTAGTTTGATATTAGTTTCCTTTCTGCAAGTTAGATATATTAAATTGCTCATAACATCTTCAGTTGCCTCCGAAAGCCACAGCTGGACTGATGGTGAGGGATTGAATTATGGATGTGTAGTTTGATATTAGTTTCCTTTCTGCAAGTTAGAAATATTAAATTGTGCATGACATATTCAGTTACCTCCGAAAGCCACAGCTGGACTGATGGTGAGGGATTGAATTATGAATGTGTGGTTTGATATTAGTTTACTTTCTGCAAGTTAGATATCAGTTACTCAAGTTGTTTATGGTTACTTCCGAAAATCATAGCCGGACTAATGATGAGGGATCAGAAGACAAGTTGATGTAATTTGATTTAGATTTACTTTATTGCAACTTTTGGATTTCTTTCAGCATAGTTTCTTTTGTGTTTAGACAACAACAAGAATAGTTTGGTTTCATGCTCACTAGTTCACTGTTTGGATTTATTAGATTAGCATCACCTTTTTCATTTCAGTAGCACATTTTCATTTCCTTTCAAGTTTTGTCATTGTATGTTTCAAATTCCTTTTTCAGTTTCAAGTTGGTAAATCATTATAAAGGACATCATTGCCTTGAATATTCATAACCATACTTGTCTTTTAGAATTTCCATCTCACATTAAGAAACCAACCAAGATCAATAAAAATCCAAAAACGACAAAAAGTAAGAGATAGGTTATCTTGCACATATAGTGCGCCACACTTCGTCAGTTTACGAATCCCTGGTTGATAATTTATGTTAGCAATTTAGGACACACTAAATTGACCAAACATTTTGGCGCCGTTGCCGGTGAAGTGTAACTAGGTAGCCTTATTTCTTACATCTAAAAAATTTAATAATTCTTGAGTATGCTCTCCTCTTGCACTTTGTGTGATCTGGAGGATCAGAAAAAGAATTGTTATGTGAAAAAAAAAGGAGACAAAATAAAACTTCATCATTTCAATTGATTCAACAATTTAAAAAAAAAAGTTGTTTTCATGAAAAACTTTGATTTCAATAAATTGTTTTGTTTAATGAATATATATGTATATTTTTAAATTTTTGAAAATATCACATACATAATTTTATTAAACAAATCAATTAAAAAAAAAAAAAATTGAAAAAAAATAAAATAAAATAAAATAAAATTGTTTTGTTACTAAGATATATATGTATATTTTTATTTTTGAAAATATATATATAATTTTAATAACAAAATCATTTAAAAAAAAAATTCAATAAATTGTTTTGTTTAGTAAATTACATATGTATATTTTTAATTTTTCAAAATACAACATGTGTAATTTTATTAACAAAACAAATAAAAAAAAAATCATTTTGTTTAGTAAAATATACATGTGTATTTTTAATTTAAAAAAAATATAACATGTGAAATTTTATTAACAAAAAAAATTAAAAAAAAAAAAAAAAAACAAATCAATAAACAAAGCCATAGCTCACTCCATGGATTTCATTTGCGTGCATATCAGCTGCGCTGCTTTGTACTGCATTCAGAAATTGGTGAAGGAATCAGTGATGAAGTGTTAAGTGACTCTAGCACCCGTGCCCTTCAGAAAGATCCCTGTTCCAAAACTGCTACTCAAAGATATCATGCACATTTATATAGGAATGGCACAATTTATATGCATTGATAGTTCAATGACCAAAGCTTTGCAGCCACTCACTGTTTCAAGAAGAGCGGCCTTCTTTAACTGTAATACAGTGTCAAATAGCGATGACAGATCAGAAAAAGAAAACAAAGACACACATCTAGCTTTAAGTGCAGATGATACCCAAAGTGTTCTTCAGCAACCATTCTTCACCACTGAACTGCTTTCAAAAGCCTGCCCGTGAATGTGAGATTAACCTTCAGAGCATTTTTTTTGTCCATTCCTGTAGATGAAAGGGGGGAATTGTGCTTCTGAACAGTCCAGGGATGAAAACAAGATGCACAGGAAACGCAATTTTGAACCACGTTCTGAAGAAAACGATTTTTGTTGCTGAGGCAGAACCCAGAAAAACGCGAACTGTTTTTGACACGTCAATTTGAAACGCATTTTATGAACGATTGAGGAAGAATTTTGAAAATCCACGACATGGGTTTTTTCGCTAACGTGGTCAATTAGATAACCCAGAAACCGTTTTAAGAAATTCGTGGCGGTCTGGGAGAAATTCTCGGTTCTTTGAAGGCCATTTTTGCCTGCCGCGTGAAGAAAAACGGTTTTCTCTGAGTGAAGAATTTGAAAACGGCACTCTGCATTGATAATTCGGTTTCCTGATCTCTAGGAAGAAGAATCCAAAATGAAATCAAACTCTTATCATGACATTCAATCCACATTCCACTCATTTTTTAATTTAATTCAATTTCGTTTTTTGAATGTTGGATTTCATTAATTCTTCTTCCTTGCGTTCTCTGAATGGCTGACACTTCTGACTTTAGAAAATCAAGCTCTCAAGAAGCGTATCACTGGTCTTATTCAAGAAAAGTTAATAAAAAATGATGAACATAAATTGCTGATAAGGGATGCACAAAGATTGAAACATTTGTAACAACAACAGCAAATGCAGTAGCATTCTTCATTACAGCCAAGTCATATGCATCAGCTCCCAACTTCTTTGGATCTTGATTTGCAGCAACTAAAATTATTGGAGTTCGCTTGTATACAATAGGAGAATGGCATTCTTGTTTTTAGTTTTTATTTTCAATTTTCTTATTTAATAAATTGTTTTGTTTAAATTATATATGTATATATTTTTTTTAAAATGTAACATATATAATATTAAAAAAAAAAAAAAAATTGCATTTCTCTTTTTCAATTTTGTTATTAAAAAAAAAAAAAAAAAAAATTGCATCTCTCTTTTTCAAATTTGTTTTGATTTAAAAAAAAAAAAGAAAAAAAAAAGAAAAAAGAAAAAAGAAAATTGAATCAATGAAATGAATAAGTTAATTTGCTTGTTTTTCTGAAGGTATTGATTAATTTTGGATTGATGATGAAGGATGAATGGCTAACTTTTTATTCAAGATTTTTAGCTACAGAAACCGTCGACATTCTGCAGCTGAAGTCCAATTCCGCAGCTATTCTTCAATTCCGCAGCTGAAGTCCAATTCCGCAGCTGTTCTCCAATTCCGCAGCTGAAAAACCTCATTGTTCAAATCAGCCTAACTTTCTCATACAAAATCATATTTTGATGATTCAAGTATCGTTGGAAAGGTCTCAACAAGATCTATACAATGAGAAATCCATCATTAGAGTTTGAAATGGCAAATAATGAAATAAATTGCTGAAAAGAAGCTACATTCAATTTGAGGCACTAATTCCAAAACATGTATAAATTCTTTTGATTTTTCCTTTGAGAACTTGTTTCATTAATACAAATTCTTAGTTTTGTGTGTAAATATCATAACTAGAGAGATTGATCACCTCTCTCCCTTTGATAATCTTACATTCCATTGCAGAAGAAGTATTAGTTTTTTTTGCAGGTTCCAGGAGGAAAGACAAATAACTACAAGAGAATGGTGTCTCTTTAAGAGGCCAACTTGTTTCATAAGAGGATGATCAGCGACAAAGAGGAGGAAATATGCTGATGCAAAATCAGATCCAAACACTTGAAAAACTTTTAGATACTATTGTCTCCATCACATCCATACCTCATAATAAACCATTCACCTCATTTCACTTCATGTTTTCCATTTACATTCACATCCACTTTCCATTTCTTTTCGTCCATTCATAACCCACAAATAAAAGCAAGAGGCCCATTCACATGCTTATTGCCCATTTCCATTTT
>CM076578.1:115538559-115797005 GCA_034641835.2 Pinus albicaulis | reverse complement strand
CATTTCTAAATCGACCATCAAGTAGCAAGGCATCTATACTCTGCTACCTACCCCTAATCAACCTTGGGAATCCATCTGCATGGATTACATGTCCGGCCTTCCTTCTATTAAGGATGGAAATAGCTATTTTTTAGTGGTCATCGACAGATTCTCGAAGATGGCCATTTTGTTGGCACCCAAGAAGAGTATCATAGCCCTTTTCAGGTGGGCTTGGGATTCCAACCACTATGTCGCATTGACGTAGCCATGCCATTTGTAGCTAGCCAAGATGATTCAACTCATGTCTAGTCTAAAGCTACCAAGAAAAAGAAATTTATTGAGTGAATTCAACATATCCTCCAATAGGCTCATGACATATTAGACAAAGCTAATGCTAAGTACAAGAATTTTCATGATCAACATCGAGTGCCACACAAATTATAGGTGGGTGACCAAGTGTGACTACATTTGCAGAAGGAGCACCTCACTAGACCCCTCCACAAGATTTTATCACTCTGATATGGGCTATACACCATCACCAATTTTGTAGGGGACAATGCCTTCGAGCTTAGTATTCCACCATTCCTTGGTTTGCACCCAGTGTTCAATGTGGACTTCCTTCAGCCCTACTTTCCACTTCCACTGGACATATCCGACATGGTAGACGAACTCACACTAATAGAGTAAAAGCACGAATGCATGGAACAAGCCACAACTGATCAGATTATGGACATACAATGTAGGCCAACTCCTTCACCAAGGCAAGTGGCTCATGAGGGACAAAGTTTAGCAAAATTTTCCCCATCTCATGGAGGAACTCAATGCAATGGGGACCATTGCTTCCTAAGGGGGGAAAAATGATCCAGGTAGATATTGGTGGCCACCCACCTATTCCACTTGGACCCCCACCACTATTTCTTTTAGTTTTTCATTTTTCTTAATTGTAGCACAATTTACTATTTTTGGCACTTTTTCGGGTCCTCAAATTCAGGAACCATTTTGAGGCCCTAAACGACGTTGTTTGGGCATGAAACCTCTAGTGAATATGAGTCTTCTTGACTCAATATTCTTGGGAAACATTTTTAGTCATTGTATAGATATTTATAACGATGTACCATATGCGTAAAATAGAGATAGTATGCCAAAGTTATGACCCCAAGAAATTGATGTAGCAATTTACCTCGACAGGGCCCATAGTCTAGCGGTTCATCTCCTAGGGTTAGGTTTTTGGATGATTAGGGTTTTCCATTATTTCTCAATAGTATATAGGCCTTCGAGCCTCATTTTGACGCATATTTTAGAGGCATGTAGCCACCACATCTCTTCTCAGAGATAAGCTACCACTGCCCTAGCTAGCTTATTTCCATTTTGTTTGTAAACAAATTTTAGTTATTTGATATTAATGAAATGAAGTGTTATTTCCACTCCATATTTATATTTATTGTTATATGTGTATTTTGTTATGTTCTTGCATAAATTGAGATCAATTGGCCAAATCTATCTTTTGCACTACAAGAAAATAAAATGAGCATTTTGCATTCATGCATATGAATCATTTCCTCTCAAATTGAGGTTTCTATCAATACTTTACTCAACCAATGATGTACGCAAGGTCTCCTTCACCAAAAATGTAATAACATATGTCGAAGAGCCTATAATTTTTTTTTTTCAACAATCTTATTCCTATACCGTAAGTCATTTCCATTAGGTGAACTAATGTAGATATTGGTAGCTTGGGAGGTACTCCAAGACCTAGTGTTCAATATTTCAAGGTTAAAGCACCACAAAATAACTTGCGGTGGTGAAACCCAAGTGTGTAGGATTTTCACCCAAGAATGTGGGATTTTTACCCAAGCATGTGGGTGTTGGTCCATGATGATATTTCAACATGTGATGGATAAGGATGATAGTACATGTCGAAATGGAAAATCATTTGATTATCAGTTTTAATTGAAGAGAAATTATTTTTTTACTGTAGAGTATGGGTTTGTTCATGTAGACCAAGTTTCTTAGAGGATTATTAAAGTGTTATAAGCCTTATTCCTATCATTTGATGGATCCCTCTTGATGAATATAAATAAGATGCGAGTATGGAGTTATTTCACACATCCTAGGTGAATCTATGTAGGAATTTACAGGGTAAGTTCTGTAGATCAAGAACCAAAGGTCACCGCTCACAAATAGATCACAAATCAGTACACCAGTATAATCATGTGGTTAAAACCCTCAAAGAAGGAAACAGTCCATGGCCTGAGCCAACACGGCCACTCTAGGAAATTTATTAATATAAAAAGAAAAGTTAGATATGTTTCTCTCATAAATGGTTACCGGACAAATGACCCTCCATGATTTTTAAATAGAGATCATGGAACAATCGGGTGTTAAGCCATGGATCAAGTGTGGTTAATACCAAGGTGAGAGATAACCATCGGATCACTACAAATCATGACCATCAGATTACAAGTTACAAATGTACATGGTAAAGAAACACACTTTGCCTAACACTACACTAGACTAAGTTATTCTTCACTATTTCCTCTGTGTCAGAATATCCTAACATCCCCTCTTAAGGATGCCTTGGGATAGGATTGAAGGATTTACAAAGGTGACACAAAAGGAGCCTATTTCCTATATATGTTGAAATATCCTAACATCCCCCCTTAAGAACAAATTGGGATAGGATTGAAGGATTTACAAAAGTGACACAATAGGAGAAGGAAGGAGGCATTAGAGCCTATCCCCCCTTATTGACAAATTTCCTGAACTCCAAGCATTGATCAAAGTTTGGTAAAATTCGCTTCTATTATAGCCTTCATAAAGATATCAGCTACTTGATCATTGGTTGGATAGTACTGCACCTCAAGAACACGATCATGAATGAGTTTTATGATGAAGTGTATGTGGAGTTCAATGTGTTTCATACACTGATGCCGAACTGGATCTTTACATAGCTGAATGGCACTCTGATTATCACACCAAAATGTAGTTTGATGCTACTAATGAAGACCAAATTTAGACAGAATCTGACGAAGATACATGGCTTCCTTGCTAGCTTCAACTGCACCACAATACTCTGCTTCTGTTGAAGAAAGAAAGATGGCACTTTGTTTCTTACAAGACCAAGTAATAGGTCCTGAAGCAAGAGTGAATACATATCCTGCAGTAGACTTTTGATCATGAGGGTCACCAGCCCAATCAGAATCAGTGAAACCAATCAACAGTGGAGATTCTCTTGCACTGTAACGAATCTCGAACTGAACTGTACCTTGAATATATCAAAGTATTATTTTAGCTGCTTTCCAGTGACTTTCATGAGGTTGGTGTGTAAACCAAGTGAAAAGACCAATGGCCAATGAAAGGTAAGGACGGGTATGGGTTAGATACAGAATTTTACCAACAAGTTGGAGATATAAGGTAGCATGAAATTCAAGGATAGTACAAGTGACTGAAAGGGAGAAGGGGTTGGCTTACAGTATTCCATGTGAAAGTGGTGTAGAAGATCACAGACATACTTGGACTGAGAGAGCGTAATGCCTTCCTTGGATTGCAAGACTTGAAGACCAAGGAAATAATGCAAGTGTCCTAAGTCTGTCACTTAAAACTTCTTTTTGAGGCTAGAATTCACATGGTTTATATGGTTTGGATCATTACCAGTAAGGATAAGATCATCAACATAAAGAACAAGGATGGTGAAGGACTTACCCACTTTCTTGCTGCAGGAAGTGTTTTGAGAATGACACCTAGAAAAACCATTATATAATAGAAATCTATCCATTTTGGCATACCAAGCCCAAGGAGCTTGTTTAAGACCATAGAGAGTCTTCTGAAGGCGAAAAACAAGGCTAGAGTCTTTTTGGATAAAGCCAGGGGGTTGTTCTATGTAGATTTCTTAATACAAATCTCCATGTAAGAAGGCAGATTTAACATCCATCTGATGGACTTCCCATTTAAAGGAGGCAACAAGGCAAAGAACAAGGCAGATAGAATTCATTTTGGTAATAGGGGAGAAGGTTTCAATATAGTTAATTCCTTCAACTTGTGAAAATAATTTAGCGATAAGAAGATCTTTATGTCTATCCACTTTTCCATCTAGTTCAAACTTTGTTTTGTAAACCCATCTGCATCAGACAAGTTTTCTTCCTTTTCAAAGAGGAACAAGATCCCAAGTATCATTCACCAATAAGAGAGATATTCTTCATTCATAGCTTCATCCCAATCTAGATGACTGGAGGCTTCTTCAAAGGTTTCTAGATCAAGATTTTTTGGAACTTGAACCAATAAGGAAGAGGCTCTTACAAACTAAGAACGTGTACGTCGTCGATCGGCAAGGTCACCTGCAAGATAACCTGCTACATCCCGAGTAAAGCAGACCCATCTTGGAAGCAGTGGAATATAAGGAACAATTTCAAGAGGTGGAGGAGGATTTTCATCCTCACTATCATCATTGGAACTAGAAGGAATGCTATTAAAACTAGAAGACAGAGAGAGAGAGGTGGCACATTGCCAAATCAGGCTCGCAGGCCAAAGGTGGCACACCTGCGAACTAGGCTCGCAGGCCGATATATTTTCATCAAATTTTACATCTCTTCTAATGACTATATTTTTGGATTTTGGTTGAAGAAGTCTTTATCCTTTGACATCTTTAGAATATCTAACCAAAATGCATTTTTCACTCTTAGGTTCTAAGGCTTTATGTTTCGCATCTGGAATATGGGCCCAAGCATCACTTCCAAAAACATGAAAGTGACTTACATCTAGTTTGATTGAGCTCCAAGCTTCTTCTAGAGTTATATTATTTAAAACCTTAGAAGGAGTGCGATTTACTATGTAATTTTCACAGTTAATGGCCTATGCCCTAAAATTGAGACCAAGTCCTTTAGATTGAAGCATACAATTATCCATTTCATTTAAGGTACGATTCTTCCTTTCAACTACACCATTTTTTTGTGGAGTATATGGAACAATATGTTGAAATTGAATGCCATGCTTACTGTAGAAGTTGATAAATTTGTTGTTAACATATTCTCCTCCATTTTATGATCTTAACTTAAGAATTTGATGTCCAGAATTTTACTCAACAAAGGCCTTAAAGGCCAAGAACATGTTAAAAAATTCACTCTTGAGTTTAAGAATTACACCCAAGTGCGTTTGGAAAAATCATCAATGAAGGTTAAGAAGTACTTGCAACCACAGAAAGAAACAACAGGAAGTGGAACACATAAATCACTGTGCATAAGCTGCAAAGGGGCTGAAGCGTGTCAAGAGGCATGTTTGTCAAAACTATCCTGATGGTGTTTTCCGAGTACACATCTGGAGCAAACACCATCTTGGAAAGATACCATAGGAAGACCCGTCACCATATTTTCCTTACATAGAGTTTGAAGAGAGCGATAGTTTAAGTGACAAAATCGCTCATGCCAAAGTTTGCTCACTTCATCATTATGAGCAACCAAAATGGAGGGAAGACATGATGACCCAAAGTTATCAAAATTATACAACCTTATGGAATCATCAGCAATGCCAGTAGCTAAAATATGTTTAGGGTCTTTGAGGTTGTTGATTACCACATCATGAGGTGAGAATTCTACTATTTTCCCTTCACCTAAATGAGTTATCTGATAAACAGAGAGAAGGTTGCATGACAAGGTAGGAACACATAGTACATCATTAAACTGACCATTATCGAGATGAATGGTTCCAGATCCTACAATAGTAAGAGATCTATCATCACCAACATAAATATGTTTGGTGTTACGATCATTTAAAGAAGAAAACATGGCTTTATTTTTGGCCATGTGATAAGAAGCTCCAGAATCAATGAGCCACTCATGAGCATGAGAAGAGGAAGATACATTTAATGCATAACCAGATCTTTATTCTTAATAACCACAAGCAGAAAGTGCCATTCCTGAAGATGAAGGTGAAGAGTGCTCCGAATTGATGTTGTGATTTTTCATTGCTGCTTCTACGACTTCCATCTTCTTAAAGCATTTGGACTCTATATGTCCATCACGATTGAAAAAGTTGCAATGTCTATCTATCTTCTTTCCTTTGTTTCTAGACGCCTTATCATTTTGGTGAGTTGCTTTTTCAGTTTGCGGCTAAAATTGCTTAGGACCTTTGTTTGGTTTCAGACCATACTTTTTAGGATATAGCTGCTCGGGATTCTTTTGATATGATTGATGTTGGGCTTCTAAGGCTTTCTTAGAAGCATTTATAGAAGGGATAAGACCAATATGTAAGATTTTTTCTTGTTCTCTTATCAAGGAATCACAAAAGGAATCAAAAGAGGGATTCTTGTAGGTAGTTCCTAAAGAAATGATGGCTTCTCTAGTGGAATGGAAGGTAGAAACAAATACAGAATATGCAGGGCCAAGATTAGCAAGAATGCAATAAATGAGGCTACCATCTTCCTTTTTGACCTTACAACCTTCTAAAAGAATTCTAAGGGTCTTGAATTTGGACAAAAAATCGTCAATAGAGGAGAAATTATTGGGATCCAAACTAAGCAACTCATTTTAAAGCTGATGGGCCCAGGTTTGATTTTGAATGCCAAAGATAGTATTTAGCTTGTCCAGGGCTTCATGAGGGGTGTCAATGTCAGGGATATGAAATTGAATATCTTGAGAAATGGACATTCCTATCAACCCTCATGCTTGATCTTGTTTATTTTCCCATTTAGTAACTTTATCAGCATCATAAGGTTTAGTTTATAGCCCTCTCGCTATTTTGTAAAACCCTTTGCTTCTAAGTATATCTACCATGTAAGGTAGCCATTGGAAATAATTGGTGTTGTCAAGAATAATCGGGCATGCACTTTCCCTTTAAAAAAAAAAAATTAAATCTGAGAAAAGCTTAAAATAACTACTCCAATGGAACGATCTCAAAAAATTAGGCTGTTTAAAAAAAAAATGGCTCGAAAAACGGCTTCCAGATGAAGAAGTTATGCCTTTTTGAAAAAATGAGTTGAAGATGCCGAATATTTATGGGAATGGGATGAAGTGCGGCTTTTAAAAAAAAAAAAAATCTGCCCCTTTTAACGAATTTTTTTTACAAAAATAAGCTTGAGAAAAAGATTTGAACCCAAGACCTCTATTCTCATACACTAACTCCTTACCATGTGAAATAGTAAAAGGATTTTGTTATTATTTGAAAGGAGGAAGGGTTATTTATTTATTTATTTATTTTTAATCTTCGGTGTGCATGCTTCTTCCTGCACACAAAAAACACAAAAACTGAGCCAAAAAAAAAATGAAATGAAATGAAAGGCCTTACGGCAGAATGTTAGATTTTCAGCTACCCTTACCGGCAACTATCAATTTTTTTGCTATTTCTAATTTCCTGAGATCATACAAAGACATAGGGAAAGAGAATATGTAGCAAAAAAAATCCCTTTTCCTATTTCTGATTTTCTGAAATCGCATGCAGTACAAATCAAAGAGCATACACAGAGAAGAGGATATAGATTTGGAAAATAAATAAAACCTATAAACCGAAAATAAACAGAATAAACCGAAATAAGCGGAACTATTAACAAATATAACTGCAAAAATAAATGATAAGATTGAAGGATTTACAAAAAAGTGATTATACTGGTGTACTGCTTTGTGATCTATTTGTGAGCGGTGACCTTTGGTTCTTGATCGATGGAACTTACCTTGTAAATTCCTACAATATAACATCATATAAGAGCACCAAAATTAGAAGTGATTCTGAGGGAAAGGTGAGGGCACATCACAACCGAGTTTGGAGAGGAATTATTTATTGTTTGGTGCGAATATTTTATGGAAAAGGCCTCAGCTTGATGCAACCAAAAGGTGAATTAAGGGCATATTATGGGAATATTGTGAGCGCATCTTCCTTTTATGATCAAGCCATAAGACAAGAGGTAAGTTGGGTGAATTTTGTGCATATATTTGGTGTATCTTTTTATTTTTTGGTCGGAAGGATACTGTAGCTACAATAGAGGATTTTAGGAAGATTTTTTAGGGTTGAGAGGACTAGTAAGGAATATCTACCCCAACTGCAAATTTTGCAAGGAAACCATAGTCAAACAATGGTGTATTCCTTTGTTTGTCGGAAGTTTTTATTGTTTTTTTGGATAGCAAATTGTAGGGTGTATTGTGTGGTTTTTACAAGGTTGAAAACAATGAATAAGAAGCCTATCATGGACAATAAAAAAATATTATTTGTTGGAGAAGGTCACATAGGTCTCGAAGAGTTGTTTAGGGTTGCTAGTGTGCCCCAACCATAGTTTAGATTGCAAATATCCCAAGCCAAGAGGGAAAAAATAGTATGGTTGTAGATGGTCTCTTAAAGGTGAGCAGATGCTAGTTGGATGGGTGTCAAAGGGTTGGAAAATTAGTGAAGTATTTTACTAGCCAGGAGGAAGGGTTTCCTAGGTGGTTGGATTCCCTAACTAGGAGCAGATGATACAACACATATTTGTCACTCGTGGTATTTTTAAGAGTATTGTTATAGTGACCAAGTTGGAGCTAAGTGTGCACCATATTCATGGACTTAGGTTGATGCTAGAGTGGAAGTTGTTGAGCTCAAGGGTCTCATCAACCATGAGAAGTTTGAGAAGCTCCATAATTGTATGTGTAGAAGGAAATCTAGAGTAGAAGGTGGGAAATCATCCCAGCTCAAGTTCATTGCAGGCGATGGATATATTGGACTGATAGGTGGAAGCCCTCCATTCGCTATGTTAGTCTTCACTAGGTGATCCGAAAGGACTATATTAGTTGTGTTGCGCTAAATTTATTTTCAGTTTATAAACATGTGCATACTTGTCTCATTAGTTTGCTTAAGTATTGAGGATTTTAACCATGAATTGTAGATAATTTTAGTGAATTAGAAGCATGAAATAAGCACAAATAACATTGAACAACAGTGTAAATAAGTCACCACATAACATTTATACAGCAGGCATGATGAAGCAGTTCACCCCTCTTGGGTTACATCTGCTCATCCAGCTCCCAATGGCATTTCCATCTTTCATTATGCTAAAAATTTTGCAAATACATGTATTTACGGGCCTCTAATGGTTGTTTTCTCTACACTAATGGATATAGAATACTCCAATTAGTCTAGAATGACTCTTAATTCACGTTGAATGGGAAAAAATTGAGTCTCCTACTAATTTTCCCACTAACACCTAGAAAATATTCTCTAAATGTGGAGGACTCCACTTAACTGGAGTTAGTTTAGTGAAATTAGCCCAAAAATAGTGTGCCTCCAAGAATCCCGCTAGTCTTAAACATGGAATTTAAATATGTGGTTGTGGGTAGCCACATGCCAACCCCCAAAACCCGCGATTACTGTTTACGGTGGAGCAGAACTCAGGCTAAACCACGGGATATGGTTTTAACTCTAGTTGAAATGGTGTTAGATCTTATCCACGCTGATAAATGAGGTGGTAACTGTTGTATGTGATCAAAATAACATAAAATTTTTGGAGTTGTAATAAATGTTGGAGATTGTAATCGCAGAGTTAACGAAACCACTGCATGTGATAAGAATTTCGGATAATTTTAAACTACGAGATGTAACATAGTTTTTGACGTCGCCATGTGAACGCTGTGGGAACAGTTGGCGGGTTGGGACCACTGACAGTTCCCAACCCCCCATCCTCCATTGTATTAAAGTTTAAATATAACCCATGACTATAGATGGTAAGAAACACATGTGGCTCAGGTGGTAAGGCATGGGCGTGTTTTGTCGGAGTTCCAGGGTTTGACTCCCATGGCCTCAACAAAAAATTTAGTACACAATTAAGGGGACACGTGGCAGCCTCAGGGCTGGCCATGTTTCACCCTTTGATTATCCCAGAAACCAAAATATACAACCACATTCAACCAATCATATAGTGCCACTTGTCAGCCTATGATTAGTTCAGTTCCTTTTGTTGATTGTGCATCCACCATGCTGACTGGGCATCCCAGTCAACCCTATTGCAAAATTTAACTATTTGGGATTTCGATCAGAACGCAATATCTCCGTCATACGAAATCGATTTTTCGAACCGTTCATGATGCCAGAATTAGGAAGACGAGACCTACGCAACCACCCAAGTTTCAACCCAATCCTGTAACTTTCAATTTTGAGTAAAATTTATGAACTCCTGATCACTAAAGAAGCACATGAAGACTATATTCGGTCGATGTCCCTAAGTAGCTGAGGGGTAGTAGTGGGCAGTTGCGATTTTTTCACAAATTTAGTTTTTAAGAAGTCAATATCAGACTCTATGTGTTGTGCCCTTGATAGAATAAGGCACAACTAGTGATCAGATTAGATAGTCGATGTTCAATGTGTAGACAGACTTGTAACATTGAAAGAAGGTGCACATTTGGAGCCAAATGAATGAGGAGGCACATGGTATGATTGTGGGGAGATGTGAAGTTGACTACATCAATGAGATGGTCATAGTATCTTCTTGAGGGTAGATTGGTTTTCGAGGGAGTGACATCAAGCCCCAATTATTGTATATCTTGCATTATTGGATGTATGGGGTGCATTATCCCTGGTACTTGAGCCCTAGAATTTTGTATTATTCAAATTGATTAATATAACAAACTTGTGTTATTGTACAAAATTGTGTAAAATTTCGTGTATATGTTGTGCACTAGTAGATTTACTGTTGTTTATATTCGGCTATGCAGAGTAGCCTGGTTGTTATTCTTTGTTTTGTAGAGTTAGTGATTTAAGATTCTATCCTAGATCATGGAATAAGAAGAACTACATGGCTTAATATTGAATAGTATGTTTATGAGGTACGTGTCATTAATTCTTGTATTGATCATACTTGTAGTGTTACACTTAGAGATCTTAACTATCCTTACTAATATTTTGTGTGGCTATCATGAGAGTCTTTCTTCATAAGTGAAAATACAAGTAATTTGATGTGAATGATACAATTTTATATCATCTCTAATTTTTAATAATGTTTTTAAGTTTTATAGAAAAGTGATAATCTATGTTTCAAAATTTTATTGCACCTAGAGGGGCTCTATAGGCTAGTATATAGGGTACATGGGCTCTACAAGCTAGTATAGGGTACATGTGTAGATGAGATCTACATCCCACTATAGGGTACATGTGTAGATGTAATGTAAGCATTTGACATGTCAGAGTATAAGACACATGTGTAGATGTAATGTGAGAAATGTAAGGTAAGAAATGTAATGTCAGTAAACATTTGAAATGTCGTATATTTACAAACATTCAAAAAAGAGGTATGGTAAATAAAAAATAAAACCTTTTTTTATACTTACTCGAGATGTGTCTTAAATAAATAAAAATATCAATAAATTGGAGGTATTGTAAATAAATAAAACATATTTTTATACTTACTCTAGAGGTATGTAAAATAAATAAAAATATAAATAGACTAAAGGTATGGTAAATAAATAAAACCTCTTTTTATATTTACTCCATAAACCTTGTTATATTTAGGAAAACTAAAAAATGAGGTTTTCTTTAGGTGAAGCATATAGGCCAAATTCCATGGAACAAATTATTGTTAATACCATCACGAAATACTATGGGCCAAATACTGTATTTATAAAATAGTTATGGTAAATAAATAAATATAAAATATGTATACAAAGGAATGGTAAATACATAAAAATATATCCAATATGATTAGAAATAAACATCTAAGTATATACCAAGCCCATATTATAATATTAATATTATTAAATTTAATAAATTTGGATAGTATAGGTTTGTATTTGAGTACAATACATTGACTATTTCAGGTAACATAAATGTAAATTTAAAATTAACATTTGTGGGAAAGGATTTCACACTACGAATTGCCATATATTTTTAGGTTCGATTTCTCTTGCATTTTTTTTTCTACCTTTTTTGTCTTTACCTTTTCATCTACACATGGATGTAATTATGTGTAATGAGACACTCTTAGCACAATTAGAATGATTTTTTGGTTTGATTTCTCCATGCATTTTATTACTCACTTGGAGACATGAATCGACAACATAGAAATTTGATCTAGAAGCTGCAACAAGAATAAAATCCGAAATTTTGAACGAATTTATGGGTTTGGTTTTTGGAAAAATTATATAGTTGACAAAAATCAAAATTTTGACACTACTCTCACTACATTTTGAACTATTGTTTAGGATATCGATGTCCTCAAAGTTGTGTTGCTGCAGTTGCTGCCAAGTTGCTTCTTCTAAGTAAAGGAGAAGTTGAATTTGATTATGTTGGATGTTTCTACTTGGAGAAGTTGTATAAGGTATAAATATAAGTCTTTGAAGCTAAATCAAAGTTTGTACCTCAATATCAAAGTCTAAATAAGCAAGGTTGAAGTTGCAATGCTGCTACCATTGTTGTTGTTGCCAAATTCGGGAAGGATCACAAGGAAGGTTGGCTTGGTGTGGAGGAAGTCTGGGTCAAGGTCTACAGTCTCAAGAATCATTATTGAAAGGAATAATTATCTTCAATGGGTTTTCCCCTTTTAGGGTGTTTTTCCCTAGATGTTGGCCTACTTCTAGTGTCCTTGGTCTATGTGTATTTTCTTTGATATTTTATTGATGAACTAAAAAGAATAATGGTAAGAATAACTTAATAATAACTAAATAATATAACAAGAAAATAATCAAGAACGCAGATATATTTCTAACTTTCTAATTCTCTAATATGGTTTCAGAGCTTTGGTGAGAGAAGAATGAAAACGGTAGCCTCAAGGACTTTATCAAGGAATTAATAAGAAGTTCATTGTAGGAAAGGAGTCTCCACTATCTTCAAATATGTATAATGCTATCAAGGGTGAGAAAAAGTTGGAAGGAGCTACAAATTATAGGTCTTGGAAGAAAATGTTAAATTGGACAACTAGGTCCAAACTCCATGTTGTGATACTTAGATGAAGACACCAATATTTTTACTGGGTTCCACTTTCATAGAGGTTCAAGATTGATATAAAGATCATCTTGATCTGATGAGAAGAACCATTATTTTGAATTTATTTTTCATACTTTCAAAATATGTGCAGGTCGGCCTTAAGGTTTTACACCCCCAGCAAATGTGTAACACACCCTCGATGATTGATATAAATAGAGTCAATGTTGGAGGACATTTCACTCATCTCATCCTCACACAATCTCTCTCCTCTTCTGATTGGTTCGAGCTCCTTGGAGGCATTTTTCTGTTCACACATCAGAAATAAGGGCGAAGATATTTCTACTGCAGCTAGGGTTTCCACTGCAGGTTTGACCAACGTTGACTTTGGTCAACGCATGGTCAAAAGGAGCTGAATTTTGGCATAGACTTTGATTTCTGAAGTCCGTACATTTTTTCATAAGAACCAAGGTCAAAGGCTGACCATAGACCAAGTTGTGTTGACTTTTACTTGATGTTGTTCTACGTTGACTTTTCTGGGCAACATTTACTTTTCTGGGGTTGACTATGAGTTTACTGTTTGGCTATTTTGAGGGTTGTTTTCACACATGCTAGGTTGGCTGACCAAGGAGACTTTGCTGGTTGAAGAATCCTGCTAATCACCTTAACGCACAAAAAAAAAAATATTTTTCTAGCTTGTCTTATATTGATCCACTGGTATGTTCTATCAACATTTTACCTAATGATTTATGTGATTGTTGTCTAGTATTGAAGAGAAAGTAAAGTTGCATCAAGCATAGAACATATACATAAATTTACATGGTATCATAGGTGAGGTGAAGAAAAAGTCCTAATTTGTAGCAGTCACCGAATAAGAAAATGGGTTCCAAAAACTATGGCTTCAAGGATGATGACAATTGACTAGGAAGGATGACTTTCATGCTTGGAAGATGATATTGGATCTTAAATTGGAAGACCAAGATGTCATGGACTATGTGTAGGGTAAAATCCAAGAACCTCCATCCACTGCTATTGATGCCGCCAAAACAAGGTACAAGAAGGGGGAGATCAAAGAAAAATTGATGATCATGGAATCCATTCATAAGAATCTGGTGGCCTACATCTCTGAGCTAGGCACATCCAAAGAGATGTATGATAAGTTGGTCCTCATGTTCAAGGTCAAAAATGAAAATCAAGTACTATTCTTCAAGAATCAATTGAAGAATCTGAAGAAAGCTAGGGATGAGTCTGTTTAATCATAATTTCTGAAGCTGACTGAGATCAGGAACAATCTGCTGGATATTAGGGAGAAAATAGCTAATAAACCGAGTGACAAGACCAATGGCAAAGGAAAGGTCAGGATGGGTATGGGTTAGATACAAAATTTTACCAAAAAGTTGACAGTGCAGGTTGCAGCATCAACTTAGGCACACAACAGTGAAAGCTGACCTGCATCAAAGGGAGAAGGCGTGTTGGCTAGCCTTCCATGTAACAGGTAGAAGATTGCATACTGATACCGAGAGAGGGCAATGCTTCCTGATTGTGTACTGAAGACCAAGGAAATAATGCAAGTGTCCTAAGTCTGTCATTTCAAACTTATTTTTGAGGCTAGACTTCACATGGTTTATATGGTTTGGATCACTACAAGTAAGGATAAGATAATCAACATAAAGAACAAGGATGGTGAAGGAATTACCCACCTTCTTGGTGTAGACAATGTTCTCAGAATGACACCTAGAAAAGCCATTATCTAAGAGAAATCTATCCATTTTGGCATACCAAGCTCGAGGAGCTTGTTTGAGACCATAGAGAGACTTCCTAAGGTGACAAAATAGGCTGGAGTCTTTTTGGATAAAGCCAGTAGATTTTTCCATGTATATTTCTTCATGCAAATCTCCATGTAAGAAGACGGATTTAACATCCATCTGATGGACTTCCAATTTAAAGGAAGCAGCAAGGGAAAGAATAAGGCGGATAGAATTCATTTTGGCAATAGGGGAGAAGGTTTCAGTATAGTCAATGCCTTCAACTTGTGAAAAAACTTTAGCGACAAGAGGAGCTTTATGTCTATCCACTTTTCCATCTGGTCCAAATTTTGTTTTGTAAACTCATCTGCATCTGACAAGTTTTCTTCCTTTTGGAAGAGGAACAAGATCCCAATTATTGTTTCCCAATAAGTAACGATACTCTTCATTCATAGCTTCATCCCAATCTGGATGACCGAAGGCTTCTTGAAAGGTTTTAGGATCAATTTTTGTGGAACTTGAGCCAATAAAGAAGAGGCTCTTTCGAACTGAGAACTTGTACGTCATCGATCGGCAGGGTCACCTGCAAGAGAACCTGCTGCATCTCGAGTAGAGTGGACCCATATTGGAAGCAGTGGAGTATAAGGAAAAATTTCAGGAGCTAGAGGACGATTTTCATCCTCGTTGTCATCATCTGAACTAGAAGGAATGCTATTAAAAATAGAAGAGAGAGAGAGAGGTGGCACATATGCCGAATCAGGCTCACAGGCCAAAGGTGGCACACCTGCCGAACTAGGCTCATAGGTCGATATATTTTCATCAAAATTTACATCTCTTCTAATGATTAAATTTTTGGATTTGGGTTGAAGAAGTCTATATCCTTTTACATCTTCAGAATATCCAACAAAAATACTTTTTTCACTCTTAGGTTCTAAGGCTTTATGTTTTGCATCTAGAATATGGGCCCAAGAATCACTTCCAAAAACACGAAAGTGACTTACATCTGGTTTGGTTGAGCTCCAAGATTCTTCTAGAGTTATATTCTTTAAAACCTTAGTAGGAGTGTGACTTACTATGTAATTTGCACAGTTAATGGCTTCTACCAAAAAATTGAGACCAAGTCCTTTAGATTGAAGCATACAATTAGCCATTTCTTTTAAGGTGCGATTATTCCTTTCAACTACACCATTTGTTTGTGGAGTATATGGAATAGTATGTTGCAATTGAATGCCATGCTCAGTGCAGAAGTTGATAAATTTGTTGTTAACATATTCTCCACCATTGTCTGATCTCAACTTAAGAATTTGGTGTCCATATTATTTCTCAACAAAGGCCTTAAAGGCCAAGAACATGTTAAAAACTTCACTCTTGAGTTTTAAGAAATATACCCAAGTTCGTCTGGAAAAATCATCAATGAAGGTTAAGAAGTACTTGCAACCAGAGAAAGAAACGACATGAAGTGGACCACATAAATCACTGTGCACAAGCTGCAAAGTGGCTGAAGAGTGCCAAGAGGCACGTTTGTTAAAACTATCCCGATGATGTTTTCTAAGTACACATCCAGAGCAAACACCATCCCAGCAAGATAACTTAGGAAGGCCCGTCACCATATTTTCCTTACATATAGTTTGAAGAGAGCGATAGTTTAAGTGACCAAATCACTCATGCCAAAGTTTTCTCACATCATCATTATGAGCAACAAAAATAGAGGGAAGAGATGATGAACCAAAGTTGTCAAACTTATACAAGATTGTGGAATCATCAGCAATGCCAGTAGCTAAAATATGTTTAGGATCTTTGAGGTCCTTGATTACAACATCATGAGGTGAGAATTATACTAATTTCCCTTCACCTGAATGAGTTATCTGATAAACAGATAGAAGGTTTCATGACAAGGTACGAACACATAGTACATCATTAAATTGACCATTATCTAGATGAATGGTTCCAGATCCTACAACACTAAGAGATCTATCATCACCAACATAAATATGTCTGGTGTTACAATCATTTAGAGAAGAAAACATGGATTTATTTTTAGCCATGTGGTAAGAAGCTCCAGAATCAATGAGCCACTCATGAGAAGGAGAAGAAGAAGATACATTTAATGCATAACCAGATCTTGATGCTTGACAACCACAAGCAGAAAGTGCCATGCCTAAAGATAAAGGTGAAGAGTGCTCCAAATTGATGTTGTGCATCTTCATTGCTGCTTCTAAGGCTTCCATCTTCTTAAAACATTTGTACTCTAAATGGTCATCACGATTGCAAAAGTTGCAATGTCTATCTTTCTTATTTCCTTTGTTTTTATATGCCTTACAATTTTGGTGAGTTGCTTTTTCAGTTTGTGGCTGAAATTGCTTAGGATCCTTGTTTGGTTTCAGACCATAATTTTTAGGATACTGCTTCTTGGGATTCTTTTGATATGATTGATGTTGGGTTGCTAAGGCTTTCTTAGAAGAGTTTCCAGCAGTGATAAGACCAAGGTGTAAAATTTTTTCTTGTTCTCTTATCAAAGAATCACAAAAGGAATCAAAAGAGGGATTCTTGTAGGTGGTTCTTGAAGAAATGATGGCTTCTCTAGTGGAATGGAAGGTGGAAACAAATACAGAGTATGTAGGGCCAAACTTAGTAAGAATGCAATAGATGAGGCTACCATCTTCCTTTTTTACCTTAAAAATTTCTAAAAGAACTCTGAGGGTCTTGAATTTGGACAAAAATATTCAATAGAGGAGAAATTATTGGGGTCCAAAGTAAGAAACTCATTTTCAAGCTGATGGCCCCTGATTTGATTTTGAGTGCCAACGACAGTATTTAGCTTGTCCAAGGCTTCATGAGGGGTGTCAATGTCAAGGATATGAAATCGAAGATCTTGAGCAATGGACATTCCTATCAACCCTCGTGCTTGATCTTGTTTATTTTCCCATTTAGCAACTTTATCATCATCAAAAGGTTTAGTTTCTATCCATGTGGCTATTCTATAAAGCCCTTTACTTCTAAGTATATCTACCATGTGAGGTAGCCATTGGAGATAATTGGTGTTGTTAAGAATAACCGGGCATGTACTTTCCATTTTTTTTTTAAACTAAAGCTGAGAAAAGCTGAAAATAACTGGTCAAATGGAAATATCTCAAAAAATTAGGCAGTTTAAAAAAAAACAGCTCAAAAAACGGCTTTCGGATGAAGAAGTTATGCCTTTTGAAAAAAACTAAATTATAGATGCCGAAAAGTTATGGGAGCGAGATGAAGTGCGGCTCTTTTAAAAAAAAAAATCCGCCCCTTTGAAGAAAAACTTTTTACAAAAGAAACTTGAGAAGGAGACTTGAACCCAAGACCTCTATTCTCGTAAACTAACCCCTCACCAAGTGAGATAGTAAAAGGATTATGCTATTTTAGAAAGGAGGAAGGGGGGATTATTATTATTATTATTATTATTATTATTATTATTATTATTATTATTATTATTATTATTATTATTATTATTATTATTATTATTATTATTATTATTATTATTATTATTATTATTATTATTATTATTATTATTATTATTATTATTATTATTATTATTATTATGGGAGGTGTGCGTGCCTTTTCCTGCACAAAAAAACGAGCAAAAAAATGAAATGAAAAGCCTTACAGCATAATGTTAGATTCTCGGTTAGCCTTACTAGCAACTATCACTTTTTTCACTATTTCTAATTTCCCGAGATCGCACAAAGACGTGGGGAAAGAGCATACGTAGCAAAAAAAAAATTCCATTTTCCTGTTTCTGATTTGCCAAGATCGCACGAGGCACACAAAAAAGAGCACATACAGAGAAGAGGGTATAGATCCGACAAATAAATAAAACCTTAATACAGGAAAAAAACTAAAATAAGAAAAAATATTAACAAATATAACTGTAAAATATATGCTTTATACCTCCAGATCTAAACTGACACTCCGGACACAATCAAACAATTCTCCAAGCCCAAAAATGTTCAGAAATAATAGATCTACAAAACGACATTCGCATGCAGTCAAACCGGCTTCGTATTTTGATCAACAACATACGCGGCCCTCAAAATAGCTCTGATACCATGTAGGAATTTATAGGGTAAGTTCCATAGATGAAGAACCAAAGGTCACCGCTCACAAACAGATCACAAATCATTACGCCAGTATAATCACGTGGTTAAAAACCTCAAAGAGGGAAACAGTCCACGCCCTGAGCCAACGCAGCCACTTCATGGAATTTATTAATATAAAAGAAAAGTTACATATGTTTCTATGATAAATGGTTACCGGAAAAATGACCCTCCATGATCTTTAAATATAGATCATGGACCAATCAGGTGTTAAGCCATGTATCAAGTGCTGTTAATAATGAGGTGAGAGATAACCATTGGATCACTACAAATCGTGACCGTCAGATTATAAGTTACAAATGTACACGGTAAAGAAACACACTTTACCTAACTCTACACTAGACTAAGTTATTCTTAACTATTTCCTATGTGTCAGAATATCCTAACAGAGTTGTTGGTAGCTTCCCATTAGTATAAATAAACATGAGCAAGAAATAATTAGGATTGGATTTTTATAGGAAGCTAGCGAGCTCTCTCAGATTCATAGATATTTTTTACTATCATTTTGATGAAAAATACTTGGTATGAAATAAGAATGAGAAGTTTGTTTGGTTTCCACTCATTTGATTTCAGAGGAGTGAAGCTTATGGTTTAGGGCCCAATCCATGGTCTTTAGTCTCTCTTGTGTAACTTTATGTTTCCTTTATGCTTCAATATCTTAGTTGATTTCATTTCATTTTGGTAGCATATGAAAATCATCAAAAATTATGTTGGAATTCCCTCTCTCTCCCACCTTCCATTGGAGCTTGAGGAGCAAGTCCTCTAACTATAGAGAAAACTAATTATTTTATGATTTCTTGGAAAATATAAAGTAGTGTTAATTTTATTTATCATGGATTTGTTGTATTTTATAGGTTGGAATTATTCTTTGGGTGATTTTTTTTACGATTAAATAGAATTTGATTCAAGTCATCTATCCACTATTTAAAATTATGGTTTGTTAATGGTAAATTCTTGAGTGTATGTACTGCTTGCAATACTTGATACAAATTCATATAAGGACCCCTTTCAGCAATGTTATCTTGAACCCCAACTTGCCTTTATTTTATCTTCCACTCTATCATCAACAACCCTATTTTGAAACCCATCTTCATGGCCTCCATGGGTAGCCTTATTGGTGTAAGAGAGGCCCTTAAAGGGTTGTGAGCTTGGCCAAGGGAGTGGGTAATACCTCATCCACTTGGATACACCTTTCCCTTACTTTTCCTCACATCCATTCCACGATTTGCAACCTCGAAACCCTGTCGAACTATTTCCTATAGCATTACAAGACTCCCTATAGAAAAACAACACTACAAGAAAAAAAGACATTGGTGAGGGGAAAAAATGGTCACCATAAGCTCATTGGTGAGGGTCAAAAGAGCTTTCGTCACCAAAAATTGAACGTCACCAAAGGTGGTGTCGCCAAAAGTATAGGTGTTGTGTTGATATTCAAGGTCCTTCAACAATGATTTATAGTGACGGATAGTGACCGTCACCATTTAATATGAGAAATAATGATGGACAATAGCCTCTGTCACCAAAAAAATGAACCTCACGAAAGGTGGCATCACCAAAAGTATGTGTTGTGGTGGCCTTCAAGGTCCGTCATGAATATTGATTATAATGACGGATAGTGACTGTCACCATTTCATATGAACAACAATGATTTTTTGTGATGGACCTTTCATGGCCGTCACTATTATTGCATATATATGGTGATGTTCATTGACCATCACCATAAACTCATTGGTGACATCAAGGTCCATCACGAATAATGACTATAATGACAAACAATCACCCTTACCATTTCATATCAACAACAAATATTTATCGTGATGGACCTTTAATGTTCGTCACTATTAATGTGTATATATGGTGGTGTTCGTTGACCATCACCATTTCATATTTTGGTGAGGGTCGAAAAATGTCACCATAAGCTCATTGGTGATGGTCAAAAGAGCATCCGTCACCAAAAGCTCATTGTCATCATTCCCTATGAATATCAGGGCACGATGGAATCGAACCACCAATCTCCTACTTGTAAATTAGGTGCTCTTCCATTGAGATAGCACCCTTTAAAGAATTAGCATTTAAACTAGCAAATTCCCCTAAAGGTGCAAAGTTACACCAAAGGAATGGAAAATCTAGGAAAATCAAAAGTTGCTAGAAATAATATTTCCAATATATGTAATAAAAAGACAATAAGAATAAATTTTGATATAATCTAACAAATCATGTACTACGTAGGAGAATAACTGGAAAGCACAACTAGAAATTTGAATCACAACATAACAATATAAAAGAACATGCAACAGGAAAGGAACAACTCCACAATTTCAGAAATATGAACAATCCATGGGCTTGTTCTTATATATTGATAGATATAACGAAATATAAATCTAGATTTATGAAATTCAAGTATCACACAAGAATGCTTTGAACAAATATCAATATGTCAAACAGTATTTATCTGCATTTTGATTTACCTTGAAAAACCTCAGGAAAAATTTTCCACAGAAACAACCAATAAAAATAACAACATGGACCTCAGGAGAAATTGTGCAGGGGATAAAATATGAAGGTAAAGCACTAGAGAATTATTCAAAGAAAATGATGAAAAACGTATCTAGAAAGAAATGAGAACCCTCTGAAGTAAACCACACATTTATCATCATGACTGTTACACTTACAAAAAAAAGATCAGAATAAATTATGAATTATTCCACCAAAAAACAATGAATTTTTCCACTAAAACATAGTTTCAAATTAATCACTAGAATGACACTAACTTCTCTGCAAAAATAGGGAAGTTTCAAGACAATGTATAATAGCTTGCATTGCAATCATGTTGGTAAAACCTTCCAAGGAATAAGACCACAACAGTCAACAAGAGTTCCACCATACTTAATACTATCAAAGAGTGGTCAATAGAAAAAGTGAATTGACGGACCTTCATAACTTGGATTGGTTCCTTATCCTTCATCGAACCCTAAAATTTTTACCAAAGGTTAAAATTTTTAAGGGAAATGAAGAAAAGTCACATGATCTTGTGAAATGGGAATTTTATTACTACCATCTACTATAATGCAACCTTTTTGCACAAACATAGCATCCTTGTATAAAGTGAAATAGTCAGTGATGATTAAGACTAATTGTGGGCTTAGAATTGTTTTTCCATTTTGTTTTTGAATTGTTAGAGTTACCGTACTTAGTAGCAGAGGCTTTTCCACCATGGATTGGGAAGTCCACAATAACCACTTATGTAAGTGGGTTGTTGACTATAATCATTTTAACCTTCTCCTTCCCTTTGCTCAGCCACTGAAATATGTGTTGAAAACTCTTTGCTTAAGACATCCCTCATTAGAATGGGCATACCATTAGTGATAATAGCAATATTATCGTAACATTTCCACAATGATTACAATTGATTTTCAGCTAAAATTTAGATTTATGGGTGTCTTTGTCATGCCTTGTAAAAAAATGAAGATGACAAGGGGAAGGAGCAGAAGAAGAGGGATTAGAAAACATCCATTGAGAGGAGCTTGAATTGTTGTCAATGATACTCCATATTTAGGGATCACTTCTATAACTTGCTTTCAATATTCAAGGCAAGACAGAAAGCCTTGATCCAATGAACTGAGTACATGCAAATTCCATCTTGTGTTGAATATGAAACAGGACACACTTGATAAAATTGAAACATTAGTCCCCGACGATGAATTTTTCAATATACTATTGAACAATCAATACTTGCAAGTGTCAGAGAGGCAGCCACCGCTAAGTATGTCCTTCCTAAGAGGTTAGAAAAATTATCTAATAACTAGTTTTTAGAAGCCATCGAAATCACCCAACAGGACGACATTGCACACAATATGTTGAGTTGTGGGAGAAAGAATCTTAAATCATAATGCACCCTTCTGCGAGAGTAACGACATTTTGGAGAAACAAAAATGCCTATGGTAAGTGATATACCTGCTAGAGGTATAGAAATGTTGCCAATAGATTAGGAGGTTGGTCCAGACCCCAAGAGATATCTAGGGAACAACCCCAAACTCGAGTAGCTCTGAGGTTATGGTAGAAACATTGAGAAGGAATGTTAAGGAAAAATAATCAGACTAAACTCACAAGATAACTACGAACCAATATTGACAAAGTTCTAGACAACTCAGTCTAAAGAGGCTAGAAGCTCATGCAAAAATAGAAGGTTATTTTATTGGGAAAACAAAATGTTATGTGCATCTTGCATATGAAAACTTCTCTTGCACATGATGGGAAAAATGGCTTGCAAAAATATGCCCTGTGTGCAGCATCAACGCACACAAAATTCTCTTTTTCCCAATGCACTAACCTTCTAATTGTGGCCAAATAGCACTTGGGTCACAATGGAAAGGATTTTAGTAGCAGGCACTTACCAAATCTTCCACAATTTGCAGTATTGTACCAGAAATAGATCTTGGACATATGCTAAGATATGAGGTGTTTCCACTCCAAGACATCAAGAAGTGTGTTTAGCATTCAGAGCTGACGAACTTGAGAAACACCTTGACCAAGGAAAAACAGCCAGAAACAAATGAACAAATAATAATAATAATAATAAGTCTAGAACATTATAAATAGGAAACCCTATTATCACTACAATGGAGGTGCAGGCATTCACTTTTCTATTTTTCATTATAATTTGCACAAAATCCCTCCAATCCTAGCCTATCACATTTTTTCATTTAGAAATAGTTAAATCCTTTTTCACTTGGTCACGTATGAATCCCAATGGACAACTGGTGTTATATATGCCATGCATAACAATTAGGAAGCCAAAACAAGTAAAGGCAATGTTTCAACTGTAACTTCTTATCATGAAATGTTAGTTACAATAACAAAAATGGTATGCCAATTTCATAAGCCATATGTATCTCTTGGGGAAAGGTTGATTGTAATCCCCGTGTGAGCAAAAATCTCAATAAATAGCAACATAAAGAACTAATATTGAGCGTAATTGTTGTAGAAACTATTTTATAAATGGGAAAGGTAGTGAATTATGTAATAGCATATCATGCATACTACCTATTTAGTTTCTTGCCCTTCAATATCTACTCTCATTTTTAGTTTTTATTATTATTTTGGTACTCTGCTCATTTTATCTAGAATTATAATGAGATAGTTGTCTTATAGTTAGTCTTATTACAGTAGGAATGTCATCACTATAGGAAATCTAGTTTTTGACTGAAAATGAGACCAGGGCATAAGGAAAATCATTACCGCAAGGTAAAATTATGATTGACAACTTCTTATTGGAATGTATATTATTTGGAGTTAAATACAAACTATGATAATTTGTGGTAATGCTATGGATGTTGGAGAATAGACATTTAAGGAAGTATTGTCACTATAACACGTCTATAATGTAGCTATAGATCCTTTTTCACCTTGGTTTCTATTTTCTGCAATGACTTGTAGTGGTAGCATGATGAGTGCATTAGATATTTTCTTCGAATGTTCTAGTGAACCTGGTATTTTCAAGAGGGTCATAACCTATTAGGAAATAAATTATTTTTTCATAAGAGGCATTCCTAGAAAAAATTGGTCAAGAGGCAAATATGCAAGATAAAATTATAATATATATTGTGACTTCTCCAAAGCTTGAAAATTATTCACTGGTTGATACTTCACTAGTCAGTCAATAATGCAACAACCTTCAAAAACCAAAACATAGTGGTGACTTGCAGGTCATGTTTGCATTATGCTAGTACAAGCTTAGTCTATTCAGAGGCCTACCATATGCGACAAAAAATATTTGCAGAGAAGCTTGCCATGTGCACTATTGGAATTGTAGGACACATGAAATAGTTATTTTATATATCTTCAGTGATTTTGAATTAGAAAATAAGCCCTTAAAATGTACATCCATCATAAGACTAGGCCGATTTCAATCTAGTCAAGTGTGTTGCTACTTGCACACACTTGTTATTTATTTTTCCCGTCGTAGGCCTTAGCCAACTAACATAGTAAATGTATAAGAGTTCCCAAAATAAGTGTCCAAATGAGATGGAAAACATGTGAGAAAAGTCAAGCTGGCCTATCCATGTTCACCCATTATTGGACTTCTTTAGGACTAATAGTTGAGGAAAGTTTTTCAACACTGTGGGACTAAGAAAGTATGCCAACTTGTAAGATTAAATAACATTTCAACACCATTATAGTCATCTACAATTGTTGAACTGATGCTGAAAAATTTAGCATAATAGTTGGATACAACTTAGCAACTTCTTAGTATCATGTTGCATGAAGAATTGACTCGAACCTAAGTTTTTGAGGCAACTAATATATTGCCCAAATCATGTCATTTAGGAGACAAAGTTTTCACATTGAGTGTGTGAGACGGCGAATGGGTATCATGTTCACATGGATTGATATAATATTCCAATTTATATTTTCTTATCTTTTCCTAATGGCTAATATTAGTAAATGCGAACATGCGAGTGGGAGCCCTCACATTTGAAGAGACAAATCTAGAGGGATTGTGTTAAAGACCATTTAAGTTAATCATTCTACCCTCATGCTTAATGGAAATAAATATTTCATATGATTCATGTCATATGTGCCCAAGGTTTGAAAACACTAAATTTTAAACTCCCAACATGTCCTTTCTGCGAGTGGGTACCCTCACATTTGAAGAGAAGACCATTTAAGTTAATAATTCTACCCTAATGCTTAATGGAAATAAACATTTCATATGATTCATGTCATATGTTCCCAATTATTGAAAACACTAAAGTTTAAAATCCTAGGATCTCATCACTTTCTTTATTTATGATTTTTACAAAAATTGGAGGTCATTGGTGAGAAAAAATCTCAAAAATCCTTAAAAAATTATCAAAATGATTAGAAAAAGGAGTGTTGCTTGTAAAATTCAATTTTTGTTATAAACCCATGAGTTAGCGAATAAAACATATAAAAATACCAACCACCACTAGGATTAGGAGCTGGACTAAGAGATTCTTCTGATAGGGAACATAAAGTATCTCAGGAGAATCAGAAATGGAATTTACACTTTCTGATTTAAGAAACAGATGAAGAAAAAAACACACAAGCACCACCAATTTCATCCCTTTGCAGCTTTTTATTTTCTTCCTTATTTTTCTCTTTTGCAGCTTCAATACCATATAAACTATATGCATCTGTAGGCACACTTGGAAATTCCACCATTGTCCTTAACAATTTATTTTTTCAAAAAATTGTGCTTTTTATATGACTTAGCACATAATTCTTGGGCAAGAAACATTTTCTCTTTTGAATGAAGATTGTTGTTAGACCACAACTGTTTTTGCATCATATTTCTTCATAATATTCTAAATACTTATGTTCAGTGGACACTTGAATGCTGAGCATGACATTTTCTTGTAAATATCATTTCTATATTTTTTTAGAATAAAATAGCATTATGGAAGACAACAAACAATGAGAAATAAAGAATCAATAAGGAGATTGGACAGAGAAGAGAACAAAGAAAGGAGTGCAGAGGGAAGATCTGAATCAATAGGTGCTATTGCAGGATAGAAAAAAATGTAAACAAATAAGGGAGAAAGAATTAACAAGATTATACCATATTTATCAAGATTTTTGCCACAATTTATGGTAGTTTAGATGCACTGAATTACATCTTGGTGCAAATCAGGCTGAGAAAGAAAGAGAGGTTGTAGAGCGGCGTAGGGTAGAGGAAGAAAATTCTACAAAGGAAGCAGATAGAGTAAAGGAAAAGAAGCAAGTGGTTGAAAGACAAGAAAAAACATGCCCAACCATGCAGATGGTAGGAAAGTCTCTTGATGGTTTATGGTGCATTCAACCTGTTGATTTTAAAGGAAGAGATAAAGTGAAACTCTATTACAATTGTTCTTCTTTTCCACTTTCTTTTTCTTCAAAGGTTTGGATTTACTGAGCCTACAAAAATTGGATAGATGCATTGATAATTGTTCAGAAGTTGTTTAATGATAGTGCATAAAATGGTGGCTGGTGGACTGTGGATGTGGTGGTTCCAAAGAAAGATGTTATACTCAATTGGTAGTTTTCTAATGGACCTCCTCGGAGTGTTATGGTGTACAAAAATAACAATTATTGATATTTTCATGCTATTGTGCACAATTCTATTCCAGAATATCTCTTCTGGGTTGAAGAAGAACAAAAAATATATTTGAAATTACTGCATGAGAGACGAGAAAGAGAGGATGATGCAAGCAAGAAGCTTGATAACTTTGAACTTTTAGAAGCAGAAAGGAAGGAAAAAACAATGAAATTATTTTGACAGTCACAAAAAAATATATTCTACACCGAACCTAGTAAATTTGAAGCTGGGAATTCTGTTACAGTGTTTTACAGCCCATATAATACAGTTTTGAATGGTAAATCTGAAGTATGGTTTGGCTTCTCTTTCAATTGATGGACTCATCGAATTGGTGTTTTTCCACCCTAGCGAATGATCCCTACAGATAATGGCTCCCATGTGAATGCAACTGCATCCATATAATTCAAGTCTATTTTGGATGAGTACTGGCCAGAACTCCATATTACCTTGAGAATCATTACGACCTCATTTAGGGTGCAAATACAAGAGTTTATGACAGATTTTATTTTCTCTAAAAGAGATGATGAACATGGTGGATTGTATGGAAATAGAAATAAAATATGATCTAAATCTGAACATGATACAATCCTGGTAATATGGTGTCTTTGTTTTGTCGAGACCAAGATGATCTCAGTGGATGGGTTTATTCAAAAAATAATTCACCACCAATTTTCGCGCTGCATAACCATAATTATATCACATTGGGTTCCATTTGTTATTGATAGTGATTTCATTCAATTATTAAAGGATGGACAAATTGCTAAGTATGGCGCTCCATTTAAACTATTCAGCAAGAAATATTCTGCATTTGCAAAACTTGTTTGAGACCACACCATCTAATAGATATCTTAACTAAATATTTGGACATTGGTCATATTGGTTCACAATAGAATGGAGAAAAACCTTAATCTAAAACTCATGTTGCATAAATTCAATAATTGGGCCTCTAGAACATTTCTTGAGATATAGTATAGTGGGCTATGAGCTATCATGTAAGATCATTATTTTATGATAATATTCTATATTGAGGTCCTTAAGAAGAGTTCAATTACTATTATTATTGACTTTTACTTCAAACTTAAGTTATGATTTTTTACTTTTTATATACAAATGGAGTTTACCCTTTAGAAAAATAAAAAGGTCAGTTCTGTTAGCACATACAAATTTTGGGGCTGCTAGTGCTTTGGAAATTTGAAAAGATAAGGTGTTTTAATCATGGAGGAAATGAAGCTCAGAGGAACATCTATCAGGACCTCCTGTTGTGGATAAAACTAATAAAACTAGCATTGGTATTTGAATGGATGCAACAATAGGATTGGTACCGCGCATACAATGGTGTTTATTCCAAGTTGATATCAATCATGGGAAAGAAGGACCAAATTTGGCTGGCCATGTGGCTCTTTTTAGAGACTCACAAGACTATATGTTGATCAAAAATTTATGTTTAGAATGCAGTTTTCCAAGCACACTTGCATACTAAAGATAAGGAAAGGGCTCTTGCAAAAGCCTACAGATACTTTGAAAAAATGAAGCATAAAGTTAGATGTCAACCCAACATTTTAACCTGCAAAATTCTTCATAGGGCTTATACTCAAGCTTGATAGGTGGATAAGGTTAATGCACTATTTAAGGATGTTGAAAAAAATGATATTGGGACAAATTCTTATACTTATAAGGGTGTGATGGATTGATCAGGAGATCAAGTCTCTTGTAGAAAAATGCTAAAAAATGAAGTTGCTCAGAATTGCTCTGAAGCAGATCGACAGGAAAGAGCTCATCAATACAATCCCAACGCCGCAAACGGCACTCAAATCTGTTGCCGTATGGAGGAGATATTGCAGTTTGAATTTGCCCAATAACTTTCAATTTTGAAAGAAAATTTTTTAATATATTGTAATGGAATAATTTTATTTTTATTAAGGTTTAATAGATTAATTAAATTATATATTTTTAATATTTTATATGGTTTTTTATTAAATCATATATTATATTATTAATTATATGTTTTAATTAATTAAAACAAAAAATTTAAATTAAACCTTATTAAAAATCTAATTATTAAACCATACTATATATCAAACCAAATTCGAAATATGAAAAAGGTTTAATTCCCACAAGTCTAAAGTTTTTTAAATGTCACGTGGGCCATGTTTGTTAACGGTTACAACCTATGTAACAAAGGAATAACATATGGTATGGTAATGGCAACATAAAAGTCAAGGTACATATGCCCACGTGGGTTTAATGAACATGGTAGAAAGTTACGTGGCAAGGTTTTCAAGACGGAGCGGAGCGGAATTTAAACAAACAGATATGTTTATATTTAATGCCACCGTTTGATATATGTTCGTTCACATGTCCGGTGGGTTAGGGTCACATTAAATACTAACCACTCAACTGGCGGGTTTATTGGCGGTTCCCCAGATTTAGCACCGAACTCCAGAATTGTCGGAGTTATGTGGCAGTTAGCCAGATTTAACGGGAGTTTTTTTAGGCCAACTGGTAGTGGGAGTAAAAGTGCCATAACTTTGGCTAGGAGAGGCCTTTTGATACGAATTTGTTTTTGATTTTGGGGTAATTGATCATTCTGAAGTTGTTGGGAGTGCTTGCAGAGCCATCATGGCGCTCTAACAGAGAATTTACCAGCATTTTTGGTCGTGGAGCCACCAGGGCCTAAAGGAAGAAGAGCTTTTTTGGACTATCTTCATCCAATGGAGGTGTTTTTTTAGTCATTTTATACTAATTTGAGCCTTCTGAATCTATTTTTGCAGTGTATTTTTCCATTTGAGGCTTCTATACAGTTGTATTCACATTTTGAGAATTTAATCAAAGAGGAAAAAGCCTAATTAGAGGCTTTTGGACCCAGCGGAGGTAGCCTAAGAGAGGGGTGAACTACTTAAACAATTATTTTTTGTCATACTGTATAATTTTGCTACATATTTTCAGATTCTGCTCCTTTAAACAGTAAATTTTTATAAGCTATCTTTTCCCAAGCAGGTTTAAACAATGAACAAAACTTGTTAGTTCATCTTCAAACCACTAAACTTCATTTGCAAAATATGCATACTTGCTTATTCACACATTAAAACTGGATCAATGAATACTTTGTAGTTAAAAAAAATACTTTCATTGATCAGATCTTTGTGATTAATTTTTATTTCTTTAGGGAGAGTCTGTAGAAGGGCTAGATAGCCTCTGGATTCATCCTTTCTTTGAAAGGTGAAAGATCCGGTGAATGCCCCTACAGTCAATCTCTGTATGAGAAATACTTTGTTCTCACAATTTCAGATCAGCTTGGTATGAGAGCTCAAGGTTTTGTTTAAGAGTTTGTGAAATTTTTGCAAGTAAATTGTGTTATTCTGCAAAATTTGATGCTTACTAGGCTAAAATTGCAAAGAGGGGAAGGTCAATTGGTTAGAGAACAAGTTAATCTTCAACCAAGGAGGGCTAGAGTGTCGTTACATCCACCTTCCATTTCATCCTCAATAGCCTTAGAATCAGCCACAAGCATGTCATCCAGAGAAGGAGAAGTACATGAGGAACTGGATCCCAAGGAAGAAGAAAGAGTCTTTAGAGAAGCTTTCTTGGACTTGACTGAGATGGTTAGGATCCTATACCAGGAGAGAAATGATAGGATTTCTGGAGAAGGGTCTAGAAACCAAAGAGAAGAAGGAGATTCTTCAGGAGGAAAGAAAGACAAAGATGAGTCTAATAAAGGGAATGGAGAAAATGGTGATCCACCATCTCCATCATCATCCTCTTCCTCCACATCATCCTCTTCAACTTCTGAAAATTAGTCACACAAAACAAAAACATCTCTTAAAAATCCTTTGTTAAAGCTTGATGTGAAGTTTGAGTTGCCGATGTTTAATGGTGATGTGAATGCAGAGAAATTGGATAGTTGGATTAGACATCTAGAAGTCTATTTAAGAATTTAGAATTTGCATGATGATGACACTAAAATTCAATTAGCCTCTTTGAGAATGGATGGAGCAGCTTTGGTTTGGTGGGAAGCCAAGACTAGAGAGGAAATTAAAAAGCGTGGTAAGATAACTCTAACCTGGAATGATTTTATTACAACTATTAAGAAACAGTTTTATCCTCTTGCTCATATTCAGAAAGCAATCATGAATTGGCAAAACTTTAGGCAACTTAAGGGTCAAAATGTGCAAGATTATACCCAATAGTTTAGAAGGAGAGCACTTCTACTTGGAGTAGACTTACAAAGTCAAGACACCTTGTTAAAATACATAGGAGGTTTGCACAATTACCTAAAACATACTATTCTAATGTTCAATCCTACCAGCTTAGATGAAGTCTGTGTGCAGGCTACACATTTAGAAGCTAGAGGAAAGAATATTTTTGATGAGGATAGTAATTTCAAAATCAAAGGAAAGAAGAGAATTGCAAATTCAAGAAAGGAAAAAGGAAAGTTCTTTTGCAAGAAATGTTCAAAGACAAGTCATGATGAAGATCATTGTTGGAAGCTTCATCCTGAACTGAAACCAGAAAAATTCAAGAACAAAAGCAAGACCAAAGAAAAGGAGAAAATTGTTGAAACAGTTGAGCAAGACTTAGGGTTAGACTCAGGAGATGAGACAAAAAGAATAGGCATGGTTTTAAAGAACATTAAGGGGAAAGAAGTGGTGCAAGACACAAATCCCAATTCTAGCTCTTTGAATTGTCACAAAGATACTCATGATGAAAAGAGGAGGATAGAGCTTTTCCATGTGAGGGTAATTTCAAAACATACCAAAATTGACACACTATTTGACAGTGGGTCACAAACGAATCTTATATCTGAAGATTTGGTCAAGCAGCTTAAACTTGAGACCATTTCACATTCGAAGCCTTATCCACTTGGATGGATATGCAAGGATGCCAATTTGCAAGTCTCAAGGAAGTGCATATTGTGCTTTGTAATAACTGCACACTTTATTGACACAGTTGAACTTGATGTGGTGCCGCTTGATATCTCAGGTATTGTTTTGGGAAGTCCTTATTTTTTTGACAGGAAGGCCATCTTTCATCGCCATGAAAACAAGTATCACTTGTTCAAAGATGGTAAAGAGTACATTGTGAGAGCTCACAAGAAGAAGATGGAATATTCATTACTCCATGCAAGTCAATTGAAAAGACTGGTTAATGAAATTCAAAGTCTAACTTTGTTGATGTTGAAACGACCATATTTTGAGCATTTGCCTTTTTATGATGTTGCTAATGATTTGTCTCAGTTTGATAACAGTTTGTCTTTGAAAAAAGATGATGTTATGTTGCACAAATTACCTTTTGGGTCAGCCAATTCAGTGAATGAAGTGTCAAATCAAAGCAGTGCAAGCAAGAAGGACACACCATTTAGCATGGGAAAAAGTTGGTTTCAGAATGGTAGAATTCGCCATGGGAAAAATTTGCAAGGTTGCAGTTATTTTAAGTCTTTCTGGAAGTTTGATCAGTGTAGAAAAAGTTTGTTTTCTGTAGATTACAATTGCTGTTCTGCAAATTTTAATCATTTGCATCATGACTCCGTCAATCTTAGCAATGGTAGATCAGTTGATTCCAGAGACAGGTTATCATTTTCTCAAAAGATTAATTTGATGAAATCGAGTAGATTTCAGTTGTTCAAATTTGGAAGAGTGGAGAATCAGTCTCCACATCTTCAGTTTCAGTAATTGAAAGCTTTTGAGGGTCCAAAAGCTTCCCAATTGGGAGGTGTGATCAAGAGATCAAGTCTCTTGTAGAAAAATGCTCAAAAATGAAGTTGCTCAGAATTTCTCTGAAGTAGATCAACAGGAAAGAGCTCGTCAATACGATCCCAACGCCACAAACGGCACTCAAATCCGTTGCCGTATGGAGGAGATATTGCAGTTTGAATTTGCCCAATAACTTTCAATTTTGAAAGAAAATTTTTTAATATATTGTAATGGAATAATTTTATTTTTATTAAGGTTTAATAGATTAATTAAATTATATAGTTTTAATATTTTATATGGTTTTTTATTAAATCATATATTATATTATTAATTATATGTTTTAATTAATTAAAAAAAAAAAATTTAAACCTTATTAAAAATCTAATTATTAAACCATACTATATATCAAACCAAATTCGAAATATGAAAAAGGTTTAATACCCACAAGTCTAAAGTTTTTTAAATGTCACGTGGGCCATGTTTGTTAATGGTTACAACCTATGTAACAAAGGCGTAACATATGGTATGGTAATGGCAACGTAAAAGTCAAGGTACGTATGCCCATGTGGGTTTAATGCACATGGTAGAAAGTTACGTGGCAAGGTTTTCAAGACGGAGCAGAGTGGAATTTAAACAAACATATATGTTTATATTTAATGCCACCGTTTGATATATGTTCGTTCACATGTCTGGCGGGTTAGGGTCACATTAAATACTAACCACTCAATTGGCGGGTTTATTGGCAGTTCCCCAGATTTAGCACCGAACTGCAGATTTGTTGGAGTTATCTGGCAGTTAGCCAGATTTAACTGGAGTCTTTTTAGGCCAACTGGTAGTGGGAGTAAAAGTGCCATAACTTTGGCTAGGAGAGGCCTTTTGATACGACTTTTTTTTTTATTTTGGGGTAATTGAGCATTCTGAAGCTGTTGGGAGTGTTTGCAGAGCCATCAGGGTGCTCTAACAGAGAATTTACCAGCATTTTTGGTCGTGGAGCCACCAGGGCCTAATGGAAGAATAGTTGTTTTGTACTATCTTCATCCAATGGAGGTGTTTGTTTAGTCATTTTATACTGATTTGAGCCTTCTGAATCTATTTTTGCAGTGTATTTTTCCATTTGAGGCTTCTATACAGTTGTATTCACATTTTGAGCATTTAATCAAAGAGGAAAAAGCCTAATTAGAGGCTTTTGGATCCAGCGTAGGTAGCCCAAGAGAGGGGTGAACCACTTAAACAATTATTTGTTGTCATACTGTATAATTTTGCTGCATATTTTCAGATTCTGCTCCTCTAAATAGTAAATTTTTATAAGCTATCTTTTCCCAAGCAGGTTTAAACAGTGAACAAAACTTGTTAGTTCATCTTCAAACCACTACACTTCATTTGCAAAATATGTATACTTGCTTATTCACACATTAAAACTGGATCAATGAATACTTTGCAGTTAAAAAAAATACTTTCATTGATTGGATCTTTGTGATTACTTTTTATTTCTTTAGGCAGAGTCTGTAGAAGGGCCAGATAGCCTCCGGATTCATCCTTTCTTCGAAAGGTGAAAGATCTGGTGAATGCCCCTACAGTCAATCTTTGTATGAGAAATACTTTGTTCTCACAATTTTAGATCATGGATGCTTATGGTAAACATTGAATTCTCAAAGAAATGGAGTAGGTTATTACTCGTATGAAGAAAGAAAAATGTAAACCAAATATCATTACTTTCAATTTACTTATATATGATTATGGAAAGAATCAAGATTTTAGAAAAATGGAACAAGTATTTAAGAGCATGCTCCTGTCAAAGGAGAATCCTACTTTATCAACGTTTAGTTCAATGATCACCAATTATGGTAAGGCTACGTTTATGAAAAAGGTAGAATTGGTCTAGAAGAAGATCACTAGCTTGGGCTATGAGGAAAATAAAGTTACATATGAATGCTTGATTTTGGAATATGGGCATTGTGGCTCTATTAAGAAAGAAAGAGAAACACTTTTGGAAATTGTAGATGCAAAAAAATAGTATTCAAATTTCAACTATAGATGCTCTAATGGAGTTTTATTGTAATAATGGTTTACTGGTGTTGGGCCGCAAATGCGACCAGTTTTTAACACTTATTTCATCCTTTTATACTCTTATTTATCATGTAATTTATTATAATTTATCATATAAATCCATTTTATAATTATTTAGGTTCTTATGGATAAATATTATTTCTTCTCCTTTATTTTTAATAAATTGTGTATTATTATGCATAATTTTATTAATGATGGTTTATTAATATATTTTGTAACATCACTCACCATTTTAGCCTCCAAGATATTTGCCAGATTGTAGATTTGATCTCTAGATCATCATCAAATATTCCAACTCAGAAATTCGTTGGAATAAGAAGTGACAGTTTTGCAGTTGAGATTCTGGGAAAATGGACAAGAATCTGGAAAATCTGGAACATAGGTTTTGTCCAAAATGGACCAAATTAACTTTGGTAAGAATAGTTTGCCCAAATTCAGCCTATATTGAGAGAAACGCAAGGTTCTTTGAGCATGATTTTCTCAGATTTACTGTTGCGGCCGTCGTCCAAATTATCTCAGCTGCAAATCCAAATTCGACTTGCTCTTGTTGAAAGATTGATGGAAATATATTTTCTTGTTGATCAATTGGTTAGGGACAATCCAATTTTGTTATGAGAGATCATATTTACTATTTAATTTCTCCTCTTTCTGATTATAAAAGGAGAAGCATGTATTTCCATTAGGGAGACTTTCCTTGTTGTAATTTTCAGAATTGTGCATCGACTCTTGTTAAGAGAGTACGAACTGTTTGTAAACATTATTCATGCCTGATTAATACAAGATTTTGTTGCCATTTAATTTCTTAACGCTTGAGTAAAGCCCAGTATGTTTCACCAGTGGTTGAGGGCCTGGCCCTGGTGGATCGATCTGCTAGTTGTATCATTACCTTTCAATTATCGTCGTGTGATAGTTTGTGGTTGTTCTCATTATATTTTCAAGTTAATTAATTTGTCGTTGAATTATTGATTTATTTCATTATGTTAATGAATCACATTGCTGTTCCGTTTCAGTAAGGACTTTAATTCCTGTATTAATCATCTTGTTAAACCTTACAGAGCATTATTGTTCAGCATTAGATGTCTTGTTCCAATTAATTGTTGTTCCGTTGGATTTTTGTTCATGTCGATTATTATTTAACAAAGTTTTTTGTCGACAGGGTTTTAGTGTTTAATAGAATTGCTGTTTGATTTCATTAAGTTAAATATCTGATATTCAAATTCATTAGTTAATATTTGTTGTTCGATTATTCTAGTTTCAGTTGGTTATTCATTTACATTGCTGTTTGATTTCAGTGTGTTGTTCATTTCCAATTCATTAGTTAACATATTGCAAAGAGTTTTCTTTCAAAGAGCTTTCTTAGTTTACTTTCAACAGTAGATTTAGTTCAATTGCTATTTCTCTTTAATTTCTTTAATGCAGGATTGTAAACTGTAGAGAATATTGGTTATTGCTTCCATGTTCCCAGATTGATTGTCTTGTTTCAGTTTGATTTCAATTGCACCAATTTCTAGAGGAATGAGTTATTGCTACTGTATCCTCGATTGATGGTTGTTGAGTGAATAGATAGATTTTAAGAGCATTTGAGTTCATGTTATTGTAATTAGATTTCTTTTCCAAGCATCCATTTACTCTTGCATTTAGAAAACTGTACTACATATTACAAGGCATTACTCTTAGATTGAATTGCGGCCTCAGACAGAGTACACTCTTGAGATAAAAATTCGTTCCTGGATTGATAATTAATGTGAGATAAATAGGTGTTAAAAAGATACCTTTTATACCTCAACAACTGGATGAGACAAAAACCTTGTTGGAAGAATTAGAACATATAAGAAATGAAATATCTGAAAAGAAGAAGTGTATGGAGCATAAAAAACAAAAATAGGATTTAAAACTAAAAGAAGTAGAGTTGATATATGGCAACCCATTTCTCAATCCTACATATTTTAATGTGAAAATGAGGTGGGACGATGATGTTGTTTTTAGAAACCAAACCCACGATAAATCTAAAGTTCCCAAGCCCTTCATCAATGACATGATTATAAATTATTTTCATTGCAAATCCTTGCATAGGCATATGAAGTAATGGTTCGTCAAACAAGATCCGGTTATATGGTGTACAATTTCACTTTGTGACTTTGTTTTGAATATGGAGATGTTTTATTCAAGTTATACATTGCTATGCTGGTAGTCAGATGGCATTATTCTTAAAAATTTATTTTGAAAGAGAATTTAAATTTTGTATTTTCTTTTTAAAATTCTCCAAATTTCTCACATCTCAAACTTCATAGATTAAAAGACAAGAAATTTAATAAACAGGGCAAAGCTTTGGGCATAACAATAACTAGTAATAACAATTTTTTTGTTTTTTCAGGAAAATCTGTTTCAAGAGTAATTGAAGCAACATTCACTGAATGTCTTACTTTTATAAGTAGAACCTATTTACTTTATCCATATAATTTAACAATGCTAAGCTACCCACGAAATCTCATATCTATTTATTAATTTGCAAGAACATTGCTATGAAATATAACGTGTGGATGTCAATTGTGTTTTTCTCAGGTGGTTAGGAGGAATTATCCCAACCACCCAGGTTCAATTCTCACAACAAGTTGAGCTCATATTGAGTATACTATTGTAATGGCTTCAAGTTCTTCTTTTGACCAGCCTTGTGCCCCAAATATTCTATGGTTTACCCTGGGTACCATCCTTGAATGAGAAGTACTTTGGGGTTTGCCCAGGCTTTGTAACTTGGAAAAATAAAAAAAAATATAATTTGTTGAATTAATTTAGTTTTCAAACCAATTCATTGTATCTACTCTTTCAGCTAGGTGAGAGAAGACCTTGCAAAGACGCTAGATTTTATGTTTTTGATGAAGCACCTTTACTTGCCCTGCCAACTTGATAATGGTGGACATGTAAGGGGAGGGGTGTGGAAGGAATCTATGCCTAAAACCTATGTATCCAATTTCAGTGAATCTCTTCAAAAATAACAATTTCAATTTACAAAAATGTAAAAGAAACCAATTAAATTCATGATTCATCATTCAACAGCTCGAATCAAATTGTTGAAAATATTAAAGTCACCTGCAATCCCCATGCAGGTAGAAACAGAGTACAACAAGGGTAGAATGTTGAGTGCACACCTTTGTGCATTTAACACGAGTTTAAATGAAGTAGTAAGGAAGTTTTTATGTTTATGGGTGTAGCCATATTTTGCAGAAGGAAGAGAAGAATTCGTGGTTCAAACCATGCAACAACAAATTTTATTAAAAACAGTCTTATCAGGCTTTTAAGCCCTCAACAAATTTTTTTTTGTTCACTCGCCAAGTCCTTTAATTTTTTAACGAAGCCATGCCATTGTGGTCCCCACTTCATCGGTTCATCACAATATCACAATTTTTTTTTTGTTTCTTGTTCATGTGAAGTTTCGATGCAATGTGGTGGTGCGATATCGCACATCACACATCGCAAAGGAACAATGTTAAAGCCCTATTTGCAAAATGTTTTAGCACTGATGTATTTCATACGATGCGATATCGCATATTGCATGCACTACATGTTAAAAGCCCTGTGCTATGTTTTGTTCCATTGCACACTTGCGATGCGATGATGTGATCTCTGCTGTGGGGTCCATCACACATTGCAATAACCATCTGCCCATTCACTTAGCCGATCCGGTGAAGTTTGTATTGCGATGCGATGCATCGATTCCGATAGCGCACAATGCACATTGCACACCGCAATCGCTCAATGCCAAGTTATTTTTTTCATCAGTCCGTCGATCCACTGATGCTAATATCGCTCATCACAATATTTCTTTGCAAATGTCCAAGCCGTCTGCAGCACCATTTTTCCGCCCATTGCCGATCACTGATTGGAAGCCGGTCCCACCTGCCAACACACCGGTCATCGACCAATCAATGTTTATCGCATTCATTTTGGTCTGACGTCACCTTCAAATTTTGGTATGCGAATTTTTTTTATGGAATCCGGTTTGTAAATCATTTGAGTTCTGGTAGGCCCAGCGTCAGCCAATCAGATTGCATTCGCATTGGTTTCAGCCTCACTGATGACATGCAGATTTGTTACGCGAAAATTTTACAATTCAGTTTGTTTGAAATTTTGAAATCCGTGTTTGTTAGTTTGTTTAATGAAATTTCGTTTATGTTTTGTTTTTATGATATAAACGCCATGGAATATAAAAATAAAAAAGGCTCGCAGGCTTATGTAATACAGGAGAAGACTGTGTAAAGAAGAAGCCCGCAGGCAGAGAAAACATAGTGAAGTAAAATAGAGCATTGTATGTGTGTTTTGAGACAGAGAGAAGATTTGTGAGCACTGCGTTTTGTAGCAGTCCAGTTCATTTTGTAAATCCCTCTGATAGAGGAATAAAATCACCATTTTGTAATATTGTTTTATGTTAATGGAATAGAAGAATTTTATGCCATCTATGTCTACCAGTAAGCAAGAATTTTTTCATTTCTCTGTGTTAAAGGAGGAGAATTTTTATTCTCCCTGTGTGTTCAGAATATTCAGAAATTCCAACATGGTGTCAGAGCTAGTCGAGGCTCTTTGAAGGTGTCAAAGAAGCTGAAGGAAGGATTTGTTGCAGCAGTTCTCCAGCAGAGTGAAGGCTCAACAAAAGTATAGGTATTTCTCAAAACAAATAGAGTCTTGTTTTGGTTAAAAAAGGTGCAGTCCTCAGAGATATATTTTTTATTCTAAAGAAGGAAAGAGAGTTTTTTTAAATAATAAAAAAACACAATCAAGTTTATTACATAGTTCATAGTGCTAGCCATGGCAGGAGCCAACACTAGTATGAGTATTGTAAATACTTAGCTCCCACAATTTAATGGGAAGAACTATTATTATTGGGCCATTACCATGAGAGCCCTATTTGCCTCTCAGGATTTATGGGAGTTTGTTGAAGATGGTTTTGATGAACCAGTAGATGAAAATTCCTTTAATGCCGTAACGTAGGCAGGGAAGTATTTTTGGAAGAGAAATAGGAAGAAGGACTCAAAATCCCTCTTCTATCTCTATCAAGCAGTAAATGAGAGTGTGTTTCCAAGGACAGCAGCAGCTAAAAGATCCCAAGGATGCATGGGATACCTTCCAAACAGCCTATCAAGGTATGGAGAAGGTGAAGACAACAAAACTACAATTGCTAAGGAGAGATTTTGAAACTTTCTGTATGAAAGAGTCTAACAACATAGAATCATTCTTCACACATATGATTGGGATGGTCACACATATAAGGTATCATGGAGAGACACTTGAAGGAAGAAGGATTGTGGAGAAAGTGTTGAGGAGCTTACCCTCAAGGTTTGATGTTATTGTAACCACCATTAAAGAGACAAAGGATCTCTCAAAGTTCACAGTTGATGAAATTCATGCATCATTGATGACTCATGAACAAAGATTGGGAAGATCAGTAAACCCATATTTGGAGCATGCCTTCAAGACCCAGATGCCTTTTGGAAGAGGAAGAGGTCAAGGCAGAGGAAGAGGAAGAGGCAGAAGCCAAAATAGAGGAGGAAGAAACAAACCTTCACATAATCATGGAAGGAGCAGCAATCACAATCACAACCAAGGCCAAAACAGCAGCCAGCAAGGTGGACAACAACATGCTCATGGAGAAAGGTATGACATATCCAATGTCCAGTGTCATTATTGCAAAAAATATGGGCATTATTCAAATGAATGTAGGAAAAAGAAATATGACATGAATAATAAGAAAAATTAAAATGTAGCAAAAGAATAAAAGAACCCAAAGAATGTGCTGCTAACATGTAATGTAGCACAAGATATACAGGATGATGTATGGTTCTTAGATTCAGGCTGTAGTAATCACATGACTGGAAACATAGCAATGTTTTCCAATCCTGATGAAGATGTTAAATCTGAAGTAACAACTAGAACTGATACTAAGATATTTGTCAAGAGAAAAGGTAGAGTAAGTGTCTGAGCAAGAAATGGAGAGCAGAAATTTGTGCCAGATGTATACTATGTTCTTGGCTTGAAATTTAATCTTTTGAGCATTGGGCAGCACATTCACAAAGGTTACAATGTATCTTTCAAAAATGATGTGTGCAAAATAATGGACATACCTCCAAGCAATAAGGTTATTACAGAAGTGCAAATGACTAGCAATATAATGTTTCCACTCAAGCTAAATGCATATTTGAAGGGAAAGAGAAAGAATGTAGCAGTTGTAACTCAAGAGGTCCTTCAAAAGGAAGTGAAAAATGAGAATTGGTTATGGCACATGAAATTTGGACATCTCAATTTCGGAGGACTGAATTTGTTGCATAGAAAAGGAATGGTAAGAGGACTACCATTGATTCAGAAACCAGACAGGCTATGTGAAGGCTGCATCTTGGGAAAACAACATAGAGAAAAATTTCCATCAAGAAAGAGCATAAGGGAAAAGACACCCTTAGAAATTATCCATTCAGATTTGTGTGGGCTAGTGCAAACATCATCAATATCAGGCAGCAATTATATTTTAACCTTCATTGATGATTTCACAAGAAAAGTATGGGTTTATTTCTTGAAGTATAAAAGTGAAGTGTTTGAGAATTTTTTCCACTTTAAAGCTCTTGTAGAGAAACAAAGTGAGCAGCATATCAAAGTCCTTAGGACTGACAAACGAGGTGAGTACATCTCAAAATAATTTCTACATATTTGCAGAGAAAACATCATACATAAACAATTCACAACAAGGTACACATCGCAGCAAAATGGTGTTGCAGAAAGGAAGAATAGAACCATCATGGACATGGTCAGAAGTATGATAAAGGAAAAACACTTGCCAAATGAGTATTGGGCAGAAGCTACAAATTTTGCGGCATATATTTTGAATAGATGCCTAACAAAAGCAATAATGAACAGAATTCCAGGAGAAGTGTGGAGTGGCAGAAAACAAGGAGTCACCCACATGAGATTTTTCGGGTGTGTGGCTTATGCACACGTTCCAGATCAGCTGAGAAAGAAGTTGGACAGTAAGGGGGAGAAGTGCATCTTCCTTGGATATTGTGAAGAGTCCAAGGGATATATATTGTATAACCAATCCACAAAGAAATTTTTTATAAGCAGAGATGTGCAATTCATAGAAGAAAAAGCATGGGATGGAAGCATTGAGAAAACAATTAATGTCAAAAGTTGTTTGTCTCATGGATCAAGATGAGGAAGATGTGGCTGAAAGAACACATCATCGGCATCACTAACTCTACCAACATAAGGACAACAATGTACACCACAAGCGGGAAGTAAGAACACCCTTGAGAAGTAATGAGAGTGCTTCTTCAATCACACCACAAGGAACTGATTTGAGTGCTACTTCAAGCACATGCACACCAAATGAAAGAGGAACACGATTCAGAAATTTAAATGACATTTATGAGCGAGAGGCAGAAAATGAAGGTATGAACTCTTTATTTTCTTTATATTGTCATGTTGATGATCCCATTCATTTTGAAGAAGCTATAAAAGATAGAAAATGGATAGATGCTATGGATGAAGAAATTAATGCCATAGAAAGAAATAAAACATGGGATTTGGTTGAACTCCCAAAAGGTAAGGAAGTCATTGGAGTGAAATGGGTCTACAAGACCAAGAGTAATGCTGAAGGTAAGATTGAGAGACACAAGGCCAGACTTGTTGTCAAAGGGTATAAGAAACAACATGGAAGAGACTATGAGGAAACATTTGCACCGGTTGCAAGAATGGAAATAGTGAGAGGAGTGCTATCCATAGTAGCACAAAACAAATGGAAGGTTTACCAAATGGATGTAAAATCAAATTTTTTAAATGGAGTGTTAATGGAAGAGGTTTATGTTGAACAACCTATAGGCTATGAGAGGAAAGGCCAAGAGCACAAATTTTGCAGATTGAAGAAAGCTCTTTATGGGCTGAAACAAGCACCAAGAGCATGGTACAATAGGATAGATTGCTATCTACTGGAGAATGGGTTTGAAAAATGTGAGGGAGAACCCACCTTATACATCAAGGAGAAAGATGGTAAGATGCTGATTTTTGTTTTATATGTTGACGATGTGATATTTACAGGTAATGATGATTAACTTATTGAAAATTTTAAAAATGTCATGAAAGATGAATTTGAAATCACTGATATGGGCTTGCTGAAATAATTCTTAGGAATAGAAGTGGAGCAAAATTAAAATAAGTTTTTTATTTCTCAAGCAAAGTATGTTAACGAAGTTTTGGAGAGATTTAACATGCAGGATTGCAAGGTAGCAATTACTCCCACAGTGATGGGATTAAAACTCAGCAAAGAGGACAACAACAAGGATTTTGATCCTAGTTTGTACAAGAGCATAGTTGGAAGCCTCATGTATTTGACTGCAACTAGGTTGGATATTATGCATGCTGTAAGTTTAATTTCCAGATTTATGGAGAGGCCAAAAGAAGCACATTGGAAAGCAGCAAAAAGAATTATAAGGTATGTTAAAGGAACTAAAAGGTATGGAATTTTATATACTACTTCAGAAAATTTTGAGTTGATTGGATACACTGACAGTGATTGGGCTGGAAGTGTAGATGACTAGAAAAGTACTTTTGGTTATATTTTTCACATGGGTTTAGGAGCCATTTCATGGGCTTCTAAAAAGCAGCCTATTGTAGCATTGTCTACAGCAGAGGCAGAGTATGTGGCAGCTACAACAACAACATGTCAAGCATTGTGGATGAAAAGAATGTTGAGGAGTTTATGTCAAGAACAGGTAAAAGGCACAGTAATTTATTGTGACAATAGCTCAGCCATAGCATTGTTTAAAAATTTTGTGTTTCACAAAAGGACAAAGTACATAGATGCTAAGTTTCACTACATCAGGGAGCTAGTGAACAATGGTGAAATTATTATAAAACATTGCAGGAATCAGGAGCAATTTGCAGATATGATGACAAAGCCACTAGGGCAGAAAAACTTTGAATATTTGAGGAAATTCATGGGTATGACAGATAACCCAACAGTTGAACTTAAGGGGGAGTGTTGAAATGTTAATTTCAACTGCCCTTGTACTCAGCCGCTTTATAATTTTGTCTCTGAAATTTCTGTCATAGAGCCGCTTTCCATTTTCGTCTACATGCTTTCTAACAGTAGCTGCTTGCTATTTCAATTGAACAGTCAAGTTCGAATTTAAAATCTTACAGTCTTTTTTTTGGGAAGTAGAGCTTTCGTTTTTTATGCGCGGAAAAGTTTTTAAATGAGGAGGCCAAGGCATTGAGGAGGTCCCCACCATCTGGCAGCTCAGCAGACAGCATGGTCCAATCACGTCTTCAACACGTGGAAGCTTATCACTGGATCACATTATTTTTGAGCCCATCCACGAACCTTAGATCCAGACTCGAAGGATCATAAAGCGAATTGCATAAATATTTTCGCATCACAAACTGGGCCGACGTCATCACTTAGTTTTGTGATGTGATAAAACTATAAACTCCACCTCATAAATAGGTTGAGGTCTGATGGGGCCCAACGGCAACCAATGAAATCATGATCGCGTAGTTTTTTAGCCTCCATGACGTATGCAGAAATGTGATGCGATTTTTCAATGCATTGCGGTTAATTGAATTTGAAGTCTGGGCGGAAGACTTTGTTTTAATGTTTTCAATGTTTTAAATTGTAATGTTTTTTTTTAAAACATATCGCACATTGAACCTTTGGGTTATATTTTTAACATATGTTATATGCGCTCTTTTGTAATAGGAGCCCGGTGGACCATACACATTTTTAGTTTTAGTTATATGTTTTATTTGTTATTACTTGTGCTGCGTCACAAAGTGAAATAGATCGAGAGGCTAATGGAATTTTTAATATATACACACAACAGTGTTAAAACAAAGAGAGAGCCCGAAGGAATTTTTTTACAGAGAAAGAGTGCATTTTTTCAAAACAGAGACAGAGAGATTTTTAGCACTATGTTTGCAGCAGTCAATTATTGTAATCCCTCTGTTAGAGGAAGTTTTTTTTGTAATAGTTTTTACAGTGAATGGAATAGAAGTGTTTTGTGGAACCTATGTCTGGAAACAAGTAATTTTTTTTAATTCTCTGTGTTAGAAGGAGAGTATCATTCTCTCTTAATTTGTTCTGGAATTCTCAGAAATTTCAACAAACTTGAACTCAGAATTCCATCATAATTCTAACAGAATTTAACCAAAATGACCTTAAACACTCTTTAAATGCCAAAAATCCCATTCTCTGACAAATTCCTTAACCTCTCAAACATCTTAGAGTCCTACTCTTCAAAGTAAATTCGTTCCTTACAACACATGTACTTTGACTGGAGAACTGTCTCTGATGAAAAGCCATGCGCGTGGAGGACTGTCTGTGATTGAAAAATGGGAGAATAAACATGCAGAAGTACATCTTTTTGATTCAAAGGAATGGAATGTGATATTTTTGATTGGAGTGTCATTCATGACATGAGATGGGTTGGGACGATGCATCTCGTGTGTAGTCACTTCTTTCGAGGCTCACTGGTCTCAAATATCTAGAGGAGCAAGTTGTTTTTCAAGACAATATTTCGACGAAGTAAATACCAATATTTTTAGGATAGGAATTTATTTAAATTGGGTACAAATAGTGGGTAACACTTTCAGATCTTTATGATCTGAATTTGTTTAAATTGGATGGAAGTAGTGGGGAAATTTTAGTTTTTTTGCTGGTGGAAATTTTAAATTAAAAAAAAAAAATTCTAAATAATAAGGATTTGGATAAGTTTTAATTTACTATAGGAATTTGTTTAAATTGGATAGAACTCTGCGAGGAATTTTAGTTTTTCTGAGTGTGGAAATATATGATAGGAATTTTTTAAAATTGGGTGGAAATAGTGGAGAAGTGAATTTGTTCAAATTGGATAGAAATAGTGGGAAATTTTTGTTTTCTTTGATGGTGGGAATTTTTAAACTTCCATATGGAAATCTATATCATCATTAATGAAATAATGTTACAAATAAATGCATGAAGTGTTTTATCAAGATAGGGAAACTATCTTGGACACACAATCACTTGGTTAAGATAATCTCTCAACCACACACCAATCTAAGAAACATAATAGGAACAAAGTCTTCTAGATAGAGAGAATCACAATTGAGACAAGTAGGAATTACTTTTTCCAACACATCCCCTTAATGAATTCTTTTCTCAATATTAATATGCAAAGTCTAGTTGTGGTCAAATCATGATAAAAACATATGTGGGAATCCATATAAATAAGTAACCATCCACCAGAATGCATGGGTGCCAACCGCTGCAACTGTTAGTCTCGTATGATTTCCTTCGCATACATGGTTCTGTCAACCATCATAACTGCATATATGTACCTCTAATTGTAAATGACCCTCCAACATCATCATCCTGGGTTTTATGGGATTACCCATAACCATGCTCTAGGTTTTATCGGATTACCCTCAACTATGCCAACAAGGGATCTTAGGCACCAAGGTTCAACGCTGCCAACAAGGCACTCAATTCAGCCACGAAGGCTCAGCATCACCACGAAGGCTCAAATATGGCACTAAGGTACAACACAACCACCAAGTGCCTCAAATCTGCCACTAAGGCACTCCAGCCACCATGGGCCACAAATTTTCCACTAAGGCTCGCTAGAGACCGACTCAACCAAGCCTTGGGTTTTCTCGGCTCACCCTCAACCATGCTAAGTGTTTTGTCAGTGGACCCTCAACTATGCCACAGGAACCCTTAGAGTTCTCAGACCCTCCCCACACACAACAAAAAAAGTTACATCATGATGATGATTTTGTGGGCCCAGGTCTAACATCTTCTCATGCACCTTTGGGATTCGTTGTTGTTCCCATCATGAGAAAACTAACATCTAGATAGAAGAGAACACCTGATTTTCCCTCCTTACCACAACAAAAAATGAAGCGTCAAAGAAGGCTACTTCTGTTAGGATAATTGACTGTTATAACTACAAACATCGCAAGCCTCCACCCCTGAAGCTCCCGAGCACTTCCACCCTTAACTCAGCAAAGATCTATGCCCTTATGATCACGAATCGGCAACTCAAGTGTACAAAAGAAAGAAATTTAGTACTAGGGAAGATACTTCCTCGGGTCTCTAATCAGCATCGTGTCTCCATCGGTTCTTGTCCAAGCACGTATTCGTAGAAGAATCTTCACCGAGCACACTTCCTATTGGATTAGATGCATGATCTCCATTAACACTACGTTCTCATTGATCACAAGTTGCAATCACGCTCACCATACTACTTCACAGCTCTCAATAATTTCCAAGTCAAATGATGGGCGCCAGCAAGAGCACCACTGCTTCAATACACCTCTGCCCAAACGAATGGATAAACAAAAAAACTAAAACATTACAGATATGTTGTCTTCTTTCCTTGGCCCAGGAGGGGCCAAGGTGAGGCCCAAACGGGATCTGATACCATGCTAAATTTCCATAAGGAAATATATATCATCATTAATCAAATAATGTTACAAATAAATACATGAAGTGTTGTCTCAAGATAGGGAAACTATCTTGGACAAAAAATCACTTGGTTGAGAGAATCTCTCAACCACACACCAATCTAGGAAACATAATAGGAACAAAATTTTCTAAATAGAAAGAATCACAACTTAAGTAGGAATTACTTTTTCCAACTGAAATTTCTATTCTATGTTATAAATGATAGGGATTTTGAAAAGATTTAATTCACCATATAAGTTTGTTTACATTGGATAGATTTTGGGAAATTTTAGTTTTTATTTTATTTTATAGTAAAAATTTCAAATTAAATAACAAAATTCGTATAATATAAATAATAAGGATTTTGAAACGTTTTAATTTTATCTACTAAAATGTAAGAATATTGCTAACATTTTGAACTTAAAATATTGGGAAAAAACTCTTAATCAATGGAACTATAAATTTAAAATAAAAAAATATTATATGTATGTGGATTCTATTCTTAAAGTTAAATTTTTCTTTCATATAATTTTTTTTTAGTTTTAATTGTTGAGATTCAACAAGATGATGAGCTTAGTGAAAATCAGTTGCCTTCACTAAGTGGGTCCGTAGGCTATTTTTAGGTGCAAGTCTATTTTTAGCCTATGTCTATTTTTAGACATGGTGATCATATTTCAGAAGTTGCAGGATGCTATTTGTGGATGGTTGGTCAAGTTGGAAAAATAGATGAAATTCTATTTTTAGAATACTGGGCGAAGTCTATTTATAGATCGTCGATCTAAAAATAGAAGTGTTGATTATTATTAGCCCTTAATAATAATCAGACAATAAACATCAAATTATTCTCTTGGAGCACTTAATTTCAGTATACAGATTTGGAAAATCAGTGGGCTGAAGGAATTACGCAATTCCTAGGGTTTACTGGTGGTTCATGCATGGATGACTCAGTTAGAATTGAAGTGGCAAAGTTATGATAGAGTTGGAAGAGTAGTTCATGGAGTTGTTATTCAGTTTAACTCAGTCAATGGAGTTAAAATCAGTTGAGCTAGTTGTATCTAGTCTAACTGAATGATACACTAGTGAGAGTGGAGTGAATTAATTATTTAATTAATTCACAAATAATAAATCATTAATCAACTGAACAAATACAACAGTTAACTATAGTGCATGTCAGTTCCTGTGGAGACCCAGTGGAGAGGTAGGTGAAAGGGTGAGATGGACTATCTGTTGTGACTATAGTGATGCATTGATTGCATCACACACACATTGGAGTTGCCAATGAGGATTGCGCAGTCAAGGTAAGGGTAATTCAAATTCATTCAGAGCTATTCTTCAGCAGGGATTGTGTAGTGGAGGCAGGCTATCAGGAGGGCAGAAATCAATGCATGGATTTGCAGATTTCTTCTTGTTAGTGTGTGACGATTGATTATATTGAGAGTTTGATGTATTAAACATTGTATGAGATTGTTACATGATATCCATGATACATAATATATGATACTTGGGGTTTTCAGCTTCAGGATTTCCCGTTAAACAACTATGTTATGTGCGATTGTTTTTATTGCTTCATGTGTTTGCAATTGAGTTTATAATTTCCGGAAAAGATTAACAGTGGAAGAATTCTATATTTAGAAAGAAGATAAATATTGTTAGATCAGGAGAATCTGGATATATAATGCATATGTTATATAATTTATACATGGTATCAAAGCAGTGTTAATTCTTGAAGATTGCAATTGTGAATAATTGCTAAGTTTGTGCTGGTGGACAATTCGAATTTGCTGCAGAAAATTCTTGGTGCGAAAATTGAGTATACATTGAAATGTATTTCAATGGGTTGTGATTGGAGTATGCCCTTGATGGCAGCTCAAATTACATGGCCTGGAAGGACAGGATGGAGGTGGAGCTGGAGGATAATGGATTGAAGGAGTTCATCGATAGCGATGTTCCTAAGTCGGATTCTAGTGATGCTGCAGGACTTGATGCATGGAAAAAGAAGGTATCAAAGACAAGAAGAATTATGTTGGAAGGTGTGAAGGACCATATTGTGTCTAGCCTTCACGGGAAAGCCACTTCATTTGCAATGTGGAAGGATTTGAAAGATTTTTTCCAAATAAGAAGCGATCAGAGGAAGTTGGCGCTTAAATATAAGCTCAGAAAAATAAAAATGGAGAAGGGCGACATTATTCCAAAATATCTCACGAAGTTTGTCCACTGCAAGGATGAACTGGGAAGTGTGGGGATTATTGTTGATGATGAAGAATTGGTGAGATTATCTCTCCTTCGGCTTCCGAAGAGTTGGCATAGCTACGAAGACTTTGTCAATGGATGGGAGAAACTACGGGGATGGGAGTGACTTTGGTCGGATCTTGTGCAGGAAGAGATAAGTCAAAGTACCAGGGATGGTTCTTCATCGAAGAATGAAGATGAAGAGAATTTAACTTTGGCTGCCAAAGCAAGGAAAGGGAAGGGGAAGAAATTCCCTTCAAAATCTGAAGCTAAAGGCAAGAAGCAGGATTTGTCCAAAGTGAAGTGTTTTCACTACCACGAACATGGGCATTTTGCCACTAACTGCCCACAGTAGAAGAAGAACAAGAAGGCTGCTGGAGCTGCAGTAGGTGAGGCCTTAGCCTCACAATTTGAACTTGATTTCTCTTTTATCACATGCTTGGTTTCAAGCACAATGGGATCAGTGTGGTATCTTGATAGTGGTGCGTCTTTCCATATGACAGGAGACAAGGAGTTGTTTAGTGACTTAGAGGAGAAGGACCTCCAAATGCATATAGATATGGGTGTCAATGGTCGATATAGTGTGACCGACATTGGGACCATTACATTTGAGAGGGATTCAGGTAATCCATTTCTATTGAAAGAAGTTATGCATGTTCCAGGTCTGAAGAAGAACTTGGTCTCGGTCACAATGTTGGAAGACAAAGGTTATGACGTTGTTTTCATTGAGGGAAAAGCATTCCTTCGACATAAAACAACGGGTCAAACCAAGAATATAGGGATTCGAGTTAAGAATATCTACAAGATGGAGGTAGATGGCTGTGCTAAAATGGTGGGCAAAGCAGAAGAAGTGGTGAGCCGAGATGAGGGCAAATTATGGCACCAGAGATTGGGCCATCTTCACCATGGCGCTTTGAAGATTTTGTAGCAGATTTCTACTGGAATTCCCAAGGGTACTCTTGCACAGTTAGATCAGTGAAAGGGATGTACTATGGGTAAGTTTGTGAAGACCACCTTTCATGAGAAGGAGAACCATGCTTTGGTGATCTTGGAGAGAATTCACACAGACGTGTGTGGACCTTTCTCGGTTGATTCAATAGGAAAACACATGTATTATGTTATTTTTGTTGATGAATATTATCGCAGATGCTGGATCTTCTTCATGCAGAAGAAGAGCGAAACATTCTAAAATTTATATGAGTTTAAAGCATTGGTGGAGAAGGAGTCGGGGAAGCAAGTGAAGGCTCTGCAGATTGATAATGGTGGTGAATATATCTCGAACGAATTCAAAGAATTCTGTAGCAAAGAAGGAATTCGAAGAGAAATAATAGCGCCTCATAACCCACAGCAGAATGGGGTCACGGAGAGAAAGAACAGAACGATCGTGGGTGATGCATGAGCTATGCTGCATGACCAGGGCCTACCGATGCACTTGTGGGTGGAAGCATGAAACACTGCGGTTTATGTGCAAAACCATTGTCCTCATAGAGTACTTGGCATGAGTACACCTGAAGAAGATTTTACTGGTAAGAAGCCTGATATTTCTCATTTGAAGATTTTTGGCTCATCTGTTTACATTCATGTGACAAAGGACGTTAGGAAGAAGCTGGAGCCGACTACAAAAGTTGGGATATTTGTGGGTTACACAGAAACACCCCATAATTATCGTGTGTATTTTCCAGACAGTTGAATGACTGTGGTGCGATGGGATATAAAATTCAATGAGGTGAAATCCATGAAGTTGTCGCTTGAAAGGGAGCTACACTTGCAAGCAGAGGAGGAACTAATCGTTCCCAAAGATGAGCCTCTAGATGTGGATCAGCCATAGGAGGAGATTCATGGAGTGGAGGAGTCCACTCATGCAAAACCAAACATCAGACAAGGAAAAAAGCGTACCACAGAAGCTGAGAGACTGAAGCTTGATGCGGCATAGAATGTAGGAGTCCCCACATCACAGTGCAGACAGAGACAGTCACCTGACCGTTTTACTGGATACATGGCTCTTATGAGCAAGTGTATCATGACAAAGCCATCTTCTTTTGAAGAAGCAGTGTAGGAGCCCACATGGGTAGATGCCATGGTGGAGGAGTATGAATCCATTGTTAGAAACAGTGCTTGGGAGATTGTTCCAAGGCCGGTGGGTAAATCAGTTGTAGGATCAAGATGGATCTACAAGGTTAATCAAGCTATTGATGGGAGTGTCGAGAAGTGTAAGGCAAGATTGGTTTCCCGGGGCTTCTCACAGATCGAGGGGATTGATTATGAAGATACCTTTGCACCTGTCACACAGTATTCTTCCATGAGGACCATCCTTGCTCTCTCAGTGCAGATGGGTTGGCACATTCATTAGATGGATGTGAAGACCGCGTTCCTTAATGGGATCATTGAGAAAGAGGTGTACATTGAGCAGCCTAAAGGATTTGAGATCTTCAGCAGCGAGTTGCATGTGTGCAGACTCAAAAGAGCACTGTATGGGCTGAAGCAAGCACCACGTGCTTGGTACACATGGATCGATAACTATTTCACTGGACTTGGCTTCACCAAGAGTGAGGCGGATGCAAACCTGTACCAAATTGTGGTGGAGGTTAAGCTTTTAATCATTGTTCTTTATGTTGATGATTTAATACTAATGGGTGATGAGAAGTTGATACACTCATGTAAGGCAGATCTTGCAAAGGAGTTTGAGATGAAGGATTTGGGCCTCCTTCATTATTTCCTTGGATTGGAAATATGGCAGCGGGAAGGTGAACTGTTTGTGTCTCAAGGAAAGTATGCCCGAGAGATACTGGAGAAGTTCACATGCAAGGCTGCAAGCCTATTGACACTCCTCTTCCAGGAAATTGGAGGAAAGAGGCTGCTACATTGGTAGAGGTAGTGTATGCCACTGTTTATCGACAGTTGGTGGGTTCGCTCATGTATTTAGTTAATATAGGACTAGACATATGCTATGTGGTGAACCAGCTTTCACAAGCGATGGTTAAGCCTACCAAGCTCTTTTGGAAGGTAGGAAAGCATGTCTTGAGGTATCTCAGGTGCACATATGAGTATGGATTATGGTACAAGCAGACAGATGAGGTGAAGTTACATGGCTTCACGGATGCAGATTGGGCAGGTATCCCAATAGACAGAAATATCACATTAGGAGGGGTTTTTAGTATCATATCTACAACAGTTTTTTGGTACAGCAGGAAACAAAGATCCGTGGCACTCATTTCAGCGGAAGTAGAATACATGGCTGCAAGTCAAGTTGCATGTGAGGCTATCTAGATGAGGAAGATCCTGGTCAGTTTGTTCGGTTCACATTTAGATCCTACAGGATACATTATGATAATCAGAGTTGCATTAAACTCTCGATTAATCCTATGTTTCATGATAGATCTAAACATATTGATATCTAGTATCATCATATCAGAGATTGTGTGCATCGAAAGATCATGTTGCTTCAGTAAATTCCTACAGAAGATTAGGATGCAAATATTCTGACGAAGGCGCTCACTGGGAGCAAATTCGAATACCATAGAGGCAGGATCGGGGTGAAGGATAATCCATATCTTGTTGATAGGGAGTGTTGAGATTCAAAAAGATGATGAGCTTAGTGAAAATCAATTGCCTTCACTAAGTGGACCCGTAGGCTATTTTTAGGTGCAAGTCTATTTTTAGACATGGTGATCATATTTCAGAAGTTGCAGGATGCTATTTGTGGATGGTTGGTCAAGTTGGAAAAATAGATGAAATTATATTTTTAGAATATTGGGTGAAGTCTATTTATATATCTTCAATCTAAAAAGATAAGTGTCAATTATTATTAGCTCTTAATAATAATCAGACAATAAACATCAACTTATTCTCTTGGAGCACTTAATTTCAGTATACAGATTTGGAAAATCAGTGGGTTGAAGGAATTACACAATTCCTAGGGTTTACTGGTGGTTCATGCATGGAGGACTCAGTTAGAACTAAAGTGGAAAAGTTATGAAAGAGTTGGAACAATAGTTCATGGAGTTGTTATTCATTTTAACTCAGTTAATGGAGTTAAACTCAGTTGAGCTAGTTGTATCTAGTCTAACTGAATGATACACTAGTGAGAGTGGAGCGAATTAATTCACAAATAATAGCTCATTAATCAACTAAACAAATACAACAGTTAACTACAGTTCATGTCAGTTCCAATGGAGACCCAGTGGAGAGGTAGGTGAAAGGGTGAGATGGAATATCTGTTGTGACTATAGTGATGCATTGATTGCATCACACACACATTGGAGTTGCCAATGAGGATTGCGTAGTCAAGGCAAGGGTAATTCGAATTCATTCAGAGCTATTCTTCAACAGGGATTGCGTAGTGGAGGCAGGCTATCAGGAGGGTAGAAATAAATGCATGGATTTGCAGATTTCTTCTTGTTAGTGTGTGATGATTGATTGTACTGAGAGCTTGACGTACTAAGCTTTGTATGAGATTGTTACATGATCTCCATGATACATAATATATGATAGTTGGGGTTTTCAGCTTCAGGCTTTCCCGTTAAACAACTGTGTTATGTGCGATTATTTTTATTTCTTCATGTGTTTGCAATTGAGTTTATAATTTCTGAAAAAGATTAACAGTGGAATATGAAGGCTTTGGAATATTATTTCCAAGCATTAGAACGGAACCCATCCTCACCACAAGCTCTTAATAATACGACATTGATCTGTCATTACGTGTGGCTATCTGTACCATAGAATAACTTAGTTAATAACTAGTAGGAGCAAGGACAAAATAAAAGGCTTCCTACATATGCACCGTCCCAAGTAATGGTTTTTATCAGCTATAGCAAAAAAAAAAGCATCTCTCATAGGAGCCCGAATATTAATAGATAGAGCCTAAATATTCCATGGATAAAAAATTCAATTGATGATGGAAACACCATAAAGATCAATTATTGAAAGAACTATTATTTATTGATAACATCTTCCGTTTTGTCCAAGCGGGATCAGAGGTATCCGCCCTATTAGGCAGAATGCCTTCCGCCATGGGTTATCAGCCAACTCTTAGTACGGAAATGGGTTCTTTGTAAGAAAGAATTACTTCCACAAAAAAAGGATCCATAACCTCGATTCAAGCAGTTTATGTACCTGCCGAAGACTTGACCGACCCTGCTCCTGCGACGACATTTTGCACATTTAGATGCTACTACCGTACTATCGAGAGGATTATGTATTTATCAAGAAGATAAATATTGTTAGATCAGAAGAATCTGGATATATAATGCATATGTTATATAATTTCTACAATAATAATTTTATATTACATTTTTTTAACCCTAAATAATATTTAATATTTTATTATTATTATTTAATGTTATATAATTAAAATTATTTTATTTTATATTTTTAAATTATAAGTTAATTTTATAATAAATATACTCTTATTTAATTATAAATTTAATAAAAAATAATTAAAAAATAAATACAACTATAATTTTATTAGACTTCAAGATTTATGTAGGGTATAACAATGTTTTAATTCAAGATTTATGTATAGCATAACAATGTTTTATTTTTTTTTAATGAGTTATATGGAAGTTTAAAAGTTTAATAGAATTTAAAAATTTTAATAACAAAAAGTTTATTAGAATATAAAGTAGTTTAAAAGTTAAATAGAATTTCAAATTTTTAATAACAAAAAGTTTATTAGAATATTTGATAGATAAAAGCCTTGGCATTTTGTAATGATAGATTATGGTAATTGATATAAAATTAGGGAACTTCTTTTTTATTTTAAATTAAAATTTATTTTAACTATATAATTTTTGGAATTGCATTCGTAGTAATTGTATAATTTATTATATTACGATTATACATAAATTGTTTTTTTTTTCAATAAAAAATAATATATTAAATTAATTTATATTATATTATATATCAAATTGTTTTGATTTATTTATAGTTAATATAATATCAAGTATATTATCAATTTTGTAGTCTCAAGAATCATATTAATGGTGTATATTCTTTTAGATTCCCCTTCACAACTTATGTTCTCTAGGTTTCCTTAAACACCATGTTATTATTGGCATAGTGACTTTTTTTAAAAACTTTTTGTGATTTTAGTTAATACTCTAATTCTTCTAATTAATGTAGAAAAAATTTATATACACTACAATATGGTTATCTTCAAAATTTATATGTTTGTTAAATTTTTGTTGTGGTCATAGTTTACCAACTGTATATGAGATGCAACTCTCTCCATCATTGTGAGACATGGCATATCTTTTTTTACAATGTATAATGACAACACTACCCTAATGTACACTTTGATAGTGACAAATTAAAAAACGCGACATAATGATATGAAATGTGCTTGTATAAATAAAACAATGAATCAACCAATCAACATCTACTAACCACCTTTTATGTCATCATGCAAGTGCAATGTCCCATCCCCATGTTTGGAAAAAAAAATTCCTTCGCACTCATTGGTGTAGGGGGTCAAACCTAGGGTTTGAACTCTTTATCCAGAAAAACCACATAATAATTGGCACATTCAATCCATAGGGATTAGAGAAGCTCTCGCCTCATATACTTACATGAATTATAGAACCTTTACATCAAGATCCTATACAAAAGATGAGGAATTTTAACTTGGAGACAAGAAATTCACATCTCAAATAATCACATAAATATTCATTAAATGTCCATCATAGATCATGTTTACATACTAAAGATTGCATTTAACATGCCACAAAAGACCCATAAAATCCAAAATTGAGTAGATATAAATCGTTAATATTCTCTGGAATATGATACATACATGATAAAACTCTCATGTACATTCTCCATTTCAATGCTTAATATCACTACATTGACAAAATTCTCTCTAACTAAAGACAATTTGACTCATCTCTAATATATTCTTCCCTCTCTTCCTACATAATTTTATAGTGTGCTCCACAGGGACCACATAACCTACCACTAATTTACTTACAAACCCGACATTTCTAGGTAATATGACTTGTGAAATAGTGGAGGTTGTTAAGTAAAAAATGGTGGTTTCTAGCACCTAGTATCAATGACCCATGTTATTGAGCCCATGGTGTTTCATGTTGTAATGAACTTAAAAGGCTTAGGGGTTCTCCATTGTAATGTGCCAAATTTGAGTAAGTGAAGGATCACTTCACCTGCGCCGGGGTGTTGGCCAAGTTGGCTACATTTAAACCAAAAGATAATAAATTGCGGTTTCCAAATTAAACCATTTATGTTTGTTTTTCCTATGTGTGATTGTTATCACTATTTACCTAATATCATGTTGTATCATTTTAATTATAATAGATACAAATATGATTGCAATTCATTAAAGGTGAGTTTTCTTAGATTCCTACATAATATGCTTGGATCTCATGTGAAGTATATTTTGTGTTGTGTTCTTATACACCTTTCCACTTGGCATGATGTCCTACTCATTACTTGGAATAGTGTCCTCCTTGACACTATATATTTGACTTAGCAAAAATTTTACCATCACTTAAAGTCAAATGGGAAACAAGTACACTAAAATTGATTTCATTGTCAATCTAGTTTTTGTGCTTATTGTATGATTGATGCAACTGATGGAAACTTGGTGAGGATTCGGAATATAGAATTTTAAAATCCAATATCTAGCTCCATAAATGAATATTGTAATTTCTTAAGGTCTTAGGAAAATTTCAACTACTTTAGTGTTCATCGATTTTTTTGAGGTCTTCATCTCATTACCAATTTGGATTATATTAGAGGTGGTATCCTAAATGTATATTAGTGTTGTATAATGTGTTTGTACTTCTTGCAATGCAAGGACTATTTTGGACATGCCTTGTTTTTCATCCTAGGCATCATTGAGCTTGTGCATTAAGATTCATATTTCAATCATAGAATATCTGGATCGTGGTAAGACTAGTAAGGGATTGGGACTTTTCCTCCACTACCTCTAATTTTTTTACCTACTATGGCACTATGAGTTTTGGAGGAGCCTACAAATGGGTGAAAGGGAAAATATTTATTTGACAACATCATCAAACCCTTCTACATGAGATTTGGCCTAATTAGATAACTTATTGACCTTAGTAAGCTTCTTTCAGATTTCTAGATGGGGGGTATTGGGGTTACTTTCACTTTCTCTTGTAGCTCTTGAGTTTGAACTTGCAATTGCAACCTAGCCTCCTTGACATGCTGAACATTCATTAGTGTTGGACCTTCTACTAGGGGATATACCAGAGATAATTTAATGGAAATATATTCCATAGTGTCAGTTCATTCCTTTTTCATGGTGATGGGCCTCCAAAATAGGTAAATTATAAGGCCTATCAATCCACTCCTAAACACATAAAACAATTTTTGAACCAACATTTTAAAATTAATGATATATTTTCCTATCTTGATGGTTCCTCGAAAAATTCAATGTGGTTTTCATATTTTATGTTCCTTAACATGTTTATTATGCAATATTTATAGATATACTGAGATGATTATAAGAGATCCAACACTAGAGATATTTTGGGGACTTGTTATTTAGATAAGGAAGACCTAAAATTAGCTGGCTCAAGGAATTTAATGCATCTGCCTATTGCTACGAGTTGGATCTAGAACAATATCCCCATTTTTATGATTTTTGGAGGGAAATGTAGCCCTCCTCTCAAGGAGTATGCTCCCAACTTGATGTATAAATAAGAGGCTCAAATTGGAGCAATAGGAAGGAGTAGAATACCAAGTAGAAAGTAAGATTAGGATTTTTGTATTCTTCAATAGTTTTTGTAGTATTGTAATGTAAGATCATATTTTCAGTTAATGGAAGCAATGCTTTATTCCAAATATTAGCTTGGTTCTCCTTTAAGGACTATGAGCATCCTAGGGCTACGCCCACCCTACGAGCTTTAGAGCCCTCCTATAATATTATTTGTGTTATGCCTTGCATTTATCTTATTCAACTTCTAAAACTAGCAATTATGGATGTTGCACTTTGATGGTTTTTGTGCATAATTAAGAAGGAGATTCCTTGAAAAATTATTAATTCTAGGTTATCTATCCAAGATGCCATCAATTATAATACTTACTAATACAATTTCAAGTCCTTTTCTGTTCCATTTATTTTCTTTTTATAAATTTTTCAATTTATTGTTTTGCTATACAATTGGTCTTATAGTTATAGGAGACAAATAAGATTTGGTTCCATGATGATAAAACTTAAATACATATTCCTTGAGCCTTTTATTGTTCAATTACATCATTTCCTAACACCACCACCTCTTTCTATCACCTTAGGTTTGTATTCTAAGTGTTTTAGAAGCTCTCTCAACTCTTCCTATAACAAAACATGGAATCCTATAGTAGCTTATAAATGGTCCCCTTTTCTTGCCTAGGATAGCAAGAAATAATTTTTTGCCTTCTTGATGTATGACAACACCTATGGGATGTTGGTGATGGAATTTAAAAGTATAAAGACTATATAAAGTTTCTCATATAGGTTCCTTTCTTAGTTACATGTATGAGTGTTATTTTTTGTAACTTAGGGTTTACATTTTCAAAACTTTATTTCTAGAAAGTTTTTTTTTTTTCATTCATTGCATATAGAAAAGATGTGTTTGTCGTTTCTTTTTTTGCAACTCTTTTATGTGAATATACTTTCCTGTAATATATCTTAGTTCTAAAACATAATTTGGTATCTATTCATACACCCTTCACTCCATTACCTTCCATATGTATGAGAATTGAGAAAGGAAGAAAGCAGTTCCTCTTGCACATATAGTTCCAACCACTCTTAAGTTTGTATGAACTCCTTATTGATAATTAAGGCTGAAACTCTTGGATGTTGTAGTATTGTGGTTGTAATACTAAGAGCCATCACTTTTTTGCATTGTTGTTGGGGAGGTGTCAAAGTATGTAAAGAATTTTTCTTTAGTTTATACATTACTTTAATTTTATCTTTTGGAAAAGAAAATTATTAGGATCCTTTCACAAAAATATAAAAATAGAGTTTTAGTTTTTTTTTCCAAAATTTATTTCTTTTATGCCTTACAAAATTAGGGACAAGATAGGAAAAGTTCTAACAAAATACCCAACTTCTAGTAACATCTAGCGATTTTTAGCTCACTGCGAGCCTCTTGCATTTTCAACATATATCTTTGATTTCCTTTTGACTGAGAAAGCAAGGATCGTTAAGGAGCTTACAAGAGGGGAAAATCCTTTAAACACCAGCACTACTATGGGTGAAGAAATACAAATTGAAGTGTCTATATTACCTATTAGAGAAATACCTGGATAAAAAAAATGAAAAATATTAACTCATCTGTGCTTCCAAAATTCTATGGTTTAATCTTAAAAGATGTTGATATCTTTATTCTCAAGTTTTTTGTTGTGTGCAAAACTTATGACTACACGAGATATGAGTAGAAGCTCAAGTTGTTTTATTCCACCTTAAAGCATGCAACCCTTTGGTTGTTCACAAGCCTTGAAGGTAATAGTGTCACCACTTGGGATCAAATGCAACAAGATTTCAACAATAGGTATTGAGATTATTATAGGGAAAGGAACATTAGATATGAAACTTTTATAATGATTCAAGGAGGAAATGAGTCTCTAGAGGATTATGAGGAACGATTCTAGCTAAGTTACATAAGGGCACAAAATTGCACTCTAGAATCAAACTCCTTAAAAATTGTACTATTGAGGGGATTCTCAGAAGATATCATATAGAATATCAAATTATTGGCCAATGAAGATATATACTATCTCTCCTATGATGAAATTAAGTAGATTTGTAAAAATAGTTTGAGAGCCACTAGAAAAGGGGGTAGAGTGAACAAGGGTTTGGTAAGTCCTTATTATTCCTCTATGCTTACTAGAAATTAAATAGGGGGGCATGAAAAACAAGATATTACACAAATTTTATATGCAAGTAGATACTTTTCATATCAAAAGTAAAAAAAAGAAGTAAAAAAATAATTGGCTGTATTTTTCCCCAACTGCACTAAAAGACACCCTAGGAATGAATATCGTTTAAATTTCATAGATTTTCTTTTTATTTGAAGAAAAAAATTCCATTTATAAGTGTCCATATTTACTAGGTTTGAAGGTTGTTTACCAAGGGATAAAAGGGTACGTGGAGTAGTTTTTCTTTTTCAACTAGAAAAAACCACGAGCTTCAAGAAAATTTCAACAAGGTATGGATTTACCTTCTTATTTAAATCCTAATGATAATTATCTATATTAGCCTTGGTACCCTCCTAATACTTCACCTTGTCCTATGTCAACTCCTTGGACATATCCTCCTCAATCTATTATTCCTCCCTTCCCACCATATTCGAACCAACCTCCTCAATAGGGTAATCCAACACATGGATAGAGGCCTCATGTGGCCCGACCATGTTCTGATGCCTCCTCCTTAGTAAAAACAAGCACCCAAAAAATTTCCTCTAAAATAAATCCATATTCCTACTTAACCAAATCTCAATCTTAACAATAAATATACTTAAATTATTTATAGTGGAGATACTACTTATCAAACCTATTCTATAGAAATACAAGAGATCAACCTTAGATTAGGGAATTTTCTCCTAGATGTTCACCTACCTTCTCTTAATGTTAATATTAAAAAACATAATAAGGATCATTTGCCTCAAGTCATTAACAAGAAACCTCCCTATCCTAAAATATTTACAACCCAAATGACAAACACCCTAGAAGAGTTTTAAATTTTGGGAGAACTGAAGAATCCATGTGTCAAAATTACTCTCCACCAAGATATCAAGGATGTACCAATATACCAAAATTTCATGAATGAATAATTTTTTAGAAGGTCTGTAAGGATGAGAAGGTATGCCCATACTATCAATGTCATTAGGAAACCAACCAACCTAATTCTTATGTGAGTAATCATCCCTAAGTATTTAAATCCTAGAATCAGAGTAGTAGATGTACATATAAAAAATATTATAGTTACAAAAACTCTCATTAACCTAGGAGATACAATCAATGTCATGACAAGGGAAACCAGGTTTAAAATTAACCTCTAAGGATCCTTGACAAATACCACTACTGTGTTGCAACTTGCTAGTAGATCCATAGTAGCACCAGAAGGCATAATCGAAGATGTAATGGTATCCATATAATCGTACGAGTATCCGATGAAATTCCTTGTCCTCCAACCCAAAACCAAGTTCAATGTTTATCCACTCATTCTATGGAGACCTTGGTTAGTTACTGTTGATGCATATATCAATTGTAGGGCTGGAAACATGACAATTACTAATAGGAAATCTTGAAAATAGCTTTTACTATATCCCCCATATTAGCCTCTTATTTAGGATGATTTACCTACATGGGTATCAGATTAAGAATAAGAGGATCCTAACTACTCATCACATTATCCTGTGTGTATAATAGAAACCATCCTTAACAATAAGTGGGATGATGAATATGACTTGATCGAAAATTTTCTGCAAAATCAACTTGGTTCTATGAACATTTTTGGGCTAAAAGAAGGGTTATACCTAGATTAGCCTAGCTATTCCAATGATATTTTATGGGAAATATTATTGAATGTTGGTTTTGATTAGAATAATATAAATATTGTAGAAATTATCCCCTCCAAACTATTAAAAAATTTAGCTTCTCACCTTCAAACGATTAGGAGGATCAATTTTTCACTATTTTGACGAAGCACATTGATGCATTCACATGGGATTACAAGGGTATGAAAGGTTTACATACTTGTATATGCACTCACCAAATATACATAAAATTATATCACAATCGTGTTTAACAACCTTAAAGGAAAATTAATCCTACCTTAAAATATATTGTGAGAGAATAATTATAGAAATTACTAGATGTAGGGTTCATCTATCCAATTTTAGCCAGTGAAGAGGTATATCCTTTGGTTATTGTTCCCAAGAAAAATGGAAATTGGAGAATTTGTGTTGATTATAAGAAAATTAATAAAATCATAAGGAAGGATAATTTCCCCTTGCCCTTCATTAACCAAGTCCTTAATGTTCTTACTAGGAAGATGTTATTTTCCTTCTTAGATCCATAAACTACCATGGATATTGCACTATATCGTTTGTCACAACAAATCTAATAAAATTATACTTAAAAATAAAAAATATACATTATTACAGATTTATATCTCTTTATATTTATATATTTGTATATTACTGTTAATATATTATGCATGCGAATTAAAATTATGTAGAAAATAGAGAATGATGAAATAAAAGCTCACAAACAAATTTTAAACATGAAATGACCTAGGAAACCCTTTCAAGAGAACAATAGGGTTAGAATATGAGGCCACTGCACTCTCTTTTTCTGAATGGAAATATGGTTATGAGTACAAAAAAGTACGGCATCTGGCTCGTGGTCTACGATAATGCACAAATCCTCTCTGTGTACTCTATATCCTATTTCTCTTCACTATTTTTGCTCAAATATGGAAAAAATGCACTTGAAAAAATGGAATCCCTTCTCCTCCTTGTGGCTTAGTTATAACAGAACCTGACAGTCTACTAGCGGTTAGGTTTAACTACACCAACTCTTAACTAGAGTTACAATATGATTTCGGCCCACAATTTTCCAGAAGTCTTCATCATTAAAAATTTACTAAATGTGGAAATATCCATGCTAAAATATAGAATCTTCTAGATTCATCTTTATCATAATCATGGCTAGCCCATTTTTTATTAAAAATTTGGGTTGACGTGGAATCCTCTTGAATTATGGTGGTGAAAACATGAACACCAACTTCTAAGTGGGATAACTTTCACATGCAAACTTTGAATAATGTGATTCTTATGGTGTCGGAAAGGCCTCTATGTGTATAATAGGGAAAATATGTGTGGAGATAAAGGGGATTTTTTTTTACCCCAAAAAACTTATTTAATTCCTCAAAAAGCTTTTAGAAGGTTTCAAACACCATTTTTTTAGACTACCCCCCTCGGTAAAAATGGTCATGTGAGATAATTCCTCCAACTTCTCCACTCTAAAAGAATCAAGATGGATGAAAATAAATATAATGATCCAATATGAATAATTATTGGATGGGTTGAATAGGTATAACCAAATACAAATAAGCTCTCAAGACCAAGATAACCAAAATTTTAAACATGACATGACCTAGGAAACCCTTTCAAGAGAACAATAGGGTTGGAAGATGAGGCCACTGCACTCTCTTTTTTTGAATGTAAATATGGTTACGAGTACAAAAAAGTATGGCATTTGGATCGTGGTCTACTATAATGCACAAATCCTCTCTGTGTGCTCTATATCCTATATCTCTTTACTATTTTTGCTCAACTATGGAACAAATTCACTCGAAAAAATGGAATCCCTTCTCCTCCTTGTGGCTTAGTTATAACAGAATCTGATAGTCTACTAGTGGTTAGGTTTGACTACACCAAATATTAACTAGATTTAAAATATGATTTCGGCCCACAATTTTCTAGAAGTCTTCATCATTAAAAATTTACTAAATGCGGAAATATCCATGCTAAAATATAGAATCTTCTAGATTCATCTTTATCACAATCATGGCTAGCCCATTTTTTATTAAAAATTGGGGTTGACGTGGAATCCTCGTGAATTATGGTGGTGAAGTCATGAACACCAACCTATAAGTGGGATAACTTTCACATGAAAACTTTGAATAATGTGATTCTTATGGTGTTGGAAAGGCCTCTATGTGTATAATAGGGAAAATATGTGTGGAGATAAAAGGGATTTTTTTTACCCCAAAAAAATTATTTAATTCCTCAAAATGCTTTTAGAAGGTTTCAAACACCATTTTTTTAGACTACCCCCCACCACCCCAGGTAAAAATGGTCATGTGAGATAATTCCTCCAACTTCTCCACTCTAAAAGAATCAAGATGGATGAAAATAAATATAATGATCCAATATGAATAATTATTGGATGGGTTGAATAGGTATAACCAAATACAAATAAGCTCTCAATACCAAGATATGACCACTTTCACTTGTCCTTAGGAAAATTTCACTTATTAGATCCTCCCATTTCACTTATGTAATTCCCATGGAACTTTTTATTAGGGTTGTGCTCAATATATTCTATGATATTTTATATGATTTAGTAGAAATATATTTGGATGAATTCGTAACAACCCTAGTGAAAGTTCCATGTAATAAAAGTTAATAAAGGAAAAATAATAACCACGGTTATGGGACATTTATTCCAAGTTAAATTTTGCGAAAAAAATCCTAGTGGGTGCTCACGTCAGTTTGTGATGGATAAGGAAATTGGAAAAGGAAATGGTTAAGGATTTGGAAAGGAAAAGTGGAATTAATTGACACTTTATTTATGAAAACAATGGGAAATAGGAGAAAAGGAAGGTGAAAGGTCATAGGTTGCATGTGATGAGGAAAATGAAGGAAAATAATGGAAAATGAAGAAAATAGAGCCCTCATTGATAAAAATGCTTCTGAGGATCAGTTGGTACATTTAGTCAATTAAGTTTTGGAGCTCTCTCTCTATTCTCTCTCTTATACTCTTGGACACTTAGAGTTTTCTTGGAGCATTTTAACATTGGATCAAGAATGTAATAGAAGGCAAAGAGGAAGCAGAGATCAATCAACGAAGAACAATATAAAGGAGCTAAAATGGATTCTTTTCAGGTATCGATTTACATAAGTGGTTTCTTTACTAGATTTTGAATCCATGGTGTTGAATGTGTGTTCTTGGTTCTATTTATGTCATTGGGATATGTTTTTCCAAGTGTGATTGTGCTTTTTAGCCTAGCATTGACATTTCTGGAGAGCCATGGTGTGATGGGGTTATCATGTTTTGGTTGAGTTGGATTGTCGGATGGATTCAAGGATGAGTGAGGTGGATCTCTGAATGAAATAACATATGGCCTAGTAACCCCTAAATCAAACTGTGGGTTGCGGTAAAGCTGAATTTTGTGTTGCCTTGGTGGGCCTAGGAATCCTTGACCGATGAATGGCAAGACATATGGTAAATCCTAGAGGTGGGTGCTCTCCATCAGGCCTAGGAATCCTGGGATAGGATATATGGTAAATCCTAGAGAGTCAAGTTTTGGTTAGGGCCTAGTGATACAGCGTGGATTGCGGTAAAGCATATATACTAGGCCATAGGAAAATTCCTCACGGTGTAGGTGGACAAATCTGGTGGCATCCATGCTTTTTTTGCCCTAGTAATTTGGTGGATATCATGGTAAATCCTATTATTACAGGTTTATTATTTGGGCCTAGTAATTTGGTGTAGATTGTGGTAAATCTTGGTTTCTATTGATGAGGGTGTGGTGCTTTATCCTCGGAAAGACCTAGTTCGTTCTTTTGGTTTGAGTCCCACATTCATGCTTGGAATATGGCACAAGGGCGATTGGCTAAAGAGAGATTTGGCTCAACCAATCTATGGTCTGGTGGAACGTGCTAGTGCCATACCAGGTTGGATTTTTCATCCATTAATAAGAGGTTCTTTTCTTGGTATCTTATGTGTAAATGTATTGTTTTTTATGTTGATTCTATGGCTGATGTATCCTTGATATTTTGTTTCTATTATGCAGGTTATAAGCATGTATTATGATAGTGATAATGTATGGCTCTCATCTTGTTTGATTTGTAAATGAATGAACAATGTATATATGACCTAATAGATGGTAATGTAGCTAATTATATAAGGGAACAATGCTTCTTAGTGATTCTAACATAAGTATAAGAAATCTATACTCAGATCTATTGTTTAAACCAGTAGATTACATATATGTGACATGTTTGACAAAATTCTTGTCATGGCTAGTAGGGGAGAAGTCAAGTCCTTGTTCAATATTTCAGTTTTGAAAGTATCATGGTGTTCTGGACAGTGACCTAGGCTCTGGACTTGGAAAGATTCACCATTCGCATGCATACCCATGTTGTGAATGCAACTAGAGGTTTCCAACCGCACTCTTGCCTATGTCAAAAGATCGAAAGGGGGATTGATGCATGAAAATGTCAGTATGATTCAAAGACTAACCTCTTGGAAGGTTGTCATGGCTCTTGGGTGTCCCATAGTAGGTGTAGAAGGTTTTTGTACTTTTTTGGTGTCGATTCCACTTCCTTAAGGTGACCTGGGATGTTGAATTAGATCAAAGTGGCATCTTGTCAGGTGTTTAACTCGGTTGGCCAGTTACGTGGGTAGATATGGGAGGAGGGTTTTATAGAGTGGTATCATAGCATGGTTCACCCCTTGGACTGGATGGGCAGTGTGTGTTGGTCATGAATTCATGCCGGTTGCACATTTTTTATTCATCCTCATGGTCTATGTGTTTGTTGCATATGTATGGTGTTAGTCGTGGTTGGAGTGATGTTTCCATGTGAAAGTGAGGGTGTTGTCACAAAATGTGTCGTCATGAGCGTATAACTGGTTACATGTTGTTTATGCTTGCATGTTGTTAGTATACATTGATATGGTTTTTGTTGTCATGCATGAGGTCATGGTATAGTTCTATGATATAGATGATAGGGATTTTGAAAATCTTTAATTCACCATAGAAATTTGTTTTAATTCGATAGAATTTGGGAAATTTTAGTTTTTATTTTATTTTATGGTAGGAATGTAGAATTAAATAACAAAATTCGTATAATATAATAATAAGGGTTTTCAACTATTTTAATTTTATCTATTAAAATGTGAAAATATTGCTAGCATTTTGAACTTAAAATATTGGGAAAAAAATCTTAATTAATGGAATGAAACATTTAAAATAAAAAATATTATATGTATGAGGATTCTATTGTTAAAGTTAAATGTTTATTATATATATATATATATATATAATTAAACCCTAAATAATATTTAATATTATATTATTATTATTTAAGTTTACATAACACCATTTATTTTATTTTATACTTTTAAATTGTAAGTTAATTTTATAATAAATATATTTTCATTTAATTATAAATCTAATAAAAAATAATAAAAAGTTAAATATAACTATAATTCTATTGGATTTCAAGATTTATGTATAGTATAACAATGTTTTAATTTTATTTAGTTATAAAGTCGTTTAAAAGTTTAATAGAATTTAAAATTTTTAATAATAAAAAGTTTATTAAAATTTTGGATAGATAAAAGCCTTGGCATTTTGTAATGATAGATTATGGTCATTGATATAAAACCAGTCTAGATCCATCTTAATTCCAGATCTATCAAGCGCCGAGAGGGATCAAATCTCTCGAGGTGCAAACATCCTTTTTGAGTGCAAAAATTGAGGAAAGGTTTGCACCTCGAGAGATTTGATCTCTCTCAGCGCTTGATAGATCTAGAGTTAAGATGGATCTAGGCTGAAACGTGTGCGGCCAAGGAAAATCTATCGAACATATGATTAATTTTATCAATAATATGTAAATACAGATAATATAAATATAATCATTTTATATATGGTCTATATTTATATGGTAATTTTAATTTTAAAATTCGCTTAGTTACCTTAGTTTTTTTAGATGATAAATATTGTTAATAAATTTAATGATGAAATAAAAATTTTGAATGCAAAGTGACAATGTAATAGTGTTGAATGATAGAAAATGAAAATAATAAGAATGCAGTCATTTACAAGTAGTCTTCATTGTGATCAATCTCAAATTATTTTCTTTTACTATTCTTATTGTCACCCTTGTTAGTTTTGTCATATTTTCATATCGATTATATGAAAAAGACATTTGAAATCATAAACCATTTAAATATTTAGCTTAAACCATTGTACTAAACATCATACATTGTCTCTCTTTCTCTTCAATATTAATAGGTTTATTTACTGTAACACAAATATTAATGTACATTGTCAATAATTTTGTGTGCTTACACTGAAATCAATGCACAATGTTAATCCAATCATTTTAAAAATTAATGTACCATCAATGTACATCAAATCCGAAATCAACGTCTACACTGAAATCAATGCACGTAATGCAAAAAATCAAATAAGATTAGAAAACAACATCTACACTGAAATAAATGCTTCTAATGCAGGTAATCAAATAGGATTAGAAATCAACATCTACACTGAAATCAATGAATCTAGTGCAAGTAAGAAAATAATATTAGAAACTAACATCTACACCGATATCAATGCATCTAGTGCAAGAAATCAAATAGGATTAGAAATCACCATCTACACTGAAATCAACGCATTTAGTGCAAGCAATCAAATAGGATTAGAAATCATCTACATTCAAATCAATGCATCTAGTGCAAGTAGTCAAATATAATTAGAAATCAACATATAGACTGAAATTAATGCATCTAGTGCAAGAAATCAAATATCATATGAAATCACCGTCTACATTGAAATCAATTCATTTAGTGCGAGCAATCGCATAGGATTAGAATTCATCTACATTGAAATCAATGCATTTAGTGAAAGCAATTAAATATAATCATAAATCAACATCTACACCAAAATCAATGCATATAGTGAAAATAATCAAAATAGATTATAAATCTCCATCTACAATGAAATCAATTCATCTAGTGCAAGAAATCTTCTTCCCTATCTCCCCCCTCGAACTACATCTCTCTTTCCCTCCATCTCACCACTCTCTCACATCCTCCCTCTTCCTTCCTCTCTCTCCATTTCTTTCCCACATCCATATCTCTCTCTCTCTCCACCCTCCAACTATGTTACTATATCCCTCGCTCTCTCCTTCTCTCCTCCCTTCTCTCCATATCTCCTTCTTTATCTCTTTCTCTCACCCAAAAACATACACACACTCTCTCTATATCTCCCTTGTCACTTAATCTCTCTCTCCACTTATCACTCTCTATGTATTCATTCTTCCCTCCCTCTCTCCCCCTCCAACTCCATCTCTCTATCATTACATCTCTCCTTATATCTCCCTCCCTCTCTCCTCCTCTCTCTCATCCTTCCTCTCTCTCCCTCTTCTCTCTCTCTCTTTTTCTCTCTTTTTCTTTGCCCTCCAATTTTCTCTATTCCCCCATCACTCTCTTCCTCTCTCTTTTCCTTCCTCTCTCTCCATTTCTCTCATACCTTCCTCTATCTTTTCCTCTCTCTCTCTCTTTTCCATCCAATCCTTTCTTTCTCTCCTTCTCTCTCTATATCTCTATCTCTCTCTTTTCCCTCCAATCCTATTTCTTCCCCCACCACTCTCTTTCTCTTTCTCTCAAAATATACACTAAAATCAATGCATATAGTGAAAGAAATAAAATAGGATTACAAATCACCATCCACACTGAAATTAATGCATCGAGTGCAAGAAATCATCTTCCCTCTCTCCCCCCTCCAACTCCATGTCTCTTTTCCTCCCTCTCTTCACTCTCTCACATCGTCTCTCTCTTTCTTCCCCTCTATCCCTTTCTCTCCCATGTCTATCTCTCTCTCTATATCCCTCTATCTCCCTCTCTTCACCCTCCAACTATGTTACTATATCCCTCCCTCTCTCCTTCTCCCCCCATTCCCTCCATCTCTCTTTATTTTTCTCTTTATCTTACCCCCAAACATACACATACTCTCTCTATTTCTCCCTTGTCAATCCCTCTCTCTCTCTCCACTTCTCACTCTCTATGTATTTTTCTTCCCTCCCTCTCTCACCCTCCAACTCCATCTCTCTATCCTCACTCTCTCCTCGTATCTCCATCTCTCTCTCTTCCTTCACCTCTCTCCCTTCCTCTCCTACCTCCCTCTCTCTTCCCCATCTCTCTCTCTCTCTCTCTCTCTCTCTCTCTCTCTCTCTCTCTCTCTCTCTCTCTCTCTTTTCCCTCCAATATAAAATGCAGGAGCAATAGAAAAATATGGTATTTGGCCTAGGGTATCTAGCCCATGGTATTAAAATGGTATTTTCCCCATAGGCTTCACCTAAATAAAACTTTTTTGTTTATGGAGTAAATATAAAAAGAGGTTTTATTCACTTACCATACCCTGTAAATAAATAAAAATATACCCCTGTAAATTTCAAATGTTTACTTACATTACATTTATTTACCTACCATACCCCGTAAATAATTGTACTTGCCATACCTCTAGGGTAACTATAAAAGTAGATTTTATTTATTTACCATACTCTCGGTAAATAAATAAAAATATACCCCCATACATTTCAAATATTTACTTACATTACATTTCTTACATCACATCTACACATGTGCCTTATACTCTGAAATATCAAACATTTACATTACATAAACAAAAATGTAGAAATAAAATAAAATGCAAGAGCAATAGAAACACTGAAATCCTTCTCACAAATATTATTTTCCAAATCAATCCAAATAATTTCGTTGACACTGAAATCTAGAGATGCTTCCTCACAAATAAAATTCATAGAGATGCTTCCTCACAAATAAAATTTGAGACTTTGTTTGTGTTGAATTTATATATGTAGGGAGAGAAGTGATTTTTCATTAGGGCCGACATTAGATTATGATAAAAATAACTAAAAGCACTCATATATTCCACACAAAGGTGTATGCGTCAATACACACACACTGATTACATTCATATTAATCTAATATATAGAGTTTCTCAAATCTAACTTATTCCTAAGTTAGAAGGAGAGGTTGAGATAATTTCTCAACCATCGCAAACTAACATCTCACATATAGGATGTAAGAATTAATTTCAACATCCCCTCTTAATTCTTACATTACATAAATTTATTGAAAACACAACCGTTATTTAGCTTATCAGTACAGGCTCCATCAAGTTGCCTCATAACCCTCGTAAAGATGTAGTCAGCAAGTTGGATTCCTGAGTTCGGCTCTTGAAGTCCCGAATCAAGGACCTCCCGAAATCAATTATTGGACAAAATCCCAAACCGTCACATAACCTCATTAGAAGACCACTCCCAAGTCTTCAAGGAATGAGGGATCCTTCCCTAGATCCGCAACTGCCATACTATCTGGAAAACCATCCATATTGAGCCTTAGTTCCACTCAATCTCTTAAATAGTGGCTTCAGACATATCACTAAACTAATAGTCATTCTATGGACGAGCTCCCATCTACCGAGATACATGGGTGCCAACCCCTGTACTCACTAGTCATATAGAAAAGTAGTCTAAATACAGAATGTATCTAGATTCAGCTATTACATCATAACCTTTTTATCTAACTTTGAAAATTCATCCTCACTTAATTTACAAACAATTTATAATACTTCTAAACCACAAAGATTTAAACACACCAGATTCAACCATAGAACTCAACCACCCGCAAAGATATTTATTATTTTTGCAAGTGTTTGTGCCACTTATGCCATCAACGTCACTAATCTTTCGACCAACCACACTGGCAGATGAGGAACCAAACAGATAGATCAAAGCTTCCACCACCCGTATGATAATGAGAGTTGATCCAAGCACCAATGGCTAAGACTTGCTCTCGGTTAATTTAGGATTTGGAAACCTTAAACGAAGAGAACACAATCCAGCGAGATGAGAACCTTGCTGGCCACATCGATCGAATTTAATAAAATACATTTATAACGCGATTTTCAGAGACTCCTTATTTACTTGCAAGGGTACCGTATGACATGCTTTCAGACGAGGAACCAAATATATAGAAGACATCTCATGCTTGCTTGGATAAATCCCGGTAACAGAGGTGGTGTTTTCAGTAATCCATAAGTTAGCGGATTTGATGCCTGCTTCAAACATAGATTCTTGATAGAAAATCACGCATACTGCTATTTTTTCAATTGCCTTCAAAATTTGGTTTTATATCTAGTTGCTGTAAGTTTTTCTACTCATCCGTATCAACATTAATCCTGAAAAATTGGATTATTTCTTTGAAAACCTGCAATAGAAGGAACTCCTCCCCGCATCCGCTAAAATGCATGTCATGAAAATTTGCATCATTGTGATCCGCCAGAGATTCGAACACGCGACCACCATCCTGATAAAATTGACTAGAGTTAAACAGGCCAACGCATAGACTTAATATCAAATAAAATTTTCAATTCTAATTAGCTCCCAATCTAGCGCTTTTGAAGACAACAAACCTTACCACACAGCCAATGCCACTCTAACAACAAATTTTTTTACACTCTCTCTACCCCTTGGCTTTCCCATAAGGGGTTAGCCTAGATAGGCTCCGATACCATGATAAAACTAACTAAAAGCACTCATATATTCCACACAAAAGTGTACCCGTTAATACACACACACTGATTACATTCATATTACTCTAATATATAAAGTTTCTCAGATCAACTTATTCCTAAGTTAGAAGAAGAGGTTGAGAGAATTTCTCAACCATCACAAACTAATATCTCAAATATAGGATGTAAGCATTCATTCCAACAAATTAATTAGATTTAATTTTAAATGTTAAATAAGAAACAATATTTTTACATTTACGTTTACATGTTCATTGTTAGTGTACTCAAATACCAACCTACCTGATCCAAATTTATTAAATTTAATAATATTAATATTATAATATAATAATGTGAATATTAGAATTAATAATAATAATAATAATAATAATAATAATATTAGGTTTAATAATGTTTTTTTGGCATGGTATTAATAATAATTTGTCCCATGGTATTTAGCTCAAGATTCACCTAAATAAAACCACTTTTTGAGTGTTCCTAAATATAAATAGGATTATGGAGTAAATATAAAAAGAAGTTTTATTTATTTACCATACGGTTTATTTATATTTTATTTATTTACCATACTTGGTATTTGGCCCACGGTATTTAGCCCATGGTATTAAAGTGGTATTTTTCTCATATACTTCAGCTAAATAAAATTAGGGAACTTCCTTTTTTTTTACGTTCTCTTTAAAATTAGGGAACTTCCTTTTTTTTATTTTAAATTAAAATTTATTTTATCTATATAATTTGTGGAATTGCATTTATAATAATTGTATAATTTATTATGGTTTATTTATATTTTATTTATTTACCATACCTCTTTTATAAATATGGTATTTGGCCCACGATATTTAGCCCATGGTATTAAAATAATATATATATATATATATTTTTTTTTTTTAAAATTAAGTTTTCTTTAAAATTAAGGATTTTTTTAAATATAAATTTATTTCATCTATATAATTTGTGAAATTGCATTTGTAATAATTGTATAATTTATTATATTACTATTATACATGAATTGATTTTTATTTTTCAATAAAAATAATATATTAAATTAATTTATATTGTATTATACATCAAATTTATTTGATTTATTTATAGTTAACATAATATTAAGTATATTATCAATTTTGTAGTCTCAAGACCCATATTAATGGTGTATATTTTTTTATTTTCCCCTTCGCAACTTATGTTCTCTAGGCTTTCTTAAACACCATGCTATTATTAACATTGTGACCTTTTTTTAAAAAAACTTCTTGTTAGTTTAGTTAATACTCTGATTAATATAATTAGAGTACAAATTTATATACACTACAATATGGTTATCTTCAAACTTTATAGAAACTTCAAACTTTATATGTTTTCTATATTTTTGTTGTGGTTAGAATTTACTAACTGTATGTGAGATGTAACTCTCTACATCATTGTGATTTATGCCATATCTTTTTGTACAATGTATAATGACAACACTACCCTACCGTACACTTTGATAGTGACATATTAAAAAGCACAACATAATTATATGAAATGTTCTTGTATAAATAAAACAATGAATCCATAAACTAACCACCTTCTATGTCATCATGCAAGTGCAATGTCACATCCTCACGTTTGGAAATTTTTTTTGCCTTTGCACTCATTGGTGTAGGGGGTCAAACCTGGGGTTTGAACTCTTTATCCAAAAAACCCCACAAGAATTGGCACTTTAAATCCATAGGGATTGGAGGTGGTCTGAACTCGTATACTTACATGAATTATGGAAAATTTACACTGAGATCCTATAGAGAAGATGAGGCATTTTAACTTGGACACAAGAAATTCACATCTCAAATAGTCACATAAATATTCATTAAATATCCATTATAGATCATGTTTTCATACTAAAGATTGCATTTAACATGTAAAAAAAGACCCATAAAAGAAAAAATTGAGTAGATATAAATCATTAATATTATCTAGAATATGATATATACATGACAAAATTTCCTGTACGTTCTCCATTATAATGCTTAAGATAACTACATTGCCGAAATTCTCTCTAAGTAAAGACAATTTGACTCATCTCTACTATCTTATTCCCTTTATTGCTATATCATTTTATAGTGTGTTCCCCATAGGGACCACATAACCTACCACTAATTTACTTACAAACCTGACATTTATAGGTAATTTGACTTGTGAAATAGTGAAGGTTGTTAAGTCAACAATGGTGGTTTCTGGCACCTAGTATCAATGACCCATGTTATTGAGCCCATGGTGTTACATGTTGTAATGACCTTAAAAGGCTTGGGGGTTCTCCATTGTAATGTGTCAAATCTTAGTAAGTAAAGGATCACTTGGCCTCGGTGAGGGTGTTGGCCAATTTGGCTACATTTAAGCCAAAAGATAATAGATTTATTATTAGGTTAGAATTTCACCGATTGGGGTTTCCAAAGTAAACCCTTTATGTTTTTTGTTCCTATGTGTGATTGTTATCACCGTTTAACTAATTTTATGTTGCATCATTTTAATTATAATAGATACAAATATGATTGAAATTCATTAAAAGTGAGGTTTCTTAGATTCCTACATAATATGCTTGGATCTCATGTGAAGTATAATTTTTGATGTGTTATTAAACATATTTCCACTTGGCATGATGTCTTACTTATTACTTGGAATAATGTCCTCCTTGACACGATATATTTTACTTAGAAATTTTTTTACCATCACATAATGTCAAATGGGAACCAAGTACACTAAAATTGATTTCATTGTGAGTCTAGTTGTTGTGCTTATTGTATAATTGATGCAACCAATGGAACCTTGGCGAGGAGTGAGCATATATAATGTTTAAATCCAATATATAGCACCATAAATGAATCTTGTATTTTCTTAAGGTCTTAGGGAAATTTCAATTACTTTAGTGGTCATATATTTTTGTGAGGTCTTCAGTTGATTACCCATTTGGATCATATTAGAGGTGGTAGCCTAAATGTACGTTAGTGTTGTATAATGTGTTTGTGTTTCTTGCAATTTAATGATTGTTTTGGACATTAATTGTTTTTCATCCTAGGAATTACTGAGCTTATGTATTAAGATTCATATTTCAATCATAAAATATTTGCATCGTGGTGGCTCTTTGGAAGATGCAGGCTGGACTTGTGAAAGAGTCGGAACCAATGAGGAGGTAGAAGACTGACCTTGCTCAGTGATTTGTCTTCTTGGAAATCTGGTAATAACTTGGTTATCAGATTCAGATATTCTTGCAAAGTTAAAAGTTTTGTTTGCAGAGCCCATGATATCTCCTACTGCCTCTGTACAATATGTAAATCCTCCTTTAGCTACTGTTTGTGAACATCCACACTGTTCCAAAACTCACTGTCAATTCTCCTCAGATCCTCCTCAGCCTCATGGATCTTCCTCTAATCAGTCCAGGAGAATTAATATGATTAAGTTTGTTCCTTCCTCAGATTCATCAGAACAAACTTACAGACAAGTGACATTCTTTAATGTACATGAAGATCTCTTAGTACAGTCTGTTTCACCAACCACCTCACGTGGTTTGGGTTTTGTTCATCTTTCAGTCATTCCTGACTACAGACGAAATCCCATTGACAAGATTCCAAAGTCTGTAGAAATCCCTTCTGATTAAGAAATAATTGCATTTCTGAAAATCTTCAAAGGCATTGGGCCTTATGATCCAGAAGATCTCTGGAAGAAAAAGATGTTCAACTGGGACATCTACACACATCAAAAAGAACACCTGTATATGCAAGAAATACAGCTTCTAGAAAAGAAGGATAGGAAGAGTTTCAACAGACAAAATGATACTGAATGGAAAGCTTGGATGCAAGCTAATAATCAGTGGATATCATTTTATGAATGGTACTATCCTTCCATAAATCAAATTGAAGACTCTTTGATCAAACAATTTCGCAATGAAGCCAAGAAAAAAAGGATCAAAAGGTCTGATGAATATGTTGATACTAAGATTGAACAACAGCCTGTAGTAATTCCTTCTCCACTACAGTTGCCAGTATTCTCTCCTAAAATACAGTCTATGCTATCTAAGCCAAACTTGCCTAAATCATTGATAGCAGTCAGAACAAAAGGAGAAATCTTAATTAAAGAAGTTTTCTTACAATTTAAAGTAAACATGATTAGACAAGGAACACCAAGCAAACACAAGTGGGAACTTCTTGATGGTTCCATGATTGAGACTGATACAGAATTTCCTCCCTGGAGAAATTTTGTAATCAGACAACAGGATGGAAAGATGTATAAATTACTTCCATCCCATATAGGTGATTCTTCATTATCTACGAATGAATCAATTGCAGCTACGAACTGGACTAATCTTGCTATTTCCAGTTTGGAAAAGTTTATCAGAAAAGAATTTTCATCAAGTGAAGCTGCAAATAATGAAATAAAATTGATGATTGGTAGAGTCTTGCAGAAACAAGACTATAATACAACCTGTTTGAATGAGAACATTAAGATCTTGACAGAAAATGATCATGCTATAGCCAAAAGCCTTGATCAAATTACTTTGCAGACAGACAAGAAGATCCATGAATCAGCAGTGGCTCATGGAAAAGAATTGGTTAAGGTTAATACTAGCCTTGACATCCTCAAAAGACAAGTCTATACTGTCTCCACTAGTGTAGACTCATTGAAGAAAAGACCGAGTACAAGTTCAGAAACATATAAGTCTTCTACTCTATTCTCAGATCCAAAAGTATCTTTGCCTTATATCATTTCACCCTCTGTTCAGAGTTTGATTAAGGCCCCCAGCACTATCAGTTTTCCTCTAGCAGACACTTCCTATAACTATTCTCCTTTTGCTAATCCTAGTTTCTTTGGAAAAGCACAAAAGGATATTGATACTAGGGCTGTTCGTCTGTCTGAATTTATGAATGACTATGATTCAGAATCTGAGAAAAAGAGTAATAAGTTTTTTATAGTTCCCGGCACGACAGATGATACTCCAGAAACTAGTCTTCATAAGATCGATGCTCCCAGTCTAGAAGAACTAGAAACTTGTGTAAATAATTTTTCTGTCGAAGACAAAGAAAAATTTGGTATTAACACATCCACTGAATCATCAGCAGATCTAGAAGCCAATCAAGTCCATGCTACTACCTCTAGATTTAAATATGATTCTACATGGAATCCTGCTCCTGACAGAAGAGACATGATGAAAGCAGAATGGCATAAAGATTGGTCTGCAAATTCCACATATTCATGGAATATTGATAATTGCACAGAAGAAGAAGTAATGTCTGTTTTACATTCTATGATTGTTTGTTATAGAACTTATCTTGCTGATGATATTGGACCCGTGAATGCAACCAGAAGAATTATTGGTGGGTTTGAAGGCACCCTTGATTCTTGGTTGAAAGCTGAAACCTTGAAAGATGCTTCTCTTATCACACAATGGGAACAATCAGTTATTTTAAATGCTGATGGTAGCACATATATGGATCCAGTTACTCATTTTCCTGTCAATAATATGATAGGATGTCTTCTGTATGGGATTCAAGTCAATTTCATTGGTTTTCCTCAAATTACTAATGAAATTACTACCATCACTCTTTTGGCCATGAAGTTGCATAACATGCAACATTTTGATGAGTTTTTCAATGAGTTCCTCCATCGGCTCCATTCTCTTACTCCAGATTTGATCCTTGAGCCAAAATGGAAAGAAATCTTCGTGTCTTCTCTTCCACATTGGGTTTCTTCAGCTATAGTTGCTAAACTCCCTGGGAAAATGGGAGATTATAAGTTTGGTGTGATTCGACAAGCTGTTAAAGCTGTCATCGTAGAACTTTGTTCTCAAATGAAAATTGCCCGTGCTGCCACAAATCCCAAAAAACCTCACGGTTATCAACAACTCTGCAAGCAGTGGCATCTTGGCAAAGCTAGCAATTCAGAGGGGCATAAACGGCATCACAAACACAAATATAAGCATGCCAAAAAGAATTCCCAGCATTCCCACAAAAAACATTTCAAGAGAAAGCCCTACAAACATACAGAAATGTTTTCAAAAGAAAAAGACATAATTTGCTACAACTGCAATGAGAAAGGACATACCTCCAATAATTTTCCTAAGAAAAAGAAAGATAAAGGGAAGAAGAAAGTTACATATAGAAATAAAAAAGGCAAGATAAATTTCTTTGATCTTCCTAGCAGTTGTGATGAGCTTTTGACATCTGAATCCGATTCAGATAATGACTTGAATTTTATGTATTCTAATGATTCTTCATCTGATGAAGAAATTTGCAGAGATCCTCACTGCATGGAATGCAGAGAATGTGAATGCAGTGATCCAGACGTTTGCAGTTGCAATACTGTAAACATGATGAAAACAGAAGGAGATGAAGATGAAACAAGTAGAAATTATTTCACTCAGATGATTGCTGCTACTGATCCTCAGATTAAATATATGTACAAAACACTCTTAATGAATCATCTGAAGAAGTCTCCTTCAAAGCAATCGGATCAGTCAAATAAAGGGTATGTTCCACCCGCATCATTATTTTCAGTTGAAGCTCTAACCAGGCAATTCAGAAATGAAGATTTTGGAGAAGATTTGCCACAGACATTGCCTAGCATACACCAGGCAATCAAAGAGCTCAGAAAGTCTGTAAAAGAAAATAAGAGGTTATGTCTAGAAAATCACAAAGAATTGAATGTCAGAATTCTAGGAATAAACCAAGCTTCAACATCACAAGATCCACCTATATCTGGTAAAGTGAATAATTGGACATTTCATCAGAATCCAATTATAGAAGAAATGAGTAAACCAGACAAGAATGTTGAAGATTCTAATGAAGAATCAGAAAGAACAGGTCTTGGATGCAATATACTCAACAGAGATGTTATGTATTGCGTCAAGATGAAGGTTAGAATTGGATCCCAGATTGAATATTGGAAAGTTTTGATGGATACAGGATCTAGATTGAATATTGTCAATAACACAGTTGTGAGCATGCATCTTAAAAGACCGACGGCATGTCCAAGAGTCACTACTGCCAGTGGTGACATTACAACAGTTTCTGAAGTTGAGGTAGATGTATTTCTTACTGAAGAGATAGGAGTGCATCTTGTTTGTCCAATTGTTCCAGGTATGGATTGTGCAATGTACCTAGGAGCACCATTCTTTCAGAACATTGAGAAGCATGGTGCAAAGCTAGACCAGGTGAGTCAGAGGTATGGGTATTTTGTAAGTCTGAACAATAAAGAAATATTTTTCCCTTTCATCAATTCTAACTCACCTAACAGATTAAAAAGAATTGAAAGAATGGAGAATCTCCTTGCAAAAATGGAGATTAAGAAAGAAATTTTGAAGACGGAAGAATTGTTGGATAATGGAAAATATGCCAGAGAAATAGCAGATATCACTGCTAAGTTCAAAGAATGTTTCTCAGATGATCCAAATGCATTCTGGCATATTAAGAAACAAGAAGTGGAGTTACCACTGAAAAATGATTTCAGTGGAAAATTACGAAGATCAGCAGCAGTCCCGATGAATGCAGAACAAATGAAATTATGCAGAGAAGAGATCAAGGAGTTGTTGCAAAAAGGTTTGATAAGGAAAAGCAAGAGTCCTATTGCTTGCTTTGCATTCTATGTAAATAAACATTCAGAGATTGCCAGAGGTAAACCAAGGTTAGTTGTTAATTATAAACCTCTGAACAATATTTTGGATTATGATGCCTATCCTCTTCCTAAACCTTCAATGATACTTGCCCAAATTTCAAAATCAAAAATTTTCTCAAAGTTTGATCTTAAGTCAGGGTTCTGGCAAGTAGGCATAAAGGAAGAAGATAAGTGGAAAACAACTTTCTCCGTCCCACAGGGTCATTATGAATGGAACATCATGCCTTTTGGTTTGATCAATGCACCCTCAGCATTTCAAAGGATAATGGATGAAACCTTTGAAGGGATGGACGAATTTCTAAAGAAATATATTGATGACATCCTAATACACTCAGACAACATTCCTGAACATATCAAACATCTCAGGATATTCTTAAAAAGAGTAAAGGAGATGGGTATAGTATTGTCTGAGTCTAAAATGAAACTTTTCAGATCTATGATTGATTTCTTGGGCTATAATATTCAGTATGGATCTTATGGAGTCATTCAAAGAAGTTTGAATTTTGTTGATAATTTTCCTGTTGAAATATTAGATAAGACTCAGCTTCAAAGGTTTTTGGGAAGTCTTAACTATATTTCTAAGTTTCTGCAGCATTGCGCCCATGACAGGAAATTGCTAAATAAAAGATTGCAGAAAGAACCTATTCCTTGGAGCAAGGAATGTACTGAAGCTGTCCGGAGAATTAAAGAACGGGTTAAGAAAATTCAACCACTCTCACCAATACAAGAAGATTGGGAGAAAGTGATAATGACTGATGCTAGCAAAACTGGATGGGGAGCAGTTCTGTGCCAAGTAAATCCAGGTAACAAAAAGGATGTTGAAATATGTCAGTATGCATCAGGATTGTGGTCCAAAGCCCAGTTGAATTGGGCTAGTCAAAAGAAAGAACTTAGGGCTGTGTGTTTAGGCATAGCTAAGTTCAAATATTTCATTATCTATACCAAATTCACAGTAAAAACAGATTGCAAAGCATTGCAATTTTCGATTCAGAAATGTGAATTTGAGGATGCAGCCATGGTCCGTTGGGTCATGCAGCTAAGCCAATACAACTTTGATGTTGTATTTGTTGAAGGGAAAAAGAATTGTTTCGCTGATATGTTGAGCAGAGAATTTCTAACAAACAATTCCATTCTCTCCCTTTCTTGCAATTTCATTAGAACAACTGCTGAAGAAGTACAGATTGAAACACCTCTGGGATGGGTTACTTATAATCTTTCTGTTCTGCTTTTATTTCATGATGAAACTTGGTTTCCTTTAAAGGAAGTCAGATACAGAACTGGAATTCCATGCTTATGGAACATGGTTATGCAAGACGAGATAAATGAAGAGGCTATTTTAGCTCTAGATTATCTTGCATACAATGGAAATATTTCTTACTTTCTAGACAGGCATGAAGATGATAATTTAATTCACAGTTGTCATATTACTCTGAGATCATTTTCAAATTATCAACAAAGAGGTGATTATGATGAAGACCAGGTAAAAGATTCCTTCTATACTGCAATGAATCTACAGAATTACTCGTCCGCTCTATTTTATTCTTTGCAGTTTAGCTTCTTTTTTGAAGGAATGACTATTGAAAGAATTGAAGAAGTTGATCCTACTCCAGATTGGTTTTTGGATTGGTGGAAAATTTATGGTTTATCAGCCTTAACCATAAAACCCTCTTCTTTCCAAATGTTAAAGATATATAATTTCAATGAACCAAGAGCTCTACATTCAGGATTGCCATATAAACGAGTTCGCCATATAGCAGAAGTCGAAGATCTTTATTTTTACTACGGAATGAAAAGATGTGGCCACTTGAGATGGTTTGTCACCAATACGTACAAGGCACGGAGAATGGGATCCAGTTCCAGTACCAGCACCAGCTATACCAATTTTCATCAACAAGTGGATATAGAATCAAATCCATTTGAGTACATAAATCTTTTGGCTCCACCAGATAATAATTCTTCACAAGAGTGGGAATCCGAGAAAGAAGTACTAATACAATATTTCTCAAACAGTTTGATTGAGAGATATCGATATCAACATTATTCCCACTATCAAATAATGTATTATGTCATGCCATGATTATGTCTTTCCAACCGACTATGGTGTTGGATAGGTTTCCGTGGGATTCCCTGAACCAATATCTCCACTTTGTAAGATTTTGTACATCCTAATGTCTTTACAGGCTTTCGTGGATTCTCCTGTCTAAAGAATCTCCACTCTGTAAAAATTTTGGTACAAATATATCTAGATTTTCGTGGAATCATCATATGATTTTCCACTATGTATTTCCTTTAATGTCATATCTATGAGTCATGAGGTAACTTTTGATTCGGTCCCCATATGCCAGATGGCTTTCCGTATGGAATAGGGACGAGATAATGTGAGTTGTCCACTCACATCCGAATCAAAGGTGTACTCCATATCTTAATACTTAGATTTACTTTAGGTCTGTCTGGAATCTAGTACTTTGTAATAATGCACCTTCATGAATGGTTGTTCCCCTTCATTCCTATAAGAAGGTAAGACTCATTCAGAAGAAAGGTCGAGAGTTTTTGAGAGTGAATGGGTTTTAGGAGTCTGAGTTATTTTCTCCTGCTCTGCATCTGCGGGGAATTTCCCTGATCTGCTTGCAACATGAGATAAAATCTGTGTCTGTAAAAGTTTTTATTCTCTAGACTGAGTCTGCTTTGTGCGCCAGGTAGCCTTCGGATGATCTCTGCCTTAGTGCAAGATATATCTGATAAAAGCCACAGCAGTCTATCTCAGTAGAGATGATACCCATATGTAATTTCCGTGGCAGTTTTTAGCAAATGAGGGTAAAATGAAGTAATCAAGGAATGCTTTCAGAGATTAGGAGGAGCCTTGTCTTACATTGAGTGTCTTTAAGCTCATGATCACTCTCAAAATGGTAACTCCTGCCCTAGAAAGTCAAATGATAGTTGGCCATGAAGATTAGGGTTTTGGCCAAGTTTAGGGTTTTTGATATTCTTCTTTGATTATGGATGTAAAAGAAAAACTTGGAGGGCAAAGAAGAAAGGCCACCAACCTTGTCTAACCCTCTGTAGGAGCTTGGAGGCAAAAAATTTGCTTTTGGGCACTTTTGGGCAAATTGGGCCAAAAACCCCTCTGTGCATAGTGCTACCCGACAGGCCGTTCCTGTCGAGCCTTCATGTCCGTAGCGTCGGGTCGGTTTGCGAGCAGTCGGGTGTCAGACTGGGCCTATGCGCAGCGCCTTCACCGGTGCATAGCGCCTGCCCTCTGGTGCATAGTGCAGTGTATTTTAATGCGGCTACCTCCTCTGTGCGCAGCACCAACAGCCCGGTGCGTAGCGCCTCCGTCGGTGCATAGCGTCTTTTTGAAAAATAATTTCATGCCAAAACCCACTTTTATAATGTTTATTTCTCTTCACCTTTTCACTGTCTTTTTGGCCCTTTTTGTCCTGTAGGTGGCAGGAACATAAGAAAAAATGGCTTTTTTCCTTTGCTTGTAGCATCTTGATGTTCTCCTTAAATTTACAAACTCTTCAAACAAGATCAAACTGTGCTCTTAATCCACATGTAAACATGAGCCTTTTCTTTGAAAATCAAAGGTCATTTTGACAAAGTTTTGATGAAAATAGGCAGACAGTGACATTAGTGCTCTGTTTTGAAGGTTTTCTTCACTATGTCCTTTTCATGAATTTCAAGGCTTGTAAACAGAAAACATGTGAACATTCTTGGTACTTTCACCTTGTTGTCTTCAGCCTTGCATCCTTTATGCCTTTGTTTTCTTGGTGGAGAGATTGAAAGAAGAATTTTGCCCTTCCTCTAACTGTCATTCTGTCATGTTTTCTCTGTGAAGCAGTGAGAAAACCTCCTAGTGTGAAAACCCTAGCAGCAAGCATCAACAACTTCTTTAGTTTCCCCATGTGCCACCATTGTGAGACATATTGAGATTTATCTGACCTTATCAATTTTCCTGTAGGTAACCATTTTGACAGTCCTGCAGAAGTGTCATTCATGGCTAATCTATCTCTTGCAGAATATACCTTTGATAAGGAAACCATTTTTGGAAGCTTCTCTGCTTTTTAGACCAATTACATGTTTGTCCTTTTGATCAGTTTGCCAATGATATATCTCTGGTGGGAGAGGTGAGCAATTTAAACATTTTTGTGTCTCTCCTGGCCACTTCTGTTTTTGCAGGTGCCTACACAACTTTTGCCTTTGATCACTGTTTTTTTTACCTCATGCTTATCTTCCTTTTGATCTTTTTAAGAGGCCTTTGACTGTACTTTGAAAAGTCAATCCTTTGCACTGATACTCTTTGCCTTTTTGTACTTTTAGTGTAGTGGAGTATTGGTGCTTTGACAAACCCTAGAAGGCAGCTTGAATACCCCCTGAAATGCCATCTGCTATTATGAAGGAGGCCTTTTGTCATCATTTGACCTGTTTGTCATTCCTTCCAAACTCCTGGGTTTTAGGGCTGTTAGAAACAAGTAAATAGTGTTGTCTTCTAAGTTCTCTGAAACTTCTCAAACTCATTAATTATTTCTAAAAGTTTTCAATAGTGCATTGATGGAGTTGAGGTGACCTTTGCCCTTGTAACCCTAGTACTGATTCCTTGCTTGGCCAAAGCAGACACAAACCCTGATTCTCTTCAAACAGATGCTTGCTGATTTCTTTTGTTGTGGATGGTCTTCTTGTGATGGTTTTTCCTTTTACCTTACCTCTTGCTAGGCTAATGGTCATCTTGATTCTTTTGCAAAATGTGAGCAAGGGGCAGCTGTCCCCCTGCAAGATTTGTGCTTTTAGGCCAAAAGGCTTTCCTTGAATGACCTCTTTGATGAGTTTTGGACAAAATCAATTGTCCCTTTCTTCTTTGAATGCAGTTTCTTCATACAGGAAAAAACAAAGTTTTTAGGATACCAAATCCACCCTATGACTTTGTGAAACCCTAGGTGACCTAGTGGAAGGTTTCTTGGACTTGGCTTTTGGAATGAAACTTGGAATTTGGGGTCATCAAGTGTGAGGTAGAGTTTATGATAAACTGATGTATTGAAGATCCAAAATCCAATGTACTTGATTTATCTAAAGAGCCTACAGAGATAGTTTGAGACCATCAATACTTGGGGTATTTTGGAGAGACACAATAGGGTTGTTTGATTGGTGGCCTTAGGTAGCAATTGGGGGGGGGTTAGGCAAGACAAAAATAGAGGATTTGGGTCAAAGGTGACAAGATACAGACAAAATGGATGACATGAGCCCCTAATGGGTTTTCTAGGATTGGTAAGCAGAGCTAGACATGATGGAATGATGAAATAGTGAAAAAATATTTTTAAGGATGATGGAGGCAGTGAGATTTCTAGAACTCACAATGTTCATAAACTTTGTTTCTAGAAATCGAGAACCGATACTTAGTCATCTTCAGATAGTGAAAATTATGGATAACTAACACAGCATATTCAGATTTTTGGTGACTCCAAAATTATTATCAATTGGTTCAACCAGACTTCGCTCTATCACGTTCACACACTTCGACACATTTTGGAGGATTCACGACAACTGAAATCACATTTTGATACTATTTCTTGTCGCCACATTTTAAAGGAGCATAATCACATTTCCGATTCGCTATCCAAGGATGCCGCGCACCAGCCTAGGGGGCTATGGCTGATTGAGGAGCAGTCCGGACAGGATCACTACAGCTATTATCACGGGCCATACAATGATCAATCTGCCAGAAGGAGGCAACTCACCCTGATTTTTTATTACATATGCCTATTTACAGTTTTCAGCTTTCAGTTCTATTTATTTCTGCACACAATGTATATATATCAGCAGTTCTTGTGCATGAACTATTATTATCAGACTTCCCGAGAGGGAACTCCTTTTTGGACAGTTTTTTGAAATGTGACCTCAGTCACAATTTTGATGCATATGCTATTAAGCATCTACAGCATGTAATTTTCTCAAAATAATGAAAATTACGATTTTTCCTAGGGAAAAAAAATGATTTGAGCATAAATGGAGTCATTTGATACAATGAGGGGGATAGCCGTTTATTTCATCAATTAGATACGATGAGAAGAGTAGGATTTCTCTAGGAAAATATGTAAGCATATGATTAATTTTGCTTGCAGTGAACAATTTAATGTTGGAAATCTAATCATTTCTAAGCTCAATACTGCTCTCAACTTGACACTTATTTTTACATTTATTTCATTTCCACTATTGAAATCAACCCTTAGTTTCTGGAGGGCACTCCTATGAATATACCAAAAAAATCACCTCTTGCGAGACATTTTTTGCAGTCAAAGGTTTAATCAGCTATGCAGGGCTGAAACATCTATAGAAGGGATTTCTTACTATACACAGTTTGCAACTTTGCACCATGAATGAAGCTTATGAAAGTGCTAGAAAGGAAAACTTGATGCACGAAAAGCAAGGACAAAAATCAAACAGCTAATGATGCAAAAATCACTAAGTAATTAGCAGGTCTCTAATTTAGCAGTGAGTCTGCTCCAAGACAAGTGCCTAGATATAAAAATCCCTGATTTTCACAGCCAGCCAAAAAAATTTGCAATTTAAACAATGCCGATTTTTTAAGCCTGCAAAAATCGTGGCAATTCAAGCAATTTATTCTGGTGCCTTTTTGCAGCAGAAAACACACACTCCAATAACAAAAGGATTAGTTTCCAAGTGTATTCGGCCTGTATATGAACAAGACTCAATTTTGGATTGGTGGTTACTGGCCAGCCAAACAATTTTGCAATATAATGAAAACCCAAACATTAGAAATCACAATTCAAGTGTCATGCAATTGTGTATTTTGTTAAAATATGAATACAAAATATACACAAGAGCTGCAGAATATGATTTGAGCATAACTGGAGTCATTTGATACAATGAAGGGGATAGCCGTTTATTTCATCAATTAGATAGTTGTTCTACTTAATTTACACAACCGCTTTATTAACTAATGACAATTTATAACTAACTACTCTTTGTTAAAGTCACTTATGACTTTACTACGTTGACCTTTAGTATTGGAGTGTGGATTACCCACACCCCTCCCCCAACTATACATTACTATATTTAACCATCTACCCACCCTTACATTAAATATTCAAAATCCTAGAAAAAAAAAAATCCATGAAATACATATCCTAAGGAAACCCGCCATGCACTTCCTTTGATTCCAAGGATCGTACCTAAGGTAAACCAGTGTTCCACGGGGACGTGTTCCCCAAGGTGGGGGATGTGCTTCCTCTCCCCCCCATGCTCCCGAGACGGGGAAACTTTCCCCACGTCCCTTTTTTTGGAAAACTTGGGGAAACTTTATGGGGGGCGTTTTTCTGGTGACAAAATGCGTCTCTCTTGTGGAGGGAATGAGGGAATGCAAGAGGGATGCGTCCCTCGAATTTTTTCAGTAATAACAATTAAAAAAACAATTTTCGTATTTCACTGCTTTCTATGTTTATTTTCAGTTCAGTTTTCTATGGTTGTTTTAGACTTCAACATAATGTCATTGTCATATGATGAATTTACTTTTTGATGTGCATTGCGTAGTTTCAATTGTCAAATGATGAATTTAATTTAGATGTACCTTGCATAATATTAATGCTCATTGCCAAATGATAGAATTTAGATGGAACATTGCATAATGTCAAATGATAGATTCAATTTAGTAATTTATTTTTAGATTTACATTGATGATTGTAGAAATGTCAAATGATAATTTTGATTCACAATAGTCTTATACGAAATGATGATCATATTTAGATGTGCATTTCATAATTAATAAGATTTACTATCTACTAATTTAGTTATTACCATATTGTTGGGAATTTTTTTTATTTTGTTTTTTTTTAATAATTTTATAATTTTTATGGCTCTGACGTCGCCCCATTTCTCTGAAATTTCCCTAAATTTTGGGGTTGCTTATATATGTCCCCCTTGTACGTATCCCTGCTCCCGCGTTTCCCCATCCCGGAAACTCGGTGGAACATTGAGATAAACCAGGTTCCACATAAGCTCAAAGATTTGTCAACATAGACGCAAGGCCATTACAACAATATACTTGTTAAGAACTGAACATGTCACTCGTCGACATTGAACCTAGGTGGGGAAGATAACACTCCTCTCTACCACCCAAGCTAGACCCAATTGACCTTCTTACAATGATTATTACAATTTACAACAATAACATAAAAGGTCAGTATTATATTTACAACTGCTCATCTCTCTAGATTCTTAGACGAATGAAGATACTCCATCAAACTGCCATTTCCTCCAATTTTTTAAGGCAAAATAAATCCCCACCTAAACAATCATCTTGCCATCTTTTCTTCCAAAGCAAGAATCCACCTAAGTAAAAAATCTTGTCATCTCTTCTTAATCAAGCAAGATTGAATTTATTTAACAGGTCTGTGAAATTTTCAATCTGAAAAGCCTACAGTTGCAGTGATAGATTTATTCCTCCTACTTATTATTTCATTAAGTTATTTACAGAAATCTATCGGTAAATTTCGAAATAAATACTACTGCAACATTCACAATTGTATATGCAGAGAAGTAAACGGTAAAGGACATAAGCACAAGAATCAATCACATGTAAACAGTTGTTTTTGGACAATTGTCCCCGGAAAAACCCAATGTGGGAAAACTGGTGCAACAGATGAGGGTTTTATGAAATACTTCACCAAATGATTCTTTACAAGGAATATACTAGCAGACAAAATCTGAAAGCCCTTGAGACAGAATTCTCGACTTCTCCTGACAAATTCCTGACACCCTGATTAGCCTCTACTTCTCTCTGTGCATGTCTGTGTGTTTCTCTGCATTGGACTACATAAGACTGCGTAGGCTCTGCGTGGGTTCACTGCGTTGCAGCCCTATGCTGCGTCCTATGACCCACTGTGTCCCTCTATCCCTGACCTCAGTCACTTTTGAATCCCTCCTCCTGCTTCTGCAACTCTCCGCCCTGCAACTCACCCACTGAGATCGAATTCTATTACTTCAGAATTGATCTCCTTCGGGTACTGAGTGTATGCTTGGCTTGTTTTCCAAATGAACCTCAAGCCCTCTTTTATAATCTTCTCGTTGATGAATCAACGACCCAGATTAGAAGTCTAATCAATGGCTAAAATTAAAACTTGACTTGATCTTTGTTTTCTAGAAGATTCACACTCTGACTTATTAATACCCTTTAATTATTTAATTTCCCTAAGTTTAGACTTAGGGTCTCCAATAAAATACTTAATTATTTTAATAAGTCATGAACCGAATGGAATTTCCACAAACGGTTTCTAGGCTCTTTGGAATATTGATGTCCAAGCCTCCTTACAAAGTTTGGGACTTGGAACACTTTCTGATGCTACAAAAATCAACACTCCCTCTTAGCGAGGAAGGTGTTCAAACCATAGTTTTAAAAACCAGAACCGGTGACCGGACCGGTGGACCTAATGAACCGGGTTTCTAACCGGAACCAGTCTAACCAGGAGCAGTCAGATCTCAATGAACCGGTTTAAAAAAAATACATTAAATAATTATTTTTTTAATAAAAAAAACTATTTTTAAGATTTGCAACCATGATTCCAAGCCAATAGAGACAAAATATGCAAAGTTTGCTCATTTATATACCATGCAAAGGTGAATATATCGAAATGGCACTGAGTGCAATACATATCATCGAAAAATACATAAGAAATGAGGCTCCAAATGGCCCATAAAGTCCAAAAACAATGCTACAAGCTATGAGGCCATTGGCCTAATACAAGACTACATATTAGTGATCAACAACATAATCACTCCTCATCATGATCAAAATTATCACCACTACTAGACAAGTGATCATCAGCATGAGCTACATAAATAATATGGCTCAAAGTTTGAGGACTCCTAAAACTCCTCTACAACTTTAGTAGTAGTAGTAGTAGCAAAAATAGACATCAAAACTACAAATCACTGAGCAACATGGTCTCTCATGAAACTCATCATTGATTCATCGCTACTAGAAATGGGATCATCAACATGAGATACATAAACATTATCTAGCTCAAAGTCTTCAGACTTGGATTGCTCAACCTTATAACATGATAGAAATTGTAAAAGTTTAACATGCCTAACCAATGATTTTGGTTTGAGTGAAGAGTTCATCTCCTCAACCTTAAAATGCGGTAGAAAAAGATTAGCATGCCTAACCAGTTGTTTTCCTTTGATTGAAGGGTACATCAAGGTTCTTAAAGGACTTCATGCTTTTGATCAAATGCCAATATCATTCCCTTACACATGATAGAATCAAATGGAAACATTGCAAATTCCCAAACCATGAAACCCTGAAAACCATTAAGTCTGCTGAATTTTGAGTGAAACCTAAAATTCTAGTTTCTCCATATGAAATCTAATGAGGTCGAAACCACTCTTAAACATCCTGAGTCATTTCATGGTAATGTTAAAAATTTAAGTAAAAGGATGAAAATGAAAAATTTAAGTAAAAGGATGAAATGTCACTTTTACTTTAAGAATTTAACATTACCATGAAATTTCAAGGCTTCCCTTACCTCCACATCAGCCCTAAAACCCATTTCTGGCCGTGCGTGGGTCCGCATAGGGAAAGAGTAGCTAAATGAACCCCCCCTTGGCTCCAAATCAGCCCTAAAACTTAACTACGGCCGTGTGTGGGTCCGCGTAGGAGGTTAGCACCTAACCGGCCGGTTAGGTCCGGTTTTTTCCAAAAACAGGCGAAATGCCCTCTTAAGCCGGGTTGCTTGGCCGGTTTCGACCGCTGGGCCATCTGACCGGCCGGTTACCGGTTCAAACCGGCCGGTTTTTAAAACTATGGTTCAAACAATATGCCTGTTGCATGTTGTTCTACTTTTGAAGCACCCTCTGCGTTGTTGATCTCCGGACATTGCCCCTAATCTGCGCGCTCCTACCTTCTGTACTACTGCCCATGACACTGCCACTGTCACTGCTGCATCTGTACTGTAGCTCCCTATGAATCCTGATCCTATCCACTCCTACTACTGGAATGGATTCTTGATCATCCCCATCTTCTCTCTGAAGTAGACAAACTTAGTCTTCCCCAGAGCTTTCGTGAGAATGTCTGCCAACTGTTCTCCTGTTGGAGTGTACTGCAACTTAACAACTCCACGTTGTACATAGTCCCTGATGAAGTGACACCTGATGTCAATGTGCTTTGACCAATCATGAAATACACGATTTTTTAGAGAGCTTGATGCAACTCTGATTATCGCATAAGATAGTGGTCACTTCCATTTTCTCCTTTAGTAGGTTCACAAGCAATTTTCGAAGCCATATGGCCTCACATGAAGTTGTGCTAACTGCCATATATTCTGTCTCTATTGAGCTCAGTGCCACACATTTATGTTTGCTGCTGCACCAGGAAGTCTTTCCTAATCCTAGACTTAAACAATACCTACTGGTACTCTTCTGATCCACTGGACTCCAGCCCAATCTGCGTCAGTGAACCCACTCAACTTGACATCACTGCTACGGTTGTACTTCAATCCAAGCTCAATTGTTCCTTGAAGGTACCTAGGAACATGCTTGGTTGCTACCCAATGAGCCCTCTTAGGTTCTACCATGAATTGACTAAGGGTATTTACAGCGTAACAGATGTCTCGCCTTGTGTTTACCAGATACATCAATGATCCTATGAGTTGCCTATGCAAAGTAGGATCAGTCTCATCATCTTCAGATGTGTCGATTTTCTTCCAGTTGGTTATCATTGGAGTCATCATGGGTCTACAATCCTCCATATGAAATCTCTTCAGAATCTCTATAGTATATCTTCCTTGTCCAAGAAAGATCTCCCCCTTCTGCTGCCAAACTTCCAACCCCAGAAAATAGTGCATCAGCCTCCATATGAAATCTCTTCAGAATCTCTGTAGTATATCTTCCTTGTCCAAGAAAGATCTCCCCCATCTACTACCAAACTTCCAACCCTAGAAAATAGTGCATCAGCCCTAGATCCTTCATGTCAAATTTCGCAGCCAAATTTTTCTTGCAGTCTATGATGAACCTCGATGATCCTGACAAAAATAGATCATCTACATATAAAACCAGTATCAAGGGCTCACTCCCTACCCTCAAATAGAAGAGATTGGGATCTGCATCACTCTTGACGAATCCCATTTTCTGCAAGTAGCTTTCAATTCCACCATACCAGGCTCTAGGAGCTTGCTTTAGTCCATACAAGGCTTTCTTTAGCCTGCACACATAGGTCTTTTGATCATGCGTCTCGAAGCCTTCTGGTTGTTCTATATACACCTCTTCCTCTATCACCCCATTCAGGAATGTCGTCTTGACGTCCATCTGGTGAATCTCCCATCCCATCTGCGCAACAAGGGATATCACGGATCTAATAGAGGTGTATCTGGCTACTGGGGCGAAGGTTTCTTCATAGTCGATCACTTCCTTCTGAGCATACCCCTTAGCCACAAACCTGGTTTTAAATTTCTCGATGCTGCCATCTGCAGCATACTTGACCTTGTAGATCCACCTTGATCCTACAAATGATCTCTCCTGCGGTCTGGGGACCACTTCCCAGACATCATTCGTCATGATGGAATTGTACTCTTCCACGATTGCATCTACCAACACCTGGTCTTGAGCTGCTTCCCGAAAACTGGAAGGTTCTCCGACTTAAGCAACCAAGGCTTGATACCTCTCAGGCTGCTGACGTTGTCTCTTCTCATTTCGGGGGACTCCGACAAAGTCTTCTGCATCTTTCAGAATTTGTCGTAGCTCCCTGCTCGTTCTCCCACTGGTGGTGGGCGGATTTACCGGCTCTCCCTCTTGCAAGTCCTCGGGAGACACGTCTCTTGGATCCCCATGCCTTGGAGAGGCAGTTGAATTCTCTACGCTGGTTGTTGAGGTTGAACTAGCGGATCCTCCTCAGACTACGTAGCAAAAGGTAACTCGTGAGATCTTCTGAAGGCCTTCTCCTCCATGAATTTCACATCGCTTCGCACTACGACTTTCCTGCTCTCAGGAATGTAGATGCGATATGCCTTTGCATTCTCACTGTATCCTACCAGATACCCCTTTTCCGCAGTCATTTCCAACTTCTTCCTCTTCTCACTGGGCACATGGTAGTAAGTTGTACTGCCGAAGATCCTAAAGTGACTCACTTCAAGCTTGCTGCCAGTGAAGACACTTTTCGGCGTGATCTTTCCTAATGCAGCGTGAGGAGCCTTGTTCTAAACATAGACAGTTGTATTACAAGCTTCAACCCACAAAAATTTGGGCATGTCTTGATCATACAGCATCGCCCTTGTCGCTTCAACAATAGTCCTGTTTTTCCTTTCTGCCACACTAGTCTACTCCGGATTGTATGGAGTTGTCCACTCTCTTCTGATACCTTCCCTTGTGCAGAACCCAGTGAATTCCTTGTCTATGTATTCACCACCATTGTCTGAACGCAGCACCTTGATCCACTTTCCTATCAGATTTTCTACCAGAGCTTTAAACTCTTTAAACCGATTGAAAACTTCGTCCTTGGACTTCAAAAAGTAGATCCAAGTTTCACTGGAATGGTCATCAATAAAGGTGACGAAGTACTCGGCACCATTAAGAGCTCTAGTGAACATTGGTCCACAGATATCCGAGTGTATCAAGTCCAATACACCCTTGGCCCTATTGTTGCTTCTCTGATATGCTACCTTGGCATATTTTCCTAATACACACCCTTTGCAGACATCGTCCCGTTTAGTGCTCAGTTTTGGAACTCCTGTGACAGGCTTCTTTAGAATTTTTAACGCCCCATGATGCAAATGTCCCATTCTTCTGTGCCATAGCTCATTCAGGTCTGTTTCATCAGTGCTCCCAACTAGTGCGATTAGGGATTCAAGTTGCAACTTGTAAAGTTTGTTGCTTCTTACTTCGATCTGTGCTTTCTTCTTCCAACTGGGGTGTTTGACATAGACCCTGTTGCCAATAAATTAAACGTCATAACCTCGTTTTTGAAGATGAGACACTGAGAGCAAGTTCATCCCCAACCCGGGCACATGCAGTACATTAGTGGCCCAGATCTGATTTCCAACCTCGGTCTGAAATACTGCGGTACCTCTTCCAATCGGGGTACATTTTGCTTTATTACCCATGGTTATTTTAAAACTCATCTGCTCCTCTCGGTAGTTGGAAACATATTCCCAAACTCCCGTCATGTCAGCATAAGCTCCACTGTCAATGTACCAAACATCAGAAGAAGCAGTGCTTGACATGCAAGCAAATTCTTCTCCAAGTCTGGATACCAGAACAAAAACATCGTGATCCATCTGTTCTATCATGCTTCTTTCCCTCCCTGGAGAACTGCGTGAACCCTTTTGAGTTGCTGTTGCAATGTCAAACTTTCGTCCACTTGTTGATTCTCCATTCCTGTTACTCAACTCTGGCTCTGATACCATGTGAATTTTCAATTTGAAAAGTCTACAGTTGCAGTGATAGATTTATTCCTCCTATTATTTCAATAATTTATTTACAGAAATCTATCTGTAAATTTCGAAATAAATACTACTGCAACATTCACAATTGTATATGCAGAGAAGTAAACAGTAAAGGACATAAGCACGAGAATCAATCACATATACACAGTTGTTTTTGGACAATTGTCCCCGGAAAAACACAATGCAGGAAAACTGATGCAGCAGATGAGGGTTTTATTAAATTCTTCAGCAAATGATCCTTTACAAGGAATATACTGGCAGACAAAATCTGAAAGCACCTGAGACAGAATTCTCAGCTACTCCCAAAAATTCCTGACACCCTGATCAGCGTCTGCTTCTCTCTGTCTCTGAAACCGGATTCATTAGGGAGGGGCCAAGAATCCCGAATCTTATGTATCCGATACGATACTGAGGGATCCGTACCCGATTCTCCGGATTCGGCCATATCCGTATAGGGTACGTCGAATCTCGACCATACCCTATACGGATACGGCCGAATCCCGTACAGACGGATTCGCGCGACCAAAAAGTGCGAATTTGAGTTATAAAAATCGGATTTCTCTCATTCTTTCTCACTGATTTTTGTTTATGAAGTGAACAAGGAGCAAGGGTTAGCAAGGAGAAAGGGATTTTTTTCAAAGAGATTCAAGTAGTGGTGAGCATGATGATCAGAATGAGGACAGTGATGCTGATTATGATGATGAGGATTGATGACTCATTGACTCTGACTCATTAAGGCTTCAGGCTTGTAGTCTTGTAGACTGTAGTTTTTTTGCATTTTCTATTTCTATTTGCCATTCGCAGTGTACTTATGTAACACATTTTGATTCTAATGACTTAATGAGAAAACTACAGTATCTTACTATCTTGTCTTTCTGAGTAAATTTGACAATTGTATGATGTATCAATGTATCATATATGAGTATCTAAGATCTTAAATCTATGTTTGAATCAATGAATTTGTATGAATTTGTGTAAAAAATATCTAGTTTTTAATATATTAATATATATATTTTTTAATAAAATAATATATAACGTATCATATCCCGGAAGTGTCCTATTCCGGGGGTCACCGTATCCCAAATCCGATTCTCGAATCCCCGTATCAGGTGACTTAGCTCTTTGTGCATGTCTGTGTGTTTCTCTGCACTGGACTGCGTAAGTCTGCGTAGGCTCTGCGTGGGTTCACTGCGTTGCATCCATGTGCTGCCTCTTGTGACCCACTACGTTCCTTTGTCCCTGACCTCAGTCACTTCTAACTCCCTCCTCCTTCTGCTTCTGCAACTCTCCACCCTGCAACTCACCCACTAAGATCGAATTCTATTACTTCATAATTGATCTCCTTCAGGTACTGAGTGTATGCCCGGCTTGTTTTCCAAATGACCCTCAAGCCCTCTTCTATAATCTTCTCGTTGATGAATCAACGACCCAGATTTGAAGTCTAATCAATGGTTAAGATTAAAACTTGACTTGATCTTTATTTTCTAGAAGATTCACACTCTTACTTATTAATACCCTTTAATTATTTAATTTCTCTAAGTTTAGACTTAGGGTCTCAATTAAAATAATTAATTATTTTAATAAGTCATGAACTGAGTGGAATTTCCACAAAAGGTTTCTGGGTTCTTTGGAATACCGATGTCCAAGCCTCCTTACAAAGTTTGAGACTTGGAACAGTTTCCAATGCTACAAAAATCAACAAGGTGAAGTAATCCAACTTATTTGCTCGGCCAGAAACACAAGTTTTTTATTTAAAAACGGTCTCTTTCATGTGCCTCAAATACACCATCTTTGTCCTTTGTTTCATAAACTATAAGGGTAAATTCCAACATTCTGACAATTTATAATTCTTTTTACTGACCTAGAAATTATGAACAGTATATAGTAAAGGTTTTTGATGGCTCACTTTCTGTTATATTTTTAAATTTATTTTCATGCCAGCAATTGTTCTATGAAAGCAAATTCATGAAATAATCTTCAGAAAATATATTATCTCCTACAATCCCTAACAAATTTTCTGCCTTAATACTTCAGAATAATGAAATTGCCTTAAGGTTTGTTTGTGTTCTAGGAAAAAGTACAATTTTTTGTTTCTTTTGTGCTACAGTGAATGCAAATGTCAGCATCAGTCTTGTAGCTCACTATCTGTGTCTGCTATCACAATAGTCTAAAGACAACTGGACCAAGTTTTGTGTGGGTATTTTCATTCTTCTCTGGGTTATGTTATTTGCAAGCTGACAGCCCCAAGTCTCTAGTACATTTGAAGGTTCATGTTCCTGTACTGACATGTTTGCTGCATCTTTCTACAATCAAATTTTGTGGGAATTGTTTCTTTCTTTGATTTGTTCTCTAATTTTGTGGCCCTGGTATGTGTTTTCGTGTGCTGTAAATCACATAGACCTACACATTTGTATCCCTGTAAGGCTAGGATTTCTTCCTTTCAGAAACTCGTGTCATCTTCCAAAGACGTAACATGGTTTTGCTAGTGGTGGGCACAACTCTTTTGTCCTGCTACAGAACTTTGAAAGCAGGGTCTGGGATTGTGTTATGTTTCACTAAAAAGACACAATTCTACAATATACATTTTTTTCTCCTCTCACCACATGCAATGTCCATTTTTTTTGCTCACAATCAAATAATAATAGGAAGCGGAACACTAGGATGGGCAACACTACGAGCTACATGGCCCCCAAGCAACTGTACAGGTTGTGAAGCTGATGCGCTTGGAATCCAGCTAACAATAGCAGGGAATGGGAGTGGCATCTCAACAAAATCAACGTCTTGAGTCCCATAACCAAATGGGACCAAAATGTTCAACCTCCATGTGCTCTAAAGCCATTGCTCCATCTTCCAAATTATCTTCTTTTGAAAAAAAAAAAATTTCTTTTTGGTAACCCAGAGGAACCAGCAGCCCGCCTGACACGTAACTACTACTAGCCAACCTCTGTGGGGCTACGATATGTCCTCCTCCCCACAGCCCGGGTCACAACAGGGGGGATTTGAACCTGGGTCTTTCGAGTTACAACAATTTCACATTTCTCGGATTAACCAATTGAGCTGCCCCCCCGGGACATCTTTTGGATTGTTGTCTCAAGTCTTATATGTTCAATTATTCTTCACCACCTCACAATAATTGGACCACCCTCAAGTTGTAATGCACATAAACTATGCCTATTACCTAGTTTACGCATTCAGCATGTTTCTTGTCCACTGTGGATGAGGTAGTAGGTGCTCCAATACCTCTCTGCAAAAGAAGTGTCTGCACCCTCTGAAAGCATGCTCACTGCCAAACATCACAATTGCAAAGAAGAACTCCCATACTTGTTTCACCATTGGGGATTCATCTTACCTCAATCTTTCGTTGCATGGACTAAACCAAATGGTTATGTGCATTGATGTACATGCTCAATTGTAGTCATATGAGATCACACTCATCCTTATCATGAACTAGTTTGTTTATTGTAATCATAGATTTGATCTGAACCTCAAGATCTATGTGCAGTATTCTCTTCACCCCACCACCAAGCATTGGTTGATCCATCATCCAACAACAATGAAAACTAATATTTTGGTGGAAGGACACATGCCATGTCATGGAGTGGTACTTCAACTTATCCAATTGTTTGACCACCTCTCTACGAATATGATAATATAATATTGCATCTTTAGGCTCAATAATATCTTTGATTTGGCCTAGTATGTTATCCATCTATTTATTCACCTCCCTGACAACTAGTTGATCTCAATCTACAAATCAAATCATATTACAAGTAGGCTTTGTGAACTACTAAACATACCTAACCTGTGTCCAACACTGATTGTCAAGATAACTCTCTTATCAAATGCAAGCAATCCCAACTATGTTAGAACTAGAATTCAGTAGCAAATAATATCAAGCAGATACCAAGCAAGGGACACCAAGATTTTGCACTCAAGTACACAAGAGTTTGCATTCAAGAAACTGACAAAGGGGAGATCCTATTCAATTATTCCATTCCCATGTATATTTCTATTGTACAATCACTCTATATAACAATAGGTGACCATAATATATTTAATTCAGCCACATGTATAACTATCTCCCATAGTCTCTCCATGAATCTCTCAACTAATCTGCATCACTAACTTCTCTCTTACATAGACTTTTAAGTTTGTTCTACATCATTACAAAGCCATCATATAATTTAGATATTATTCGTGATTCACAATTGGGATTTAATTGTTCATACTCTCCCTTAATGAATACTTGTGATCTCAATACTCAATCACCATCATCTGTCCCTTCAATTGATCTTTTGAACTAGTCCAATCTTCAGTTTCATCTTCTATGATTTCTATCTTGAATATTTTTTTTCTTTTGTCTTTTACAATCTTTGCTTTTGCTCTTCTTCATTCTCAATCTTTGAACTTCTTCAGTGTTCATCTTGTAACTGCAAAATTTAAACAGTCCACTAAAAGGCATGGGTTGCCAACCATTATATCTATCAGTTCTCTGGGAAATTTTTTCTCATACATGATTCATCAACCATTCTTGAATCACAAATATTCATACCTGTATCTTTTACTTCTACATCTTCATCAATAATTATCCGAGGTTTTCTTTAGCTTGCCCATAGCCACACTCTAGAGTTTTATGGATCACCATCAACCATTACAGCCTCTAGATTTTACATAGGTTTACCCTTAACCGAGCAAGTAGACAACAAATTCCTAATGAAAGATTCAGAATTTGAAAAAGTAGGACGAACGAAGATGAAGAGAAGAAGATGCAAACTCCGTGACAGAAGAAGATGATAAAGGAGAGTATAAGCATGCTAAAAGAATAAGAAGATGGACTCCTCATAATGAACAAAAGAAGCAAGAAAATGGACTCCACCCACCAACATACCAGCCAATCCCTCTCTAGTCTTCAAAAGGAGCAAAAGATGTCACATAATAGCTAACAAATCATTATTTCCAAGCTTAAGTAGCTCCAATTTAGAGTAAGTAAGAAAAATATAGTTGATGACACTATGGTTGGTGATGAATTTTATGATATTATTCCCTTTCTTGTACAATGCAAAAATCCATTTCTAGTAGGCTTCTTCAATTAAATAATAAGATGCATCAAAAAGTTCAATATGTACATTAAAGTTCAAACGCCTTGAAATACACGCTCAATGATTTCTCTTGCTACCTTACTATTAAGTACATTATCGGTAATGACTTAAATGACATTGTATAGCCCAATTCCTTGAAGGGACCTCTAAATAAGGGCTTTGCAATATTAGCATCGATGTTTTAATAGCCTCAGTATTCATGGGTGCAAGGAAGACCACAACAACAAAAACACCAAGAACATTTAGCAACGGCCCACCTTTAACATGTGTCCAGCCATCAAATATAATAGATACTTCAATTCAAGAACTTGAAAACTATCCTAAAGAATTATGGATTCTTACTTTTTTCCTTCTCCACTAACTAGATTCTAGTTTTTTCATCCCTCAAGTTCTTGTATCCTTTAGGGGCATTTTTTTATGAAGGTAACCATATCATGCCAATAGAGGGAGTATAGCACATGCATAAAAACAATAAACGACAAAGATACTTCCTCACACAAGTATGTAAATTGGTGTAAACTTCGTCCTACTTATTTTTTAATTTACTGGTCCCACACCCTCTCCCCCTTCCTAAGTATCATGACATAGTTTCACAATGGTGTTAAGTGATTTTTGCATTTATCTTCACCATAACTTCCACCTTGATCCCATTCATCCCCATCTACTCCATCACCTCCATAGAATAGAACATCATGAACATTCCTTTTTCTTACTACCCATCAAGACCATTAGAATAAACAAATGAAAGTATAGTCTTCATACCCATCATGCTCCTAAGAAAAACCTACAATAGAATGAAGGAGCAAAAGGAATGGAAAAGAGTTGGAGACGAAAGCATTTGGCATTGCATAAATATACAAATAAACACAGTGCAAACATAACCAGGGGACAATGGGCTTAGGGCTCACCTCTTTGGCCTTCAACCATAGTTAAATATTGACTATGTCAAACTTTAATCTCCCCTTGAAGCTCTTGCAAATCTACTTTCCTCAAACACTAGAAAGAATCCCACTCAAAACCCAAGCAAACATGAGCGCAATGAGTGATAAAATGAGAGAAAATGGATTCAACGAGTTCTTTGGGGTTTGCATTGATCCATAAACCCTAGCCATAAGTTGTGAGAACTACTAGGGGCTTCACTTGGTCATGAAATGAAATAAAACATTGTAGTAATTACACAAGGGCATTTTGATTTAGTTCAAGAGCACTACATGAGAGCATCAAGTATGGACCCACATTGCACAATGATCAGTACAAAAACACACAAGGCTCCACTTAACAGGGAAGGGGTTCAGCTCAAGGGTGCAATTCAGACAGTGAATACAAAGGATTCAACAGATTCCAGGGATTGCATTTTAGAAGGCCAAAGTGAAGTTCCTAAGACATATTCAGCCAAATATATATATATATATATATATATATATATATATATATTGGACTATGCTTTGGACGCACTCCAATTCAACATAGGTACAGCTCCCCACAATGTTGTTTTAACCCTTTAATTTACTATGCCAATACCTGGAAAGTTCAAATCTGCAGTATTCGTAGCCACAACTGCATGTGTAACCTCCCAATATATACAAATTAGTATGCAATGATGCATAATGTTAAAATCAACTAGACATATGTTCCAAGTAGGTATGCCTGCCTACATTGACAATAACAATATTACAGAGAATCAAGTTGGAGAAAGAGCATCTATCCAAACAACATCAAGAACACTCAACTTTCTGAAAAATTCAACCACTTGAATCTAGGTTATGGACAGTGTGTCACTGGTGAATGTCATCTAGGAGTGCCTCAAGACAAAAATAACACCTTAAAGTCCACAGGAAAAACGGTACCAAATGACAAGGAAAACCAAATGTGGATTATTTAAATGTCTCGTTGTACATGTAATACACCACCAACCCAACATGTACAAGTAAATCAATGGGCATCGTATTTATATCCATGCAGAGTCGCAGACAACCAGCATGTGTGTCATTGCAGATGCAATCAGCGTAATTGTTATTGGATAAATTGCCAATTGTGAAAATTCCACAATGGAAATTTCTACTGCAGCAAGCGATATTATTTCTTCTACTTGTTAATTCTGAATCAAGTTATTTACAGTGTTACCTAGTAAACATCAAAATAAATTCTACTGCAGCCTTCACAACATAAAAATACTGCGGAAACAAAATACTGAGCAGGAAAGAAATAATCACACAAACACAATGAACACCGTTGTTTTTGGACAATGTCCCCCGGAAAACCCAATGTGGGAAAACCAGTGCAACAGCTGAGGGTTTTAATTATTATGCAGTAGTTTCTGAATACAAATCTTTGGATGCCCAAACAGGCAAACCGATATAGAGAAAAATCTAACAAAGAGATAGTGAGAAATTATCTCACACTGTCACTGGCGATCCGACATTGATCCAGCCTTTGAATGGCTAGCCCCACGCTGCCTCTGCGTCACAGCCTCTAGGGACTGCATCACCCCTCTAGCTGATCGATCTGCTGAGTAGAGACTCGGATCTCTGGCCCTCCAATCTCACACCCTGGCTCCCAGCACTAGATCTGGACTGCTCCTCAGCAAAACTGCAGATCTCTTCAGAGGCTCTGCGCTGCCCATCGTGGAACTGCGCAGCCTCTCTGAACTTCTCAATGCCTCCTCTGCAATGTATTCACCGGATCAAGAAAAACTTCCACTGGCAAACTATCCCTGCCCCTCACCACAAGAAATCTCTCGATCTCACTCCAGCAACTGCTGTGCTGCTCTCTTCAGAATTCGATCTCTAAATCTCTCGATATTTTTTCCAAATGCCCATCGAGCTCCTTCTTATAATCTCTTGTTGACATATCAACAGCCAAGATTAAAACATAATCAAAGGCTAAGATTAAGTGGGAGTCGATCCTTGTCTTCATCTAGAAGATTCACACCCAATCTAATTAATATCTTTTAATTATTTCCTTTTCCTAAGTTTAGACTTGGGAATCCATTAAAAATAATTAATTATTTTAATTAAATCCTCTCCGGGTGGAATTCCCCAAAACGATTTCTGGGTATTGTGGAAAGCATGTGTCTTAGCCTCTCTGCAAAATCTCGAGGCTAGAGCACATTCGATGCTACAAAAATCAACACCAATCTGGTCATGAGTTCAAATCACGAAGACTCTAAACAATTGCACACAAAACACCACACACGTCCCAACAAATAAAGTCACGAGAAGAAAACTGGAAATTAACTTCTAAAGGCTTTGTCTGGTATAAGTCCATCTTTTGAATGGTGCTCACTCCTGACAGTTATCCTGAGCTTTTTATTGATAACAAAGCCATAACCACCAAAAGAATTAATTGAAGCACAAAAGGTTTAAGGAAAAGATCCCATCAATATCTCAAAAGAAGCATAGTTAATTCATTGTTGGAAGTTTTGCACGCTAAAGAGTTCACGTGAGGCCTTCGACTTCCTTTCATTTTAATTTTTTTGCCTTCGACAAAACGTTTAATAATAAAAACGTCTCATTGTACTTTTTCCAGGGAAATTATTTACAAAATAAAATCTACTAGACAACAAAACTTTCTAGAGGCCTAACAAATATAAGTTTTAGAATCAAAGAACCCCACCTTACTGATCAGTGGAACCTAAAGGTTGGAAAAAGGCTTATACCAGCAAAAGTTCCAGAACCCAAACCATTGGACAATTGAGACAAGATGAACCTCACTAGAACAACTTAAATTGGATTAGATTGAACTTTTTAGTCTACAGGGACCAAATACAGAATAGGACCTACACCATTTTACAGTGCTAACAATTGCAAAAACTCACCCAAAATTATGAAAACTACACCCAAAGCCCCATAAACACTTCTAGATGACATTCTTAAACAGTTTTAGGGGATTTTTATAACGGTGGGCAAGAAAAGATAATCATCAATAGCTGAGAATCACTTATGACCTCTTCAGCCACAGCTTTTTTCAATTTGTTTTTACATTTGGTTTGTACTTCTGTAATTTTCGTAAACTCAGAGGTGCCTACTCCTGGCACATGAAATATATAGCAATCCAAATGACTATCTTCTAGTCATATTTTGTTATTAACACAACCTCTTGCCTATGGTATGCATAGCAATCGTATTGATTGTTTTCTGGTCAACTATGGACACTGGACAAAGGGACACTAATACAAATTCTTTTGTTTTATGATCGTCACCAACAGAAAGTGTAGTTAGTTTTATCAGAAGGCATCTCAAAGACAGCCTCGATCATAATAGTTGAGATTTTGTTATTATTTTTGTATTCTAGGAAGGTTCAAGATGGTCCAGATTTTGTATAATTGGGGCCCTCACATCTCACAATTCCTCAATCAGAGTAGTTAAGATTTTGTTATTAGTTTAATATTATGGAGGTAAAATTTTGAACCCTTATAGTGCTCTCGATAACCTTGGGAGAACAAGGAGGAGATGCACATATAGCAAGTTCCTAATGAAAATAGCTTCATGAAATGTCTAGGGTTTGCACAACCCTGGAAAAACCATACAGTTCATCAGAACATGACTGCAATTGGTAGAGTGGATATCATGTGTTTGCAGGAAATCAAAATGATGGAATCCTTATCTCTTATAAGTTATCTGGCCATGAGCTCATTGCATTTATTGTTATCACCTTGATGAGGAAAGGTGGTATCACCACTCTTAAATCCCCTCAACTTGCCCTTCTGGTTGTTAAGTGAAGCATTGACATGCTGCACTACACAAAGGTAGGTATGGACTCTTTAATGATCAGACATTGGCCATGGTTAACATTTATACTTCCAATGATGCCATTATTATGTTGATGTAAGTAGCATCAGAAGGTCTTCTACAATTGCTTGGTGTCTTAGCATGTGGACAACATTATTGTGCCTTTTCTAGTGATTTATCTCTTCTTTCCTAAGTTTAACTTAAGAAAAATGCAATAATTAAAGTCAATTAATTATTGTGGACTATTGAGTTATTTTCTAAGGATAAATAATTTAATTATTTGAGTGACTTAGAAATAATCTGAACCGTTAATCTTCAAGATGTCTCTAGAAGGAAGATTCAATATGTTTCTAGAGGAGAGATTGGGGTAAGAGATTTGGTATAAATGGAGGCTAGCAAAGGAGGTGAAAACACAATGAAGAGCACAAGAGTGTGTGTGAATCATCACAAGGGAATGATTTTCTCTGCAGCGTGAGTGGCTTAGTGACAAGTGCGAGAGGAGGAGAAGTGCGAGTGGGTTTGAACGAATCCAGAAGGGCCGAGTTAGAGGAGATTGCAAGGCCAAGTTGCTGGAAGGAGATCAAGTTTGTCTGGAGGAGGCCGAGTCGCTGGAGTGTTGGGATTTTCTCAGTGCGCATTAGTGGCAGGACACAGATCGAGTTACTGGAGGGTGCAGGCCTGATGGCTAAAGGTCGATTTCTTTAGAGTGATTTCATTTGAGGCAGATTTCCTGGGGGTCAATTTACCTTGGCCGAATTCATTATGAGGGAGCTGACTTGCAGGTTCCAAATTGTATTTCTTCATGCAGGTTCCAAATTATATTTCTTCATGTATCTTTGTGGGTCGGAAAAATCAGATTTTCCAAATAATGAAATGAGTCAATGACGAAGAATTCTTTGTGGGTTAATTAATTTTGCAATGTGTGATTGATCTCTCTGGTTTATTTCTGCTGCATATTTTAATTCTAGAAGTTAAACTTAAAGATACCAGTGATTTTATTTTCTGGTGATTCAGTTCTTATTTGGGTAAATAAATAACAAACTGGTGATAAATTAAATCGCCATGAGAAAATAAATCTGGCTGGTATTAGAAATTTAACATGAAAGAATAGTTTTCTAGTGTTGGATGGTTGATGAGATGTGAAATGGCTTGTGACTAGTTTCATCATGCTAGTATGATGAGTTTGAGTCATCCAACACACCTAGGTAACTTGGGACCTTGTCATCAAGTGAGTTTACTCTAGGAGGTTTTTTCTCACTTGGTTAATTATTATATCCTTACGGGGACTTAATAATTAATTGAGTTTTTTCCTCCCACCATAACCTCAAAGCCAGAGTACGTCTTGAAGGCGAGACCTTGGGTGAGTCCTAGTGTCTAGAGTCATTGTATATTACCATACTAGATCGCTCGTAAATTTCCGGGAGTTTGGTTAGGTCTAGGGGTCTTTTTTATTTTATTTTTAATTTCCTGCAAGGTGGAAATTTGAATAAAATATGAATGTAATATGTAATAAATGATGTCTAGAGAAGATGTATGGGGTATGTGCACTCAAAATTACACCTCTCACCCTCAACTTTCTACTATGACACACTTTGAAGGTTAAAAATTGTGTTCTAGACCCTCACAAAACCCACTTTTTCTAAGTTTAGTGGGAAATTTGGCAATAAATTAAACCAGAAATACATTAAATAGAGAGAAAAAAATAGTTCCACGTGACAAAATGACATGGAAATGACTTGGAAATTATTTCAAGTCAAAGGAATGAGTCAAAGGACAAGTCGAGGATGTTTTGGCACCTTGCATCACAAATACAGGGCCCATTCAAGGAAATGGATTATTTTCGCATTAATGCAACCGCTGATGACTTGGAAAATCAAATTTTGAGGAGTTACTGCACATGTCAGATATTTGGAAGATATTGATGGAGATATTCTTGGGAGTTTGTCTCCACTTGTGTTCCCTCCTTTTCACACTTGGCACATCATCTCTACATCGAATTTGGCTCAAGGAGGGACGATGCAATTCCCAAGGGGATTACGCTGAGCTCATTGGAAGAATCTACTTGAGGTGTCATCACATGGTTTGATCTTAGAGTTTGACTTGAGTTAGCTCCTTGATTGGTTCACACTTGGATTTGTTCATCTTCACACTTGGAGAATTCAATTTTGCTTGAGGATATCTTGGTGCCACATATGGAATTCGATTTGCATTGGTGGCTACTTCATCTCTCCACTTGGAATTCGATTTCCTTCTTGGGATCTTCACCATGGCCATTTGTCACTTGGATGCTACATTGGGATTTGCTCCCATTTCTCTATATAATAGAGTTTTGAGCTCTCATTTTGTATCAATTGTTTACTATCTATTGTGCTTGTGGAAGCGCTGCTACTTTGTACACTTTTCAAGAATTGCAATAAAAAGACTTTGGGGGTCCATTCATGGATGTTCTTCCTTTGGAGCATGGTGCATTGTGAGCCATTAGTATAGTCTCTTCTATTTATGCTTTGAGTTATTTCATTTTCCATATAATATTGTAGAATTGCTAGTGCAAAGCTATCTTGCATTAACATTTGATTTGGAAGTAGGCTCTAGATATTGAAAGTTCTAGTTTATTTTCAAATATATTTCTAGAAGTTTCAATTCATTGTTTGCTTCTCAAAATCTATATGGGTAAATATGTGATTGGAGTATTGTAGAAGAATTATTTTTGTTGGATCAAGCATGAGGGGAAGTCTTTGGGAAACCAACCCACTCTTGAAACATCTTCAAAGGAACTCTCATTTGTTATTTGGATTTTCATAGTTCATCTTACGAAAAAGTGTTCTTGCAAGGATTCGTGTGGACATAGCTTGTATACAAGCAAACATTTCATATTTTAAATCTTATCAAATAGTGCTTCATTGATTTTATATTAGCTATTTGAGAGCAATTTCTAAACTAAAATAAGTGATGGGGTTCACTCCCATCACTTGATTTGGTTTCTTGGACATTATTTATATGATATTTATTTGTTTTACGCGTTCTCTCTACACTAATTGTGTCTCTATTTTGCAGCCCATAGTTGGAGTATTGATAGCAAGAGACTTGAGGAAAACTCTAACTATTTTCTTGTAGGACCACTGAAGCCTTCATAGAAGGTCGTGCAGAAAGAAGACTAGCCCCTTTTCTTGTGCAAGATTCCATCCACCATTGGAGGCTAATCTTTGGGATACCAAGAGATGCCTAACATTTTCAAATTTGGGAGCATTCTTATTGTACTTAACTTAGTTTCTAATTTTGAATTTCAAGAAGGAAATCTAGTGCTTGAGAATCCTCATATGTTGTAAAAGATTCCTCTTGAAGTTTTAGTTGAGATCATTTGGAAGGCTCCTCATCTTTGTAAAAATCTAATAAAAAGGCTCAGTTTTTCAAGTGGGAGCTTGGGTTTCACCAAAGGCATCCTTTTCTCCTTATTTAGAAGGAGAAACATGTGGGTGGATTGATCTTGCATTGTTTTCTTAGTTTTCATTTTGCATGCCTTAAGAACTAACACAATCTCACCATCACAATCTAACTTTCTAAATTTGATTTTGCTACTAGTTTCCATTTTATGCATTTGAAGTTTTTCTTTTAAGTACAACTTGGGACTTCACTTTGGAGCAACTTATTTCATTATATGCAAGCATCTCAATTCATGTGGCAAAGTTTGATTTAGCTAATTTGACAATTTGCTTCATGTTTGCCTCACTACAGGCTCATTTATTTTAAAGTTATTTGCTCACTTTGCAAGCATGTCATACTTCGAAGCTTCATCTCATTTCATTGTTTTAGTTGGTTGATCATTGATATATCATTTGTTAAAGCACTTACTTTGAGCAACTTACAATTTTATGTGCTTATGAAGCTTATGTTCTTGTATCTTGTACAGTTTTGCGCAATTATCAAAGTTCTCTCATTGAGCATATTTCCATTTACTTGAGGCAATAAACTTACTTGCATTTCATTTAGGCATATTAACATAGCTTGCATCTCTAATGAAAATTTACCTCCAAGCATAAGCTTGGTTGATAGACATATCTGAGAGACCCCTTTATTTCATCAACTTGAGGGGCATAGACCCTCTTATGTGGTTAACACGATGACCTTGCAGTCGTCAGGGTCACAGTCTGCAGCGCCAGAGGCATCAAGTGTGTTGGATATTCCAAGGGTGGTATCATTAATATAGCCTTGGTTGTCTTTCCTTGGATATCCTTCCACAACTTACATATGAGACTTGTTTCAAAACAGTGGAAAGAAAGGTCACACCTAGACTAGGCATTTAAATTAAAATTAACCAAGATAATTGCATTTAATCTTAATTTAAGTTCATATCATGTTAATACATTTTACTATTTCACTTGCAAATTATTCATGTACTTGTCATTGATGAAAATGTTTTGAATTGATTATCTCATTTAGGAAAGTATCATCTTGTTCATTTTTGCAAGTAAAGTTTTAACTTGTTTCCTTTGCAAATCATTCTATATTGCTTCCTTACATGTTTTGGATTTGTGAATGATTATATACTTTGAAAGTATTTCTTGAAAGCAGATTTTATATCTTGCAGGTGATATCGTATCTTGCTAACATCTTTTGTTTGATTGACAGGGTTACTTGTGTTTCAATTTGACCACTTCATTTTCTTGAGCAAGTATTATTTATTTTTAATCAATATTGAAGGCACCGGTTTTATGTATGTTAATCTTTAATTCATGTGTTGATGGTTAAATATTTCATTTTGTTCATTATATTTGCTCATAATCTCAAGTAATCCAAATTTAACATCTCCTAGAAACCTCACATCCCTTTTTTAACTTAGTTTTCCATTTAGGGACCACCCCCCTTATCTTGCCTAGAAGAGAGCTTAAATGGAGAGAGAGTTGGGAATAGGTGACAACCCCATCTCTTAAATTTGCCACCAACCACACCTTGTGGGGTTAAGGGCTTTTCTCACTAACTTAGGTGTGTGTGATACGCGGCAACAGGTCCAATGTTGTATGTGATGGTTGCTAAAGTTTTGGGCTATTTATTGTGCAATAAGGTAGGATTGGGTCTCATTAAAGGTACCTTGCTTCATAACCATGTCTCTGGGTAGTTTGTGAATGGCCATTTCAGTAACAACTCTTTCCTTATTATCCTTTGGAAGAACAACCCTCCTGAGACGGTGTTGTAATACGTAGTTACCCTCTAGAGCTAACTGGGCTCAAAGAAGTCTAAGTATCTTGAAGACGAGAAGGCATTATCATCTTCAAAAGCTATAAGGCAAGCTCCCCATCATTGCAACAAGGATCCCCTCCTTGTCCTTGAAGAAGATCATCCAAAAGGAGCACTAATACATCTTCTTCATCCACCATCAAAGGATCAAGTTGAATATTTCATCTTCACTTGTCAAGTAAGTATCTTTCATTCTATAATCAAATTTGGTAAAATGACTTTGTTTTGCAAGGAGATCTAGAAGTTGGTTGGGTCATCGAAATTCCTTGCATGGAAAAGGAGGATAGACATAGTCCTCAAAGAAAGTGAAGTCATTGAACATATCTATGAAAAGGTCTCCTCTGAATACATGGAAAGGAATTCTTATGAAAGGTCCCCTCATATAGCAGTATTGGAGACATCAAAGAGATATATATGATAAGTTGGTAGAACTATTCTCTGAAGATGCGATAAAGAAGGTCACATCACTTAGATCTAATCTACACAAAATTGAAGGTATCAAAGAATGAAAGGATATCTTCATAATATCTCAACTACGAGATCTAGGAGAGATGATAAGGATATAATCATCATTGTTCTAACTGCATTAACTGAAAAACAAGGTAACAAATGTCTGTAAAGATAAGAACGCTATTCAACAGCATGTAATCTCTATGCAAGATAGAAGAAGACAAGTTAAGGGCAAACGTACTCGGACATTTGTTGAAAGGAAAGAAGAACATAGCTAAGATTCAATGCTATGAGCACTATAGGAAAGATTGCCCTAAGTTCAAGGGCAATAACAAGTAGAATAGAGAAGTCTATTTCACCAAATAAGTGGAGGAAGTTGAATGAGGAAAAGCATTAGAAGCAAGAGCTCGTGACATCACCATCGGGAATCATGAAAGATTGATGGAACAAAATCCATGGCAGTCAAATATGAAGGATATAGCTCTTGGGAACCTCATTAGAAACTTAAGAAAGGGAAGAAGTCATCCAAGACAAGTCTCATCATACATCAAGTCAAAAGGAAACATCTTTTGGACAGGGATATGCAATATCCTCAAGATTCTTTGATGGAATCCTCATCGAGATTCATCGATCTAGAGTGAAAGCATGGGTTTCATCAGTAACTCCAACTTGTGGAATCCATGGGATGATGGTATGATGACATAAGAGATGAAGCGGATCAAGGGGTTGAAGATCTTTTCAATCAAGGAAGTTGCTGAAAGAAGCCTAGATGACCTAAAGGTAAATGAGGAATGTATGCTTGTATTCAATACTATAATGCCATGTCATATGGTTGCACTTGCAAGTAACATGGATCACTAGTTCTATCTTGAGAAGCATGATCAAGGGAAAAGGATCTCCTCCTCTTAAAGAATGCAAGAAGGCATAGGTCACACTAGATAAATCAACATAATATGTCCTCATATGAAGTATGAGGTTGTTGACTACAATTGAGGAACTCTGATTGGAAGCTCCTGGGAATGAAATGTGTGAAGAAAAGAAAGGAAGAGATCGTGAGATATGCAACCATGGTAAAGGCAATCAACCTCTGAAAGACCAAGAATTTTTGACTAAGAAATCTCCCAGAAAGATATGAAGACTCTGATGGAAGTCTAAAAAAAAGATGGAGACCCTTGACAATGAATATATTTGGGAGATGTGTCAACATGTATGCAACATGTTGATACCTATAGGAAGATGTCATGATGACAGAGCATCACAAAGGTAATTTTGATTTAAGTGTTCATTTCTTATTTTTGAACAAATATCTAGATGGGCTTATGCAGGACTGCCAAAGGGAAGAATTGTGGATGACTTCCAAGAGGACCATATAGAAGGATGTAAGATCCTTCTGGAAAATAGGGCATGAAGAAGGCAGCAACATGAAGCAAGACCAGATAAAGACTAGTGGATCACTTTCTGATGAAAGGAATAATGACATGACTGACCCATGGATGAAAGTGATGGATGGTCTGTGCCCTATGAAGAAGCCACAAAAGATGAAGACTCCTTGACAAAGAAAGTCATGACATCAAAGGAAGAAGCTCTTCAAGCAACTGGTTAAGAAGTTGTTGTACGTCCCTAATTAAGAGGGAGCCTGAAAATAAGTTTCTTACTTGGAAGAAAATTGGAAATTCCTAAGCTAAGAGGGAGCTTAGGTACATTCTTTCCGTAGGAATGAGTACATTCCATTATTGGAATTGATATGTCCTCCCTAATTGAGAGGGAGAGATAGACACATCATTTTGGTCTTCACCTGAGAAGACAAAATGGGGGATTGGGTAATCCTCTGGCATACGATATCTTTAAGGATGAGATAGGCCATCCAAGATAAGAGTAGTCATGGACCGATATTCGTTGAGGACTGGCTATCGAAGATAAGAATAGTCCAAAGTAGGTCATACTCTGTGAACACCCAAGTAGAGTATGTACCTTGAGAGACAATGATTATGGTGTCTATGAATCATTGGTCTCGCCAGCATTTATTTCTGATCATGTGGATAGAATTGTTATTCAAGGCCTTGCTATGTGACAATGTTGGTGGATACGATGCTAGACGGATGGGTTACCAATCTGATTCTTCTCATGAGAAATTCTTCAGATTGAGAATGACCAAGTACCATTATGAATACCTCACTAGTTAAGAGGGAGTGTTGTAAAATGTAACTAGGTTCGGTCTTCATAATGACATGTAATTATGATCTTTGTAAATGATGAAAAGAAGAGAATAAAATTATTTTTGTAATGCCTTGCTTCATGGGTTTCATGAGTAAGAGTTTTCATCTAGTTGGCTCCCATTGAGAGCCTTAGGATTTATCATTAGAGTCAAAGAATTAATGTCATGTATGAAGAGCTCTTCTTGAGCATGTGTCAAAATGTATATGAGTCTATTAAAGTGTCTAGAAGCCCTCCAAAGACAAGCACAGTCCTCCTCTTCAAAGTCAACCTCCAAACTGTATGAAAGATCTCATGTTGGCTCACCTCAAATAGACACATCTATTCGAAAAGGTCAAGTCGGCTTATTTATAGAGGAAAACCACTATATATAGCCATGTACACACTTCGAATTTCAACAGTCAGATCTTCACATATCTTTGTGATTTCGGATGGGTAATATCAGAATAAAGTTCGGTTATCTATCTCTGGGTTTTCAGATGGTAGTAATAGAAGACAAGCTCGGATTTTCAGTGGACTAATAAAGGATAAGTTCGGATTACCTTCTCAGATTCATATGAAATTTTAGTGCCACAGTTCAATGTAGAAGGTACAGTTCGGATGCCACGTTCAGTGTAGAAGGTTCAGTTCGGATGCCACAGTTCAGTGTAGAAGGTTCAGTTCGGATGGAACTCAGATAGAGAAGGAAGAGATGACGAGGATATCTTCGAAGCTAATCATAATAAGGAAGTTCAGATCAGAGATACAGAGACAAGTTCAAGGGTCTCTTTGTCTTGGATCAGAGATATAGTATTGAGGACATAACAGTATTGAGGTACAACCACAGTTCGTTGATGATGACAGTAAGAAGGTCTCGCAAGAAGAGATCTAGATAAGATAGCAGTGGTGTCAATATCTCAATGCTCAGAAGATCAAAGAAGAAGAGGAGTCAACAAGAACAGAAGACAGTCAAGAGAACTAGTGTCTTGGTCTTGGAGTGGCTAATAGGTCAAGGGTCTTGGTCTTGGTATTCGTCAATTGGAATCTCTATAAGAAGAATTTGTGTGTGTTTTCCTCTCAAAGAGTGAGAGGTTTTGGCCCTGGCTCATAGCCTACATGTTGTGTCTCTTGTTTATTTATGCTCATGCATTGGTTACTGTTTGATGAAAAAGAACACTAATAATCTAACATGAAGAAGATCCTAATCTAAACAAGTAAAAAGCATTCACCAGCAGTCACTAATAGAAGAGAAATCACCTATGCTAATGCCCTAGATTTCTCAACACTATTATTACTCATGTTGAGTGTCCTTCAAGTTAGCTTGGCAACATCTAGAGAAGGCTCTTACGAAATTCCTGTGGGCCAGTAATTCTAGTTGGAAAAAGCCTTCATAAGATCAATCGAGAATCAGGATTCATGTTGTACTCCAAGAGAATATGATCAGTTGGACGTCAACAAAAATTGTATTCAAGCCAAAGCTTTAAGTGCCTAATGGGTCACTCAATCCATGAATGGAAAGTGGGCATGGAAAGTTTTTCTCGAGCACAACATCCAACCTAGCTTACTATCCTTACAAATCAAAATTGTTGGCATCATTGTCATTCAAAGTATCTAGAAGGCCTAGGAGGCCACCAACTCTTGTCATCGCAAAGAAACATCTTTGCATGCTAACTTAATATTTATCAATAATTGGATTTCGCAGTCCCCTTTCATTCAGAATGAAGGAAAATTGTTGGCCAAAAGTTAAAACTCCCTAGCTCTTGGCCTTGAAATTCTCCAAAAGAGGTATCCATAAATGCAATGATTTGTTTAACAGCCAAGTGACAAATTGGATTCCATGCTAAAAAATTCAGCTTAATCACATCCTAATTTCACATGGCCTTCTCCTAAAAGTAGGCCTTCGATTACTTCACATTTAATAACGAGTCTGGAAACAAAGTCACTCTACAAATTTCACCAAATACAAGCCTACTCTCAACTACAAGTGACTATGTTTTAAGGCTTTAAGCCTATCCTAAGAGCCCATCTTATCAAGCTTTGGCAAGTTGATTCCAAGCAAAAAAACTTGGCTCTTTTGGTTGTGAAGCCTTTAGAAGCCAACATTAAAGTTGAAGAAACAAAAAAATTGTGTGGCCAATAGTTATGGGAGGTTTGCCTATAATTAAAAGATTAACAACCCTAGAAATTCAAAACCTACAACACCAAAGTGAGGGAAAATTGAACTCTAATACACTTAATCTGATTGTGTCCCTTGTTCTGGTTTTGTCCCTTAGTAGACTAAATGGCCATGCAAATAGTCTTTATGATGTCGATACCTCCAAACTTCCATTTCGTGGAACACAACCTTGTTATGAGATTATGTTCCTTGGAATATTTTGTTTCATTCTACTTAGATACTTATTCATCTTCAATTGCTTTACTTTTTGTGGAAGAAATGCATTGGAATCTTATTTAATGATAAAGAGCTTTCACGAACTTTCTCATGGTACAACAATGCACTAATTTATTCAAGTTCATCCTTGCAAATTACAATTTAAGTCTAGATGGAGATGGCACATTTCTAGCAATGTTTAGAACAGTGTTGCGAAAATCGCGATTTTTTTCCCTGGACGATTTAATCGTCCAATGTTATCAGTGACTTTTTCCTTTTCTAAATTGCAAAAAATCGCGATCTGAAGAGCAAAAATTGTTAGACTGCAAAACGACAACTTTTTAAAAGGTTTAATTGGTTTTTTGGTTTCATTTTGCAATCAAAGGGCAAGGGTGAGAGCTAAGGAGAAGGAGAACTAATCTACAAGGGCGAGACTCGAGAGAGGAGAAAACCAAGGGAACTTAGGATCCCAAGCAAAGAAATTTTGAATTTGGACCGAGTTTCTTCAGCAAGGCGTGGATTTCAGGTATGGGCATCAAATTCAGCCCTATTTTTTATGCTTTCTCCTTGTTTTTCCTTGGGTTTCAATCACCCCTCTATTTTCCATGATTTTTGCTTGCCTTTGAGTGTGTTTTTTTTGCCATTATTGTTTTATTTAGTGGAGAGGATTTTTTTTGGTCAAAAATTCAAAATGTTGATTGTTAATTTTATTTGTTTAAATTCTTCTTGTGCCCTAGGCTTTTCCATGATTTTTGCTTGGATTTGAATGTGTTTTTTTCCATTATTGTTGCATTGAGTGGAGGTTTTTTTTTGTCAAAAATTCAAAATGTTGATTGTTAATTTGATTCATTTAACTTTAAATTCTTCTTGTACCCTAGGTTCGATCTTACATTAAGAGTTCAACAAACATGTCAAGTGTTGAAAAATGCAGCAAGAAATTCTCAATTTGATTTTGCCTTGATTAAATTGAGAAAATTTGAATTTCCACATCAGCAGACAACTTGGATACAGTTAACTAAGGTGACATGACTCTTGTCACTTAGTTAGCTCAGTAAATTCGAGTTGGAGTTAGAGTTCAGTTAAGCATGTGTGATTGCTAATTTGTAGTAATCAAGGTCAATTATTTCAAGTTGTTTTCTATTAAATTAGTTCTAACTGTTGGAGGAACTAGTGGAAGGTCAGTTGTGCAGTGGGACTTCAGTCAAACTCAGTGATCATCCAGTTAACTGATCAATCAGCGCACAATAGCTAGTGCACGCAGAGAATTCGAGTTCCCCAGTTGTGGTGTATATTCCAAGGCATTGTAACATCAATTGTAGGCTAGTCTTGAGTGTACAGGTGTTGCATGCGATCAGATAATCAACATTGGGAATTGCGCTATCAATTTGAGAAATTTCCTAAATAATAGGGGCCTAAATTCTCAAGAAATTGTACAAGGAAATAGGGGCTCAAGCGGAGGCAAAAATTGACTAAGTCTAGGTCAGAGCTTCTCAGTGAGCAGAGAGATAGTTTATTCATTTTCATGTTGTGCTCAGTTGAGCAAAGCAATTGTAATATTTCTCTATTCATCAGATTAATGCAAGCAGGCAAAGGGGTTTTTGGCAGATTGCTTTCCCCTAGAAAAATATTTTGTGCATGTGCGTTATTTCTCGTTGCATGTTTGTGATTGATGTTCTAAATTATGAATTGAATTCCGCAAAGCAGTAGAGTAGGTTTGTGTCTATTCATTTTGATTAAAACTTCATGAGCAGTTGCAAATATACACCCTAATTTCTACATGGAACCAAAGCAGGATTCACATTAGAGCAGGATAATCAAATTTGCAGTTCAGTGTAGCAAGATCTCTACGGAGTTGGGAAGATGGCCTTCAACGGGTTGAGGCTAGAGTATGCCTTGGAAGGCAACTCTAATTTCATCGCATGGAGGCGGTATTGGATAACAATAGATTACTAGAATACATCAAGACAGATGTTGCAAAACAACAAGCATTTGATGCCCAAAACCTTGCTCAGTGGAAGAAATATGTAGCCAAGGCGAAGAGAATAATCTTGGAGGGAGTACGAGACCACGTTGTCACCAAGCTCCATGGGAAAGAAATTCCTTATGCAATGTGGGAGGCACTAATAGATTTGTCCCAGAATAGCAGCAACCATAAGACACTAGCGCTCAAGGATAAATTTTGAAATATCAAGATGCAGAAGAATGACACTATTCAGTAGTATCTGAGCAGGTTAACACAAGTTCGTGATGCGCTTGCAAGAGTTGGTGTTATTATTCCATATGATGACTTAGTAAGCCTAGCCCTTCTAGGCCTTCCCAAGAGTTGGCATAGCTACCAAGATTCGGTGAACAAAGGGAGAAACTACCGAATTGGGAACGTTTATGGTCTGATTTGGTACAGGAGGAAATAAGACTGAATACCAAAGATGGGACTTCATCCAAGGACGAGGATGAAGAAAACTTTGCATTGGTTGGGCAGGGACAGAAGGGGAAAGGGAAGAATTCTCAAACCAAACCAGAATCTAGCCAAGGGGGCAAGAAGAAAGATTCGTCCAAAATTAAATGTTTCCATTGTCATGAATTCAGGAACTATGTCACAAAGTGTCCACACAAAAAGGTAAGCAAGAAGACCTCAAGAGTAGCAGCATGTGAAGTCTTGGCTTCACAATTCGAGCTTGACTTTACCCTTATCGCATGCCTGGCCAGCACAATGATGGGGAGCATGTGGTACTTGGACTCAGGTGCATCGTTCCACATGACAGGGTGTAGAGAGTTTTTCAATGACCTAGAGGAGAAATATTTGCAGATGCACATCGAGCTAAGGGATGACGGAAGGTACAACGCGATCGGGATTTTGGTATAGTCACCTTTCAGGGGGAGTCGGGATCCCCTCTCAGACTCAAGGATTTCATGTTTGTCCAGGCCTAAAGAAAAATCTCATCTTTGTTGCAGTTTTGGAAGACCGTGGTTATCATGTGATCTTCAGCAAAGGAAAAGCATTCCTGAGACACATTGCCACGGGACAGGTGAAGCAAATCAGGGTTCATGTGAAGAACCCGTATAAGCTAGATGTGGAAGACTGAGTTGCATTAAGCCTAAGGCAGAGAAAGTTCAGAGCCACGATGTCAGTGAACTTTGGCACAGAAAACTTGGCCATTTGCATCATGGCACCTTGACGATTATGCAACAAATAACCACTGGCCTCCCTAAATGAGCACTTACGTAGCAGGATGTATGCAAAGGATGTACTTTGGGGAAGTATGCAAAATCCACATTCCATGATCGGGACAGCAAAGCACATGAAATCTTGGAAAGGATCCACTCTAATGTTTGTGGACCTTTCTCGACAGCCTCCACTGCCAAACACAAATATTTTGTCTTTTGTATTGACGACTTCTCAAGTGTTGGATCTTCTTCATGCGGAAGAAAGATGAGACATTCTCCAAGTTCATAGAATTCAAGGCACTGGTTGAGAAAGAAACCGACAAGAAGGTGAAGGCTCTCAGGAGCGATAATGGAGGTGAGTACGTGACAAATGAATTCAAGAATTATGTGCGAAAGAAGATATTCAATGAGAGTTGACAGCACCCCACAACCCACAGCAGAATGGGTGGTTGAGAAAAAGAACCATAGCATTGTGGGAGTTGTGAGGGCTATGTTGCATGACCAAGGCCTACCACTGCATTTGTGGGCAGAGCATGCAACACAACAATCTATTTGCAGAACCGGAGTCCTCATCGGATTTTGGGCATGATTACGCTGGAGGAGGCTTTCTCAGGGAGAACGTCGAACGTGTCGCACTTTAGGGTTTTGGAGCCTCTATTTACAGCCATGTCTCCAAAGAATCAAGGAAGAAGCTTGGGCCAACAGCAAAATTGGGGGTATTTGTGGGTTACACAGAAACTCCTCACAACTACCGTGTGTACTTACCTTCCCTCATAATGACAGTTGTGTGAAAGGATGTAAAGTATTTGGAGGAGAAAGCAATGTGGTGCTCTCTTGAGAGGAAAATTTAGATCCCACCAAAAGAAGAGCTTTTAGCTCCAAAGGAGGAGCCTCAAGAAGTTGTGGAGCAGCCACAAGTAGATGAGCAGAGAGTGGAGACATCCACTAAAGCAGAAACATCTAGAGAAGGCAGAAAAAGAACTAGGGAAGCAAATAGACTTGTGTAGAATGCGAGGGAGAATGTGGGAGCTCCTTCAAATTTGCGCAGGCAAAGAAGGTCACCTGATCGATAAACTGGCTACATGGCTCTTATGACTGCGCTTGTAGAGACTAAGCCATCCTCTTTCAAGGAAGAAATAGAGCAACATGTATGGGTTGATGCAATGGTGGAGGATTATGAATCCATTGTAAAGAACAGTGTTTGGGAAGTGGTCCCAAGACCTACAAATAAATCAGTTGTGGGTTCGAGATGGATCATCAGGGTTAACAATGCAGCAAATGGAAGCATAGATAAATATTAGGCCATATTTGTGGCCAAGGGGTACCCTCAAGTTGAGGGAATTGACTATGAGAAGACCTTTGCTCCTGTAGCAAGGTACTCATCCATTAGATCAATTCTTGCACTGGTTGCGCAGATTAGGTGGAAGATCCACCAGATGGATGTAAAAATAACATTCCTCAAAGGGGTTATTGAGGAGGAGGTGTACATCAAGCAACCAAAAGGTTTTGATACATTTGATCGAGAGTCTCGTGTGTGCAGACTCAAGCGAGCATTGTACGGTCTCAAACAAGCACCCTGTGCTTGGTACACCAGGATCGACAGTTATCTCACCGGTTTGGGCTTCACCAAAAGTGAAGCAGATGCAAACCTCTATCACATCTTGGTAGAAGGTAAATTGCTTATTATTGTCTTATATGTTGACGATTTGATTTTAACCGGTGATGAGCAGTTAATCAAATCTTGCAAGGAGGACATTGCAAGGGAATTTGAAATGAAGGACATGGGTCTCATGCACTACTTCCTCGGTTTGGAAGTATGGCAAGGTGATGGGGAACTGTTTGCCTCTCAAGGCAAGTATGCAAATGAGATATGACAGATATTCTGCATGGAGAGTTGCAAACCCATGAAGACACCTCTAGCAACCAAATGGAGGAAAGAGGATGCCACTTCAGGTGAGGAAGTGGATGCTACCATTTATCGGCAGCTAATGGGTTCACTAATGTATCTTGTGAACACACAACAATATATGTGCTATGCAATCAACCAACTAAGCCAAGCTATGGTTAGGCCAACCAAATTATTTTGGAAGACAGTTAAGCATGTTTTACAGTACCTCATAGGCACTAACCAGTTTGGACTATGAACAGACGGACAGAGGGAGTGAATTTGAGTGGCTTCACAGATGCAAATTGGGCGAGGAGTCCATCAGACCGAAAAAGTACATCAGGTGGAATTTTCCGTGTTGGGTCTGCAATTGTTTCCTGGTATAGCAGGAAGCACATATTTGTGGCACTCAGCTCGGCAGAAGCAAAATATATGGTTGCAAGTCAAGCAGCATGTGAGGCGATCTAGATGAGAAAGATAATTGTGGGACTGTTTGGTCAAATGATGGATCCAACTATGATCTACTTGTTGAGAAATCTGGGGCATCAAGGTTAAGTGATTTCTCTTCTATTAATAACTGCTTTTGAATGCTCTTTACTTCATATTCGGATCTTCTTTTACTTATATTATTATAGTTTTATTCTTCATCAAACAGTTACCAATGCATAGACCATAAAGAAACAAGAGACACAAAATATAGGCTATCCGCCAGGGCCAAAACCTCTCCCACTTGAGAGGAAAACCCAAACAAATTCTTCTTCTTATAGAGACTTCAATTGACGAATACCAAGACCATGACCCTTAACCTATTTGCCACTCCAAGACCATGATACAAAGCTTCCTTGATGAGATCCTTCTTGATCTTGGTCAACAATAGTCAAACTTGTGTTCCTTCCTTCTTCACAACTACCCTTTAACTTCAGCTTCCTTTTGATTCAGATTTGTATTTCGACCTCCTTGGAAACCCTAGTTGCAACACTCATGAGAGAGATATATGGTGATCCAATCCCTTAACCTTCTTCGCTTGGGCTAAATAGCTATCTTCTCCAACTCGCTTGCTGAATTGACTTCACAAGTGATCTTGCAGACCTCAGTTCTTCGTGGTTTCTTCTGCAACAGATGTTGCCTCCTTTCTTTGCACATGTGACAAGAAATAGCCCTAAAACAAATCAGAAAAGACCTTGGTTTATCTTCTCCCTTCCTTTGCTTGGTTATAGGCCTCCTTGATGAACTTCACACTTCATATTGCAAACTTGATGATGATTGAAATTCTTGCTCTAAAATGAGGTTGAGCTTCCCTATTTACAGTTGTTGGAGCCTCCATAATAAGTTGACTTGAATAGTGGGTGAACTGACATGTCTATTGGAGCAAATTCATTATTTTATTTAAGGTCAACTTGAAGTAGATGCTTGAGCTTGGTCTTGGAGGGCTATTTGATATTTTCATTGACTCGTATACAAATATAACATGCCCAAGAAGGGTCCTTCATACATGACATTGACTCTCTTTGAATTTTATGACTAGATGACAAAAACTAAAGGTTCACAATGGGAACCTTAACTAAAATATAATTCATTGATCATGAAACCCATGATTCAAGCATTACAAAAATAATTTTATTTTCTTCTTTTCATCAATTACATAAAATCACAATTACACATGTCATTATGAAGATCGAACCTAGTTTCACTTTTTCAACACTCCCCCTTAACTACGGAGGTTTTCATAATGGTACTTGGTCATTCTCAAACTAAAGAATTCTCATAAGAAGAGTCAGATTCGTAACCCATCTATTTAGCATCATATCAACCAACATTGTCACATAGCAAGGGCTTGACTAACAGTTCTATCTCTCCACAAGATCAGAGCACAACGTTGGCGAGACCAATGATGTATAGATACCCTCATCATTGTCTCTCTTGGAACATACTCCACTCGGGTTCTCAGAGTGTGTTCCACCAGGCCTATTTTTATCTTGGATTCCTAGTCCTTAAAGAATATCAATCCTCTATGACTACTCTTGTCTTAGATGCCCAAACACATCCTCAAAGAGTATCGGATGCCATATGTTTACCCAATCCTCCATTTTGTCTTCCCAAGTGAAGACAAGAATGATGTGCCTATCTCTCCCTCTTAATTAGGAAGGACATATCTATTCCACTAAAGGAATGTACCTAAGCTCCCTCTTGGCTTAGGAATTTGCTTCCAAGTTTCTTCCAAGTAAGAAACTTGTTTCTAGGCTCCCACTTAATTAGGGACCTACAGCAGCTCCTCAGCTGGAGATGATGGGACAATCAGCTGCTTGAAGAACTCCTCCTCACGATGTCATGAACTTCTTTTTATTATTCAAGAGTCTTCATGTTTGGGACTTCATCATAGGGCACAAACCATCCATCACTTTCATCCATGAGTTAGTCATGTCATCATCGGAAAGTGATCCATCAATCCATATATGTCTTTCCTTCATGTTATGTTGCTTTCTTCATGTCATGTTTCCTTGAGGATCTTTTCATCCTACTACATGGGCATCGGTGATGGAAGATATCCATAGATCTTCCCTCAATAGCCCTGCATAAGCCCATCCAGATATTTGTTCAAAAAGAAGAAACGAACACTTAAATCAAAATTACCTTTGTGATGGTCTTTCATCATGACATCTTCTAGTTTGCATCAGCATCCTGCATATATATCGACACATCTCCCAAAGATATATTCTATCAAGGGTCTCTTTCTTTTTCAGACTTCATCAGAGTCTACATATCTTTCTTGGAGATACCCTAGTCATATCTCTTGGTCTTTGGATGTTGATTGCCTTTTCCATGGTTGCATATCCCACGATCTCTTCCTTCCTTTCTTCACACATTTCATTCCCAGGAATTTCCAATCAGAATTCCTCCAATTAATGTCAACCATCTCATATTACATATGAGGACATATTATGTTGGTTTCATCTAGTGAATGTGTGACCCAAGCACTCCTACATCCCTTTGAGGGAGGATATCCTTCCTTTTGATTATGCTCTCAAGATGGAGCCTTTTGATTATGCTCTCAAGATAGAGCATTAATCCATGTTACCTGCAACCATATGACATGACTCTACAATATTGAATGTAAGCATACATACCTCATTTTTCTTTATGTCATCCAGACTTCCTTCGGCAGCTTCCTTGATTGAAAAGAGCTTCAATCCCTTGATTTGCTTCGCCTCTTATGTCATCATACCATCATCCCATGAATTCCACAAGTTTGGAATTCTTGATGAAACACTTGCTTCCCCTCTTGATCGGTGAACCTTTCGATGAAGATTCCGTCAAAGAATCTTGAGGATCTAGAGTATCCCCATAGATGTTTCCTTTTGACAAATGTATGATGAGCCTTGTATTAGATGACCTTTATTTTCTTTCTTTTTTCGTAAGTGCCACCTATGTTACAAATGAGGTTTCCAAGAGCTATATCCTTCCATAGTTGATTGCCATGCTTCAACCATCTTTCATGCTTCTCTATGATGATGTCACAAGCTCTTGGTTTCAATGATTCTATGATGCCATGATGCATCCCATCATTTTTCTTAGTGAATCATGATAGCCATATCTAACAACAGAAGACTTAGGAACTTGAAAAGAACTTAGGTGAGGAAGACTATCTTAGTCATAGTAGAGATCTCTTACTTCCTCTTTCTTGGACTTCTTTTCAGCTTCCCCCACTTCTTCGAAGATATGGACTTCTTCTCTTCCTCTTTTATTATTGTCCTTCTTGATCTTCGGACAATCTCTTTTGTAGTGCCCATATTCTTGACACCCATAGCATTGAATCTTAGCCATGTCTTCTTGAGGACTATGCTTCCCGAACTTCCCTTTCCTTATAGTAAATGTTTGACCCTTTCACTTGGTCCTTCATCACTTTTTGCTTTCAACCTATCTTCTTCTATCTTGCATAGAACCACAAATTATTGAATGGGATAACATTCTTCTCCTTACGGCCATTTGATACCACGTTACCTTGTTCATCAGTTAATGCATTTAGAACAATGGAGACCATTTCTTTGTCAAATATCATCTCTCCTAGATCTTGCAGTTGAGTTCTTATTTGAGATGCTTTTGAGAGATATGTAGACATCCCTACATCCTTTGACACTTTCAATTTTAATAGATCAGACCTAAGTAATATGAACTTTCTTATCGCACCTTCAGAGAATAGTTCTACAAACTTATGATACATCTCTTTTGATGTCTTCAGCCCTGCTATATAGGGAATGAGAAGATTTTTGACAAACTCCATAAGAATCTCTTGAGCCCTTAGAACCCTTTCCATGTATTCAGATAGTGCTTGACCTTCGGATGGTTTGGAGACCTTTCCATTGCCATGATCAATGACTTCATTTTCTTCGAGGACTATGTTTATCCTCCTTTTCCATGCAAGGAAGTTTGATGACCCAACCAATATATAGATCTCCTTGCAAAGCGAAGTCATTTTAATAGATTAATCATTAGATTATAGAAGAAAAGATACTTACTTGTCAAGTGAAGATGAAATCTTCAACTTGATCCCTTTGATGATGATGATTGACGAAGATGTATTAGAGCTTTTGGATGATCTTATTCCAAATGAAATCCTTGCTTAAATTAAAAAAAAAGGAGATTGCCCTTTTTATGATGACAATGCCTTTTAATCTAGCTTCCTTTGGATGAATAGTCTTCAAGATACTTCAACTTCAAATTGATTGAGAGCAGATCCCAGGAATTGAGCTAGGGTTTTTACTTTCTTCAAGATGATAATTTTGATCTTGATCTTGAAGTGCTTTTCTTGGATGAATAAACTTCAAGCTACCTTGATTCGTAGATCTCTTCAACTTGAGTACATGTAGGGTCTGTTGGGAAAAATACTGAGAGGGGGGGGCGGGGGGGGGGGGTGAATCAGTATTTACAAGAATCACAATCTTTTACTTTTCTCTTACTGATTTCTATACGCCACTTTGATTAACCCAACTCGCGTATGTACGCGGTTATCCTAAAAGAAACTTGCATATACCCAAATAACTTTTACTGTTTAGATAAATATTCGGAAACATTCTTTTGCCCAGATCATCAGTTATGCATCAGATAGTTAAGCAGTAAACAAGTGCAGTAATAACAGAATAAATCATCACACAAGAGCATCACACATGAACACCAAGATTTAAGGTGGAAACCCAATTCAGGAGAAAACCACCGCTGATGTCGTCTATGTCTTCAATATTTATTATAAAGAAAACTGCTTACAATCTTGTACTGCCGCAAACTAATACCAGCACGCAGACACCCACCTGCAGAAGGATGCAACCTTCTCTCGTTCTCCAGCTTCTATTGGAAGGGAGCTCCAACCCCCTGATCTTGTTTACCAGCGACCACTGGAAGGGAGCTATGACCCCCTCACTGAAGGCTCCAACCCTCAGTACCATCGCGGACCACGTTTCATAAATTTTCACACTGGATCCAACAGCTTCAACACAACACTACTTGTAGGCTTCTTTTCATCAGATTTTCAGACTGGACCCACTCCACACATTTAAGCTCAAAGAACATACATCAAACCGAAACTTATAACCATATCAAATCATTCACTAAATCATCAATCAACCAACCAACCACTGATCTTTAATCACAATCATCTAGCAGCATAATCAATATTCAAACAACCCAAATCTGTATGAAGACATCATTGACAGACAGCAGTAATATAGCAAAACTGATCAGACATTTCCTTCTACATGCTTCAGCAAAAGCGCGTATGGCCATACGCGCTTTTGCTTAACTGAACCTGCGTATATACGCGCTTTTACAGAGACAAACCTGCGTATAGATCTGCAAACATTTCAGGACAGCGTAACTCTTCAAAATAGATAATCAACTCAGATCTTATCCTTCACTTCAAGAAACATTCGCCAGATCACATATCTAAACATTTCATTAACAGATCAAGTAAATACATAGTCATTTCAAGTCTAGAGATCTTGATGCATCATTGTATTCATAGGTGCATTATTATTTCAGATCTATCAATAAATTGTAGCCCATTTCATGTAGATATACTTAAGAGTGAAGTATTCATTCAATACCCGAACACATGCACACATTGCACTATGATCTTCTTCTCCTTATATAGTTTAAGCCTTTCTCAATACCATGAGCCAAAACCACACAAGTGTCGATGGTATTCTTGGACGAAATCAAATAGACGACCAAACGCTCAATATTGTGGGCTAATACCATGGTAAAGACTCCTAGTATCATAAACAGAGTGTGTAAGTACATACGTGACTTGGCTTCTTCGTACCCACGTGTATACGCGACTTCTCTTCATCAAACCTGCGTATACATTGTGAAATATTACATTTATCATTTCTCTGATACACACTGAATTTCCTTTCTCTGCCATATCTGAACTGACCTGTAGATACATCATTTTCACATCTTCAGCTCAACAAGGACAAGTCATCAAGTAGGTTGCCATCAAGGACAACATATTACATCATAATGCCAACAGGGTCTTTGAGGTGACTTGAGGATTCCAAGACTTATTGTTGTAGACTTTCTTTGATCTAGGGTTAAGATGCTTCCTTTGTAGATCTTGACTTTAAGATGATCTTCACTTTAATGCCTTCCTCGAGATTTGATCCTTGAGTGTCCCTTGATAAGCTACCCTTCCTTGACTTTGTCACCTTAGCTCTGAAAGCATGTTGAGAAATCTAGGGCATCAAGGTTAAATGATTTCTCTTCTATTAATAATTGCTTGTGAATGCTTTTTACTTCAAATTAAGATCTTCTTTTACTTATATTATTATAGTGTTATTCTTCATCAAACAACTACCAATGCATAAACCATAAAGAAACAAGAGACACAAAATATAGGCTATTAGTCAGGGCCAAAACCTCTCCCACTTGAGAGGAAAACCCGAACAAATTCTTCTCCTTATAGAGACTTCATTTGACAAATACCAAGACCATGACCCTTGACCTATTTGCCACTCCAAGACCAAGACACAAAGCTTCCTTGATGAGATCCTTCTTGATCTTGGTTAACAATAGTCAAGCTTTTGTTCTTTCCTTCTTCTCGGCTAACCTTTAACTTCGGCGTCCTTTTGATTCAGATATGTATTTCGATCTCCCTGGAAACCCAAGTTGCAACACTCATGAGAGAGATATATGGTGATCTAATCCCTTAACCTTCTTCGCTTGGATTGAATAGTTATCTTCTCCAAGTCAACTCGTTGAATTGACTTCACAAGTGATCTTGCATACCTCGATTCTTCTCGATTTCTTCTACAACAGATGTTGCCTCCTTTCTTCGCACGTGTGACAAGAAATAGCCCTAAAACATATCAGAAAAGACCTTAGTTTGTCTTCTTGCTTCCTTCGCTTGGTTATAGGCCCCCTTGATGAACTTCACACTTCCTATTGCAGACTTATGATGACCAAAATTCTTCATCTGAAATGAGGTCGAGCTGCCCTATTTATAGTTGTTGGAGCCTCCATAATAAGTCAACTTGAAAAGTGGGTGAGCTGACATGTCTGTTGGAGCAAATTCATTATTTTATTTAAGGCCGACTTGAAGTAGATGCTTGAGCTTGGTCTTGGAGGGTTATTTGCTATTTTCATTTACTTGTATACAAATATAACATGCCCAAGAAGGGTGCTTCATACATGACATTAACTCTCTTTGACTTTTATGACTAGATGACAAAACCTAAAGGTTCACAATGGGAACCTTAACTAAAATAAAATTCCTTGATCATGAAACCGATTGATTCAAGCATTACAAAAATAATTTTATTTTCTTCTTTTCATCAATTACATAAAACCACAATTACACATGTCATTATGAAAACCAAACCTAGTTACACGTTTTCAACACTATTGTGAAAATCGGAGTTGCATCAAACTCTCTAAGAATCATATATTTCACAATCGATCCAAGCATATAGATATACGTTATCACCATATACGAGACGGTGTGCAGAGGCAGATAATATTGCTACAATACACTCCGACAAACGAACAAGATGTTGACATAGGGAAGTTCGAGTTCCACAAGTATAGGATAGGGTTGGTTGATAATCCCTCACTTGCTGAGAGCGAGTGTTGAAAAATGCAACAAGAAATTCTCAATTTGATTTTGCCTTGATTAAATTGAAAAATTTTGAATTTCCACATCACCAGACAACTTGGATGCAGTTAACTGAGATGACATGGCTCTTGTCACTCAGTTAGCTCAGTAAATTCGAGTTGGAAGATTTAGAGTTGAACTAAGCATGTGTGATTGCTAATTTGTAGCAATCAAAGTCAGTTATTTCAAGTTGCTTTTAGTTAAACTAGTTCTAACTGTTGGAGGAACTAGTGGAAGGTCAGTAGTGCGGTGGGACTTCAGTCAAACTTAGTGATCATCTAGTTAACTGATCAATCAGCCCAAAATAGCTAGTGCATGCAAAGAATGAGTTCCCGGATGTGGTGGAGATTCCAACGCAGTGTGAAATTAGTTGTGGACTAGTCTTGAGTGTACACGTGTTGCATGCAGTCAGATGATCAACCTTGGGAATTGCACAATCAATTTAAGGAATTTCCTAAATAATAGGGGCCTAATTTCTCAAGGAATTGCGCAAGGAAATAGGGGCTCCAGCAGAGGCAAAAATTAACTAATTTTGGGTCAGAGCTTCTGAGTGAGCAAAGAGATGGGTTATTCACTTGCAGGTTGTGCTCAGTTGAGCAAAGCAATTGTAATACATCTTTATTCATCAGATTAATGGAAGCTGGCAAAGGGGTTTTTAGCAAATTTCTTTCCCCTAAAAAAATAACGTGTACATGTGTGTTATTTCTCATTGCATGTTTGTGATTGATGTTCTAAATTGTGAATTGAATTCCACAAAGCAGTATAGTGGGTTTGTGTCTTGTGATTTTGATTAAAATTCATGAGCAGTTGCAAATCTACACCCTAATTTCTACACCAAGGAAATTGGGCCCTCTATGGGAATATGGCGAACCCGAGGGGGGTTTGATAGATCAAATTTTAACTAGCAAGTTATGTGGGCAGCGTATGATAGGAGTATACCGACTGAAATTCCACCTTGCACAAATTCTAGGACATGAAATAAAACTTTGCACAAATATAACTCCATAAATCATCCATAGAACCCTCAAATCATTGGAAAATATAGAGACACCAAACTAAACAAAGAAGCTTTGAGAATCAAATGGAAGGGGGTGGAGAGGTCGGAGGTGACTGTGAGAGTGGTTCTTCTTCAGCATCAATTTCCATAGTCAACCCCACAGTTGCCTCATCATTTTTTGTTCATAGAACCACACCTAGTGCACAACCATCTATTTGGTCCAAGGTTACTTGGGAGCGGGAGCGCGGAGCGCCATTTTTAGAAGCTTCCGGTATGGAGCGTTTTCGGGAGCGTTTATATATATATATATATTATTTTGATGCATATATGTCAACAAAAACATGTAGAATGATGAATTAGACATAAAAAACATAAAAACATAGATTGAATCATATAACATCAATCATCTAGAAGTTATAATCTTCATCAACCACGCCCATGAGGGTTGGAAGCATACAACGTATTGACTCTGAGTCTCGCAAATCATCAATCAAGGTTTCAAGCTTTCAAAATTCAATATATAACATTTATCATCATTGATATATAACATTTATCATCATTGATTTCAAATTTCAATATCTAACATTTATCATCATTGATTCATTGATTTCAAAATTCAATATACATTTATCATCATTGATATATAACATTATATCATTTATCATCATTGATTCATTGATTTCAAAATTCAATATATAACATTTATCATCATTGATTCATTGATCACCATATAACTTTCATGAAGCATCATATTCATAATTCATAATGACTTGTAAACAGTAAACTTATAAATGCCAACTTCAAAGTTTCACCTTTCAAATTCAAACTTCAAACTTAAATTGTCATTAAATATATGAAATTAGAAAGAGTCAAGTTTCAACTGTTCAACTGTCAACAACAAATAGAAAAGACTAGTAAACAACAAATCTATTTTATCTGGCTGGCCCCTTGCCACGCCCACGAGAAATGTCTAATTTTTGTGAGCCACGAGGAAATGTTGGTCTTCTAGTACTCTAAGGAGTACCACGACCACAACTAGAAGGTGGAGGTTGGATGTGCAAAGGAACAATAATGTGATATCGAGGAGTGGCACTGGCACTGGCACTGGCACCCGCATTGCTACCAATAGATGGTGGGACTGGCCCTGTGTGTGACCGTGCTGCCGATGCTTCATCATCATCCTTATAAAGTTCTGCTTCCAATTCTTCCTGATGTAACGTTCCGTCCTCCAAATCATCATCCTCTGGGTTGTTGTCCCAGACTCTGTATGATTGATCCTCATTTGCCCGATCACAGTAATGGCTCAACAACCTCAAGTTATAATGCACATAAACCAAGCTTTCAGCTCGGTTTTCATTCAACGTGTTTCTTCTCACATTGTGTATAAAGTTGTAGGTGCTCCAACACCTCTCTGCAGAAGAAGTGTTCACAACCTGTGAGAGAACTTTTTTAGCCAACTTTGGCAAAAGTCCCATGTCGCCATATGCTTCCCACCATGTGAGAGCATCAAATCTATCCCTGTCTTCCATTGCATGGAAAGAACCAAAGTTAGCAGTGCAACTAAAGTATTTGCCTAATGCAAGGCGCAATCTAGCACACTCTTCCCTGTCGAGTACCAACTTGTCCAATGCCTTCATGTACCCCTGTTGTACCTCTAGATCTGTGTGAGGTTTCACCCTAACCCCACCTCCAGGTGCAGGTTGGCACAACCAAGATGGAGAGTAATATTTTGGCGTAAGGATATATGCCAAAGCATGTAGTGGAACATTGAGTTTACTCCACCGTGCACACACACAGTCATGAATCATAGCATACAAGTTGGGATCATTATCCTTAACAATATCTTTTATTTGCCCCAACATGCTGTCCATCTGCTCATAAACCTCTCCAATCACTGGTTTATTAGTATCTGCAAACCGAATCATGTTATAAATGGGCTTGGTAAAATTCAAAATTTCCCTCACACGTGCCCAAAACAGAGAGTCAAGGGCGGTCTCCTCCACATGCTTGAAACCTTGCCTGTCAACTATTGTTGCTGCCCTGTCCTTTAATAGTTGCCAGTGTGGGCTTGATACCATTGCAGCCAATGACTCTCTTACCTTCAAAAGGCACCTGAAGGTGAGGTAATAGCTAGCAAATCTAGTTTTTGCTATCTTCAACAACTCCAATTTGGAGTGAGTACGGAAAAGCCCATGGGTATTGCTATGATTTGTAATAAATTTTATCATTTTTTTACCTCTCTTGTACAAATCACCAAGCCATTTGACTTGAGGTTGTTTGTTTTTGATGATATCATGCATCAAAAGGTTCATTGTGTGAACCAAACACCCAGAGCAAAAAATGTTGGGGTATTTATCCTCAATAATTGCTACTGCTGTCTTACAGTTAGCAGCATTATCAATGATAACCTGTATGACATTGTATGGCCCAGTCTTTTCAATTATATCAAGTAATGGTTCTGCAATGTTAATGCCGATTTTGAATTTGTCTGAATAATCATATGCTGCCAGGAAGATTGCACCACTAACCGACATAGCCAAAACACTTATCAATGGTTTTCCTTTTACATTGGTCCATCCATCAGAGACAATGGACAGCCCATGCTCATTCCACGAACTTGTCATTCTAGCCAAAGAATTGTTTATTTTAGCTTTTTCATGATCAAGACCCACGGTTCTGGCCTTGTCATACCCAGGGCTTTTGTATCCTTTGGGGGCAGCATTAATAGCAAAAACCATTTCATGCCAATAAGGTGAGCGAAGAACATTGAATGGCACCCCACATGCATATAGAAACAGATAAAATTTTGAATCCACATCATTCCCACACCCTTCGTCCAGGAAATCGGATATGGTTCTACGCCTTAATCCAATGCCACTGCCTCCAAAACCACTGGCATGGGTGGAAGTTGAACTTGTTTGTCCATGACGTGTTGGGCCTGATTCAACGAAACCCCTAGATCTTTTAGATGATCTCTGTAGGGCAACCCCCTCTTCCTCCCTATATATCTCTCTCTGTGGCGCTGGCACATAAGGACAAACTTTGATTCCAATATTTTTAGTTCCACCCCCTAGCATTATCCCACAAAGGTGCCTTCTCGCACAGGTGTATGAACCATGGTATTGTTTATTGCAATGGGGGCAAATAAATTTAGTGGTTCCACCACCTTTCCCTCCTTCCATTTTCTGAACATATTTCCACAAAGGTATCTGAGTTTGGTCTTGTTTAGTTGGGGAATCTGTGTCCTCATGTTCTCCACTCCCCACTTCCTCCTCAACATAATCCTCCTCCTCTTCAGGATTTTCTTCAAATCCACCATAACCCTCCTCTTCATCCTCCTCTTCTCTGATTTGCCTCTTTCTTCTACTACTCTCCAACACCATTATCACAAAGAAAGGAACCAACATGAGGAAAATCCCTAGCCATATAGCTATGATGGAAACAAGTTTCAAGTTTCAAGTTTCTAGCCTGCAAAACAAATGGAAAAATGCCAAATGGAAATAGGAAATGCAACATAGGAAAAAAAACAATAGTTTTAAATTCAATAAAATGCAACATTCAAAAAAAATTCAAGTTTTCATTTTTAAACAATTTAACAACCTACAAATTCATCCTAGAAAATACAAAATTGGATTAGAAGGCCTACCTCTTTCTTGCAATCCTCCTGTTGCCTTGCTCCTTGCTCTCCTTGTCTCTTGCTCTAGCTCTCTCAACACTCAACAAACAATAAAAACTAAAATGACACCCCCCCTTATAAACAATTCGTTTTTTCACTTAAAAAAATTCTTATGCCGATCAGAAGCGGGTTCTTCTTTTTCTTTTATTTTTTTTTTTTTTTTTTTTTTTTTTTTTTTGGGAGCGTTCAGGAGCGAACGCTCCCCGAGCGCTCCGAAGCGTTTTTTAAACGCCGGAAGCGCTCGGGGAGCGTTTGCTCCCGAGCGCTTCCTGAAACGCTCCCGAAAACGCTCCCCTCAGGGAGCTTTTTTCGGAAGCGCGTTTCCGAGCATTTCCAAAACGCTCCCGCGCTGAGCGCGTTTCAGAAACGGGAACGAGGGGGGTTTGAAGCTTCCCCGCAACCCTGATTTGGTCAGCTCCCAAAAAAAAGAGGAAGGAAGAAGCTAACAAGTTGTTGGAGAGGTGTCTTCTACGGAGTGACGTCCCCTTCAACATTGCCAGGAACAATCCATTTTACCAGTCCGCAGTTAATGCTATTGTTATTGTTGGCCCAGGGTACAAAGCCCCTTCCTATGATGACTTTAGAGGGCATATTCTTCAAAATGAAAAGGTCAAATGGACTACAAGATTGGAGGATTTCAGGGCATCATGGGCACAGACGGAATGCACTGTGATGGTAGATGGTTGGACTGATCAAAAGGGTAGAACCCTTATTAAATTTTTGGTTAATTGTCCAAAGGGGACAATGTTTATGAAATTTGTTTATGCACATGGACATATCAAAGATGCACAGTTATTATGTGATTTGTTGGACATGTTCATTCAGGAGGTGGGTCCAAGTCATAACGGACAATGATGCAAATTATTTTGTTGCTAGCAGGATGCTTATGGAGAGGCATCCTAACTTCTTTTGGACACCTTATGCTACACACTGCATTGACTTGATGTTGGAGGACAAACGAAAAATTCTTTTTGTCGAGGATATTGTTGAATCATTAAAAAGCATTACAAAATTCATATATAATCATGAATTTGTGCTTCATTTGATGAGAACAATCGCCAATAACAAGGAGTTGGTGTGCCCTACTATTACACAGTTTGCCACTAGCTTCATATCTCTTCAATCTCTCTTAAATTCTATGTGGGATGTGAAGAGAATATATCTTTCAAGTTTCAGAGGAGTGGTGTGCTTTGTCATTTAGCCGCAAACCAGTAGAAGAAGCCACATGCAAGCTAGTTTTATACCAGAAAAGCTTCTAGGCGGGAGTGCAGGAGGTGTGTAGAACCTTTGGTAAAGATTCTTCGATTAGTTGACAGATACAAGTCCGCAATGGGCTACTTGTATGAGGCCATGGATAGGGCCAAAGAATCCATTTGCAGCTATTATCATAGTATTCAAAATCAATCGATTCATTAGCAAACTCCACCAGACCGATAGAAAAACCCAGTTAGATCGCCCTCCTCGCCAGTTTTTGGTCAAGTCAAACATAAATCGGTCGGTTCACTTCGAACCAGTTGTGGACCCATCAAGCACGGTTTTGGGCCTTGTGAGGTGGTTTTGAGGGAAACTAAGGGTTGTTTCCCTCCAAACACAGACGCTCCAAGCCAATCAAAGGAGGTTTCCTCTCTCATTTGCCTCACACATCTCACACATGTTTATTTTTTAACACAAAAACACAAAGAAGAGAAATCGTTTGGAACAAAAACAGTTAAAAGATCTTGTCTTCGTGCAATACAACTTCCGTTTAAGGCACAACCAATTAATGAACAGAAGACTAGGTCTAGATCCCATTGTGTTGGACGATATGATCCAACATCAGAATGGGTGGCGGACACTGAAGAAGCTGAGTTTGATCTTGATTTTGATATTGACATGGAAATAGGGGGGTTGATCCCAATGTAGATCTAGTAGCGCCATTGGAACTAGAACTAGTAGTTGAATCAAGCAAAGGCAAACAACCAATGGAAGGCACTAGTCATGTAGCTCGACCAACTCATGCTTCCATTAGGTCTAGTTGTATTGCTATTGGTGCTACTACTGAGGATGCAGAAGAGGTTGAGGTATCCTCAAACTCTAATCCAGATGATATTTATGTAGCTCCTATTGATTATCTTGTGTCTAGAAGTGGTGATGAGTTTGATCATGTTGAGGAATAATCATGTTGATCACTGATATGTACCTGTAGACTTGCAGTCTTGTAGTAGGCCAACGGCCCCATAGCTTGTAGCATTGTTTTTAGACTTTATAGGCCATTTAGAGCCTCATTGATTACATATTTTGTCGATGATTTGTATTGCACTCGGTGGAATTTTGATATATTCACCTTTGAGTGGTATATAGATGAGCAAACTTCGCATATTTTGTCTCTATTGGTTTGGAATCATGGTTTTAAATCTTAAAAATAGTTTTATTTTCATTAAAAAAAAAAATATTTCATGGTTTTTTTAAAAAATTAGTTCAATGAGATCGGGCTAGTCCCGGATGACTAGTTCCGATTTGAAACCCAGTTTATTAGGTGGATTGGTCCAATCACCTGTTCCGATTTTGAATACTATAGCTATTATGATGATAAGGAGGATTAGAAGTTTGAGAAACAACAACTAATATGGAGAGTGATTAAGGAGCGAAGGAACAATAGACTCCATCGTCCCATTCATGCTGCACGCCTCAAGGATCTACCTAAACCCTGCATTTTCTTACTTCGATGGTTTCATATTTAATGGTGAGGTCATTTGATGGATTCTTCACTTATGTTTAGAAGATGGTGTCATCTCAAACAGAACGTGTAGAAATTTCTAAAAAAATGGAGATATACAAGATGGCAGGTGGCACATTTAGCTTTAACATGGCTATCCAGGATAGAACAACCAAAATGTCAGGTAAGCTTTAGTTTGTTTCATTTTTCAAAATTCATTGTCTCTTCATAATTTGCTTCAATTTTCAATTTTCAATTTTTTTCTTATGCTTCTCTTATTTGTTATAGATGTGTGGTGGACAAGCTACGGTGGCAAAGTACCCAATCTCCGAAAGCTTGCCATTCGAGTGCTCAGCCAAACATGTACCTCCTCCAGATGCGAGCGCAACTAGAGTGTATATGAAAAAATACACAACAAGATGCACAACAGGTTAAAAAAATTCCAATTAATTTTTTGAATTCATTAAATAAAAATAAATAAAATTTATTATTTTTATTATTATTAATTAATAATTCATGACCCTCATACCGGTTGGAGTCCCAACGCGTTAACAATATGGTCTACGTCTTCTACAATCTTAGATTGTGGATGAGACAACTTGAGAGGATAATTTGTTGAAAAGTGTAACTAGGATCGGTCTTCATATTGACTATGTAATTATGTGTTTATGTAAAGAAGAAGACAAAGATAATAAAATGTATTTTTGTTATACTTGCTTCATCGGTTTCATGAGCAAGAATTTATTATAGGTCAGTAGACTTCTTCTTGATGTCTATTAGGAATTGTCTTCTAGGTATAAATGTAATTAAGAGTCATGTACATGAAGAATCTAGTCATCAAAATATGCTCCAAGATCTTGTCATGATACCATGAAGAAATGTCTCCTGGATAATGCTCAAAGATACCCTCATCAACGCTGGATTAGATGCTCTCCGAGTCGGCCTACAAGCAGTGATACAGGACGGCTTATTAACTGGCAGGAACAACTATATATACCCCTACATGTGTTACGCAAAAGACACAGAAATTTGCGGATTCCTCTGAGGTTTTCGCAGAGTTTAAGGTGCGGATTCCTCTGAGATTTTCACAGAGTTTAAGGTGCGGATTTCTCTGAGGAAAAACAGAGTTTGTATGCGGTCTTGAGATCAAGGTTAAGTGCAGATTCTTTTGAGTTACTACAGCGGGTCAAAGCCTGTAATAAAGGCAATGATCAAGCATAGAAGTGCGGATCTGTTTGAAGATTAGCTTGAAGAATTAAATGCGGATCTGTGAATAGAGGTTGCGGACAAGAGTGTGGACTTCAGGATAAGGCTAAGTCTGATATATAAACATATTCAGATCAAGATCAAGGATTGTTGAAGGAAGACTATATAAAAAGCAAAAAGAGTGATAAGTCTTTTGTTGTTCTAAAGATAAAGTGTGAGAAAGAAAGGAAGGGAAATCTGTAATTTACCTTCTTGTTCTACAATACATAAAAAGAATTGATTACACCTCAAGTAAAGAAGCTTCAGAGTTATGCAAAGTGGAAGGTTCTAGTGTTGGTGCAGATCAGTGCAGGTTGGTGCAAAAAAGGAGAAGCAATTTGAAGGGGCAAGAAAGAAGCGGTGACAAGATCTTGGAAGCATTCTTACGTCAAGGGTCTGAGGCTTGGTCATGGTACTTGTCATTTGAAGATCTATAAGAAGAATTCCTTACAAGTTTTCCTCTCCGAGAGGGAGAGGTTTTGCCCTGGCTCGAGGAGCCTAATTTTTGTGTCTCTTGTATTTTGATAATTGACTTAATGAAAGACTAAATAAGCTAAGAAAAGACATAAGTAAATTAAGTAAGCTCACAAGTAATTATGAAGAAGATAATTTGAATTAATCTCCAACCCTCTAAATTCTCAACATACTTGACATAGGGGACATCTCATTGGGTGGGATTAACACCACTTATGCATGGAGGGTTGAGACCGAGAGGCCTGCGATGAAATCAACCCCTGATTGGTTAGCTGAGGAGGTAGTGGAGGGGGTAGCAGCGATAGGGGAGGTGGAGGAGGAGGAGGTGAACCCACCTACCATGGTCACCAGTAGAGGACATGGTCTACCTCCTTTGGCTCCTAGTTCTTTAGCTTCTAGAGGACATCAAATTCCAATGCCAGCCTCATGGCCTTCTTCATCTAAAGGGAAAGCTATTACATTTTCTCGCAAGAGGGGAAAAGGAAATCATTAGTTACTTAGTCGTTCATTTCATTGTATATGACTCGTGATATGAGATACATTATTATATTTTTTGTTGATATTTTGAGGTTGAGTCCGGACTCAGGATTCATGACATGATTCATTGTTGTGTGAGATGTACCACTAGACATATTACACATCTTATATATTAGTTCTCTTTTAATATTTATGTGTGAATGCACTTATTTTATGTTGTGGACGCTTTAGATACTAAAAAAATTGAAAAAAAAATTGAAATTTTTTTGTATTTTTTTGTCGATTTTTACCAATTTTATCCTTATTTTTACGATTTTTTCTTTTTCCGAACCCTTGCCGATTTAATCCCGATCACGATTATCGCAACATTGGCTTACAACACTAAAAGGTGGGGCCCCCTATAATATAAGCAATGAGCCATCTAGTCCTTCCAATGCCCAATCAGCACGCTCTCTATGGTGATAGAAAGGCTCACCACAAGCCAAGTCGACAAGTTTGTGAGAGTATGGAAATCCAAACATAAGCCACCACCTCCCTTAACACATGACAAGTTGACAACATGTTACTAATTTTGGCACTGCCATTTCTAAGGCTCTAAAGTCTCTCAAGTAAGCCAATGATGATGATGGCTGGAAGCTGCTTGTGCTTGACAATTATCGTCCAATTTCTGCTTTGGGTCCAACCCCAAATGATCATGATGAGCCCACATCGACTGCTAGCCTGGTTCTTGTTGTCTAGTGCTTATGCTCAAGCACAACTCTTGTGATTTTTGTTTATCTGGACTTATACTTATTTTGGACTTGATCATAATTGCAGCTGGTTGTAATGTGCATTTCAGTATAAACAAGCCCACTTTTTGTGGAGGCTGCAGGCAGGCCCGCCCTTTTTTAGTATAGCAGCTGTATACATGGTGTTTTATTAGTAGTCAAGCGAGTTTTAAGTCGAATAAAAAGAAGAAGGCTACACGTTCCACTGATTTGCCATCACCAGAATCAAGCCATAAAACATTCGCTGTAACTTCAATTTTCAAGTGTTGAAATTATTGTTTTTAATTTTTAAGTATTGAAATCATGTTTTTTATGCAGAGGTAAATTCAACATCCTCAATTACCCCTATTGCAATTTAATTTTGCAATGTTAATGATTGATATCTTCAATTCCATCGATACAAAATAATTTATACCAAATCTCAAGAAAAAAAAATACCAGTTTCCCTTCTCGTATTTTGAAAGGCCAGAAAAGAGTGAAGATCGTTTTGACTAGGGAAAAAAAATATCATAAAATGATCCAACTTTCTACATATGTTTTACAAATAGGACAAACGACTCTAACATGGACACTTAAATTGTTTTATCTCATGATATGATTTTCATCTTCCCACCTATCTCCTTCTCTGTGTAACCTTGTTATCATATGCTATATGGATAAGTGTCTCTCCGATATCACTTCATATCTATAACAGGAAGTCAACTCTCACAAAATTATGTTAGCGGAGATCCAAGAACGGGATGAAAGGCGAATGGTCTCAAAAACTATCATCCAAATTTATATTTGAAAATAAAGGACTCTGGAAGGAAGCCTAGTTCTCATAGCCTAAAATCATATTAAAATACCCAAATTTCTTAGACTTGCAGGGTCTCTATTAAAAATTAACGAAAGAAATAGCGAGAGTCAACAGATATTAAAAGTTACCAATTCCTTCCAAGAATCTCCTCGGCCTTGTAACCAGTAACATACTCAAACACTGCGTTTACATAAATAATCGGCTGATCCGGTTCAAGGGCATCTGTTACAGCAAATCCACATGGAGTAGAATGAAGCAGGTTATCCATAGCAATCGGAACTGGTCCTCCATCATTCATCAAAAACCCTTCATCCTCGCAGATTTGCATGTGATCTTCCTCCTCCATGCTCATCTCGGAACCACTGTCCCATTCCATCTTTCCTACTCTCGTTTGCCCTCGGATAAAAACCCTCTTAGCTACCAACCTGTATCCCAAAACCCATCTCCCAAAAATCGGTTTTGAAGTAAAATATTAACACCCAACGTCAACCATACAACAAAAACCCTGTTTTCCAAGCAAATTTCAACCTCTACTTCTCGCAGATAAACAACCAGTTTTCAAAAATTTGCCTCAAAAACCAATTTTTAGGCCTCCACACAGCACCTACCTTCCACCAAAACCTTCAGAAACCATTATCCTCAACTCCTAAAGCCAAAATCTGCAAGGTTACACGCCCCCTTCATCTTTCCCTAAAACCCAAGTATGATTTTGCAGTAAATACATACAATAGATCCCCATAACAGGTGCACACTATTTCAATACGCTCCGACACTTGAATTAACCCTGCAACCCTTCTGTGGATAATTACAGGAAAATATGCATGTAACCCCTGTTATAGTGAACAAGAATACTGACAAATCGAACCAAGACGTGATCCAAATCCTCGTATCTGCAGAATAATTCAGTTACCTCCACGCCACCATAATCACCAGTGAGTATTGCACAAGGATCTAGAAGAAAACATCTCAGATGGAATGACCACTTACTCGATCTCCCGAACTATTCATGAACAACTTTCTATTTGCTACTTTCGGTCCTGGACACTATTTAAGATTGGTTGATCCTTCTATCCTTCTACACTAACTTTTGGTGCTTCTCCACCTCATAATAAAGAATAAAGAGAAGAGTGTCTGATTTGGAACTCCAAGACTTATTTCCCACTCCTGAGGATATTTACAAGTGTGAGAGGGAGATATTTAGTTGCATTTGACATTTTTAGCTTTCCATGTGGGTAGTGTGGCCTTACATTCTCCATACATGTTATGGAAAGCAAATATTTGATTATGGTGTATTATTGCACTATAAATATAAATTTATTTAAATTTAATTTATTATAAATTAAAATAAATAGTAGTGTTTATTGAGTTTTCTTTTTGGTGATGTAAAATTTTATTTGGAATTTGGTGAAAAAATTCAATTTAAGAAATTCAATCCTCGTGTTTGATTTTTTTTTTTTGGTGAAAATAGATTCAACGTTATCAAGAATCTAAATACATCCAAAAACTTGAAACTTGATAATTATAACTTTGATTTCCAAAAAATTATATAAATTAAAACTATTGCAATTTCCACTATTTTTATAGCATAATTATAACCTCATTAGAATAAAACAAGATAAATAAATTTAAATTTTATTAAATATTGTTTCAAAATTAAAAAATAAAATGAGCACAAAATAAAAAAATTTAACTTAATGTTTCAAAGTAAGAAAAATAAAGTTTGCAAATTTTTGAATCTAGAAAGTAAACCAATCATAATTTGGAAAGAGAATAAAGTGAAACTCATGCATGACTATAGACTTCACATGAAATTTGTGGAACTCAAACAGGTGATCCATAATTTTAGATAAGACTTTTTTTAAGTTCCTTTGAGTGAATTGTTTTTTGGTTGGCTAATTTTATGGTGTGGTTTCTTTTGGTGAGAATCACGTATGAGAGTAAATAGAGTTCAAAGGACGTACAACACATTATTATTGTGTTTGTATAGATTTTTGGATTATGTACACATTTAATTAGCTCTTCAATGGCCTGTGAATGGTTTCAATGGAAAGGACTAAGTTTGAAGCTTCACATACACATGGTTTCAAATGGATTAAGTTTGTGTATGAGCGAGTTAAATATATTGATTTGATAGGTTAAGAAAATGGATATATTTGTGTGGAGGTATATGTATATAAATACTTGTGTGGAGGTATATGTATATAAATACATATCAATGTAGTTTGATTGTTGTTAATTGGGTTTATTTTTAAGTGGTGGAAGGAATGATTGTTATCTTTTTTATTTATGTTTAATTTTCACAAATGATTTGTTGAACTCATGTTAAGTATATTGTTGTAATGATGTTAATTGGGGTTATTTTGGGAGATTGGGTGGAGTGGTTGCTATCTTCCCCACCCAAGCTCAAATCCCTACTAGTGACATGCTGAACATTGTTGTAATGACTTCGTGCTTATGAATATTGTTGTATTGGCTTCATGCTTTGTGAACTCTTAAGTAAGTATACTTGTAGGCTAGCTTGGTACCAGCAACCTCACTCTAGCCCTGGGGCTAAGAAGGAGGTTGATTTCTTTCCTCGAGGTATATATATATATATATATATATATATATATATATATATATATATATATATATATATATATATATATATATACTTGTAAGCAATTATATTCTCACAACCTCACTCTAGCCCTAGGGCAAAGAGGGAGGTTGATTTCTTTCCTCGGGGTATATATGTGTGTGTCTGTGTGACTTCGTGCTTATGAATATTGTTGTATTGGCTTCATGCTTTGTGAACTCTTAAGTGGGTATACTTGTAGGCTAACCCGGTACCAACATCCTCACTCTAGCCCTGGGGCTAAGAGGGAGATTGATTTCTTTCCTCAGGGAATATATATATATATATATATATAGTTGTAATGACTTCGACATTTATTGTTGAATCGCCTTAAGCCCTTAAGAAAATTTTACCCTCACTTATAGGCTAGAGGGTGGAGTGCCTGGTTACATGGAAAAAAATATATAATATAGTTTGAGTGGGCTTAACAATGAAGAATATGTGTTTTTTCCTCTAAGGTCGCTAATTCAAATTTAGAGAAGGCAGGGTATGTACACATGAGCAAGTTGTTGTTTATGGATATTCATGTGGCATTAACAAGGTATTATCACTTTCACTCTCACTTTTAGGTTGGAGAAAGATAAATCGTGTTTTTTGGACAAACCCCAATGCCCAAAAAATTCTAATGAAAACTATAAGTGTATATACATACTCACACATTGCAAATAATTCAAAAATGGATTATTATGCTATTTACCTTAATTAAGATCTTAATTAGTGATGTAGGAGCATTAGCACTTGAATTGAATTTAATTGTTTGATTAACCCAAGGAGGGGTCAAATTGTAAATATTGTCAAATTCTCTTATAAAATGTTTAAATTCCTAGAAAGCATAGGTAGGGAATATGCTAGTTGACTTTTGTAAACATATCCATGAAAAATGGGATATTAGAGAGGATATTTGCTTTTTATGCTCAATAGATTAGATTAGTCATAAATTAGAGATAGGAAGGATTTTTTGAGAGTAGAAGTGGTTGCAAGTCTATAGGAGTTGAGTGAGGGCTGGATAAACTCTGAAATTGTAATATATATTCATTATAAGTTTCGAGAGAAAGATACAGTAGGAAGTAGAAAAAATAGAGTAAAGAGGAGAGATTCGAGAACAGAGAGGGTTCTGTTGAAGAGAAAAAGGGCCATGTAAAGGTGCATCATGCCAAAGATAGAATTTAAACAGGTTTTTATTGTATATGTACAATTTATTTGATTAATGAGAAATTGAGTTCATTGCGACTGTGTTTTTGTCTCTCTTACGAGCTGAGTGATCCGCAATTGAGAAAATCTGATTTCTATGTAATAAATTATTGTTGCATGAATTATGATGGGTGTATAAGTCTTTTACTGTGTGAAAAAGGACTTACTTTAGAGAAGTTGGGTAGAATCACTATGTGATTCTATTTATGGAGAAATTGGCTGAGAGTGAAGCTAATGGGAGTGAATGAGTGCAAATAACCTTTGTGCAAGTCGAAAGTGAAACGAGTAAGATACTTGAAGTCGCAAGCAGTGATTCAAAGCGAGTCTGTGAAGGATTGGCTTGGAAACAATGTGCAATGTGTTGCGGCGAGCATGATAATTCTGGATAAGATCCAATAACAAAAAGAAAGTTCAAGAGAGAGTTACCGTGTGGAGAAGAGTGTGAAAATTACAGTGAAGCGGCAGTCAAACAACGGAAGAAAGACTAAGGCAAAAAATGAAAGTTTTCCCTGAAATCTAAGAAGATTTCCAAAAGGAGAGCTATGGACGGTGAGGATTTAATCACAGAAACTGGAGTGGAGATTGATGGTCCTGATCAATTTGTAAGTTAAGTTGGGTAAGTGCAAAGTGGCCATGTGTCGGCCATAGGTTCCATCGCATATCGCATTCGGTAAAGGATATAAGTTTGCAATATGGTTAAACTTGCGAATTTGAGATGCGATAAGATGTGGTTCGGCAATGCGATGCGAAGAGCGGTAAATTAAGATCTGTGCGATGTGGTCAATATCGCACATCGCATGCGATAAGGTATAGCGACGATTGTGAAATTGCAATAAGTTAAAGTTGCGAAGCTGCGATGAGGTAATTTTTGCGATGCGTGATGAAGCACTAAAGGAAAGGGTTTGGTTTTGCGAAATGCGACATTGCTTGGGTTGTAATATTGCGAAAGGCGATAAGGTAAGGTTAAGTGTTAATCGCGCTTGTAGTGAAGAGTACTTTGGGTTTTGACCGAGATCCCACAAAGCCTGGTTTCAATGTTTATTCCGTGTAGAATTTCAGGATTCTTTTCTTTCGATATGAGGTTGGACTGAAGGGGGCTACCACGAAATGAATTTTGTTAATGTTTAAACTATTTTTTTAAAGGTTCTTAGAGCTATGTGAACCTATCTGAATATGTCAAAATTGGAGTATATACTCTTTTACGAGTATTAATCTTGGGGAAGAGCAGGGTTAGCCTTAGCCCTGCATCATTTGGTATCAAAGCAAAGTTTTCTCTTTTGGAGACAGACAGAAGGTCTGTAGAGGAGGTTTTGTGAATTAACAGATTTTATATGCGGGAGCTTAGAGCTTAAGGAGGACAAGGAAAGCTACTTTGGGAGAAGTAGTTACATGCAAGGGAAAGAGGTTAGATCAGCCATAGATGGAAGTTGTGAAGAAGCATTTTAAAGTGGGCATAGAAATTTGGCATCAACAAGCTTTTGAAAGCTTGGGAATGGTCTTTGTTTTAAATATCATTGATATGCAGGTAACATCAATTAGTAAGGCATATCAGCAATAATATCACAACCCTAATAGCAGTGATGAAGGAAGACAGTAAGGGTTTCTGAGAGAGTGTGGCCAGAACCTAGTATTTCAGTTGTGATTGAAATACAAGAGGACAGTTGCGTTCTCAAAAGTGCAGATGAGTTGAATCCTAGAAAGAGCGAGGAATGCTCAAAGAAAGTTCCAAAGAGGGGACTAGTGGCCAAGTACAGAGGAGAGCTTGGTGAGGTAAGTTGTAGCAGGGAGAACTTGTTACTACAGAGGCTTAGTGCAACTCATAGTTAGTGTGAGAAGCTCATGAAGATGAAGAAGAAGATGAATACTGGTAATCATAGCAAAGGTTCAGGAAGTAGCCACAAAGAAGATGCCAAATTTAATGGCATATGGAGACAGATGAGTGGTGAAGAATATGAGAGGGAGAAAGTTGAGATAGAAGTCCATCTTGAAGTACTGATGGAGTTGTTACGGAAGAATAAGGAAGACCAAAGGTGTGGTTTTCTTATGAGAAGGAATATAAGGTGGCATAAGCTACAGAAGAGGAAAGAGCAAATGATAAATGCTCAACTAAAGGAAGAATTACTCATAATAAGTGGGTATCTAGGAGAAGACTTTAAGACTGAAACGCCAAGTGAGGCCAAGAGGTCTTAAAGTATTAAAACTGATATTCTGTGTATGTCTACAAGTGCAATGAATGAAGAAGGACAATTTGCTGATATTGTCATAAAGGAGGAAGAAAACAGGCATAATTTAAATTTTGTTTTGAAAGAAGATGGGACAGTTAGGTCTCATATAAATTCACATGCATAGTTGATTGAAGGTGATGTTTTTCAACATACTATTGTTACACGTCATTTTTTCACCATGACATTTGACTGTTCATATGGGTCTATACCATCCATATCATGTTCCCTTAGAGGTAAAAAACACTAATGTTCCTTAATCAAGTCTTGGAATTGGAGAAAAGCTTTGTAAAACCCTTAAAAGTCTACCTGCGTAGTTTTTCTAGCCTTTACTTGTGCATGCGTTGTTGTTCTATCCATAAATTGCGACAACTCCCGCACTTTTTTCCACTATTACCTGTGCACCCCTGTGAAAAGCAAATAAAAGAAAAAAGTAAATTCTAGAAGCCTAGTTGGTCGAATATCCTCCCAACTGGAAGCTTCTAGAGTCGCGATCAGTTCACGCTTTATCCCTCCACTCATGGAGATTATCCCTTGTTCCATGGAGCTCAAATCCCTGCATGAGAGGAATCCACCCCCCTCTTCATTAAACTGAAACTAACTCCATTTCTCTATAAATTGAGATCAAGTTTCAGGTTGAAGGGTAGACACATGTAGATTGTGAATGATAGAAACTGACTTATATAGTTTCTAAGCTGGAGAGAGTTCATAAGAGTGCATACTTTATACACTAGTGAGTTGTTCTTGGCATGAGAATGATCACACCCTTATGTCTATAACTCCATGTTGGTATTCGGAGAGGAAGGCTTATCAGACTGAAGGAGAATGATTGTTCAGGACCCCGGTAGAAATATGTACAACATCAAGGCCTCAAGTTGTAAGATTACTTTTTTATTCAAGATAATACATATGGATCTCTTTTTCTCATTGCTTTGTTTCTATGATTATTGGAATAATGTCAATACTTAGACTCCTTGATCACTAAGTTGGATTAGCATTTTCTGATTATTATATGTTGCAGATGCTTTGATTCTTTGTCTTGTCTTTGATTGCAGGTTCTACTCATTAGAGAAGCCAATTTGGAGCAACGGGACAAAGGGCTACATCAAACATTTGGATTTCAAGGTAGGGGCATGTCCTCTCTACTTTACTATTATAATCTTGGAATGAAATTAATCTAGAGGAAAAGGTTTTCAAATGGATCTTTGTTTCTAGTTACTCACTGAGTACTGGGGATATTGCTCTTGTCCACAAGAGGGATTAATCCACGTAACAAAATGGCGACCATACTAGGGATCTAGAGCTTAGTTTTCTTTGTTTGTATTCAGTTTGAATTTTAAGTTTTCTAATTTTGACTTCTCTGAGTCTGGTTGGGTAGATGAATTTTAAGAATCCCTGAAAAAGAAAGCTTGTTATTTATTTTTTCCAAGTTTTTCCTTGCCTGTGCAGTTTTTAGCAGAAAACAGTGCGGCAACCTACGCAACTTTTAGTTCAGTGCAGTGCGCATGCGCACTGTATTCCACTATAAGCTGCGCACCCCCTGGAATTTTTTGAAAAAAATAAATTTCTCTTTTTTAGAGCCAGATAACCTGATTCTTTTTGTTTGCCTTGATCCATCTTAATTGTCAAATCTTGTGTGAGAACTTCTTTTCATGAATTTTGAGTTGTGTGATTTATCATCATGTTTGCATTTTATAAGTGATTGTTTGCCCTAGTTTATTACTGCTCTATGCGAAAGATACCTTCATTTACCTCAGCTTACTGGTATTATGATTTTGTCTTTTTTTGAGCTGTTATCACCAAAATAGGACCCTGATAGGCTGCTGAACAGACTACCTCAGTGTAACTATTTCAAACCAATCTTTTAGCTGAGGCTTAGCCTCCTCGACCTGAGAGGGCTCTCTCAAGGATTTATGATATTGATTAATGATAATATAGATGGCTAACTCTATCTTGGTTTTGTGTGTTTGTAGGTTGAAAGATGAAGGCTTGCTACCATTGGGCTATGGAGTCAACAAGTCAGTAGATTCAATGGCAAGGTTTCTGGACATGGAAGCTGAGGCAAATGGGGTTTTAAACAAAGATAATTCACTCAAGAACATAGGTCAACACAGTAATTCCATTACTAAAGGAAGTCAGAGCATAGGGTTATGAATTCTAAGTAATAGCAATGGAATCTACTGCTAATGGTTCAAAGGTAATTTACTTACAAAATGCAGAAAAACACAGTCATCTCATTACTAAAGGAAGTCAGAGCACATGGTTGTGAATTCTGAGTAATAGCAAATGATATCTACTGCTAAACACAATGATTCCATTACTAAAGGAAGTCAGAGCACATGATTGTGAATTCTGAGTAATAGCAATGAAATTTACTGCTACGGTTTCAAAGGTCGTTTACTCACAAGATACAGGAAAAACATAGTCATCCCATTACTAAAGGAAGTCAGAGCACATGATTGTGAATTCTGAGTAATAGTAAGAAGATCTACTGCAGGTAATTAAAAGTAACATATAGATCAAGAAAACATTAAACCCTATGAGAAACTCAGATCTGTTCAGGAAAAAAAAAAAAACCTCTCTGTATTACTGGTTATATTTCATAACATCAAACAGTAGCTGGGCCAAAAATTCTCCAACCCTTTACTAATTCGACCTCTTGCTTCATACATAACTTTTACAATATTGGATTCTATGATCCTTAAGAAGATAATTCAAATTTCTATTATTGACACCTATTCTACTCCTAAAACAGATTCTTAATTACAACTGACAGCTAATTGTCTCTTCTAGGAGTCCTAATACAAATAGGAGTGAAACTCCTAAAACATGTTTCAAAAACCTTATCTAAGACTTAAATACTTCCTTTGACAGCTGAAACCTCATGAGGTCGAATTTGGTGATGCCTCCAGCCTTGTTATGAGATCTTGCTGACTCATGTCTTATCTGCCCTAAAAACCAGGAAACCTGTTTTCTGCAATTAAGTCTTTATCTTCATTGATGATCTTCGAACCCTTATGTTGGCAAGATTGAACTTTTGAGATAAGTGACATGTGTTATCATTTCCATGGAACCATGCCTTTCCACTTGTACAAAAATTAAGCCTTTGAAAAAGTATAAAGAGAGATGATGTGTATGCGTTACGAAAATAGAAGTTGTTTTCGTAGCGCAGAATCTATATCTTTGTAAACATTTCTTAACCATCCAATTTCTTCTGCCTTGACACTTGAATTCTCATATGTGAACCCTTTCCATCCTCTAGCAGCAACAACACTAAAAAACCAGATGTTTTTACCTCTTGAAACCCTTATAGAATACTCAAAACTGCACCTACAGCAGTTTCGTAGCGTGCTACGAAACTGTTGTGTACGTCTTTTTACACAGTTTTTCCACAATCTTCAGACTTCAAGAATATTTGCACCTTTTAATGATTTTAATAGATCTTAATAAACAAAACAATCTGACTTCGAAATGTCTTCAAGAGTGGTGTTCTTCTACAAAATAAAATTGTATTAAGGGATTGTCACTTATTGTTTTGTTTATCTCTGTTGTAGCCGACTTTCAGACTTTGTCAATTGAATTTTAAGATCTTCCATCTGCCTCTTCATTCTCTTGTTAGTAGCCCTCAACTTAACATTTATCATTCTCATAAATCTAGCCTCTTAACTATATGAACCAAAATCATAATCTTCACAAAATTTAATCCTCATTTTCCATTTATGAATTGGTCATTTTACCTCACTGTTTTTACCTGAAAAATAGGTGTTGAGACAGAGCTTTTATCTCCTTATCCAAAATTTATTTTGAGAAACTGAAGGAGGCTTTTGGAAACCATGCTGTCTTGAACAAAAACCTCTCTTGGTTTTTTTCAATACCTCTCCTACTGCTCAAAAATTGTCTTTGAACATCATGTGTGAAACTGGAAAATTCTGATTTTTGAAAATATGGCTTCAAAGAAAGCCTTGTATCTCCCAACTGGTAACACTTATGAAAAAAGTGAGATATGTTATTGTAAATAGAGATTTTATGAAGCAAAACCTCCTTCAGAATTCCAAAATACGTTTGCATGTGGCCAGAAACTGATCTTGAAAAATACTGCTAAAACCAGAAAACAGAGTTTTTCTCTCAATGACTTTTAGCAGTTTCGTAGCGCAAGTTAAACCATCAATTTATCCCACCTAATAATGAATTTGAAGAAACTGAAAGAGATTTTTGTATTTTAGTATGTTATGAAGAAAAACCTCTTTCAGTTTTCAAAAATGAGTTTTCAATTGCTCAGGAACCCCTCTAGAAGTTGACTACCTAAAGTAGAAAAACAGGGTTTTTTGCTGAAAAACGTTGTTTTAGCCATTTCGTAGCGTGCTATGAAAATAGCAGCGTTTTCGTAGCGAAAATAGGTTTTTTACACTGTGTGCGCTACGAAAACTTGGTTTCATGGCTAATTCCAAAAAAATTTCAAAATGGTTAAAAACTTGACTTTCTAAACATGGTATGAACACTCAAGGTATGAAATAAGGTTGTTGGAATTTATTTTGTAAATGAAAATGAGACTCTAACCCTATCATTTAACCCCTAAAATCTTAAAATGACTCAAGACCTACTTGAAACCATGACCAAAAGCAGAGCTGACACAATTATGCTTTGAAAATTTAGGGTGTGTTAACATGAACCATTAGGATCATTACAAACCTTACTTTTTATGAAAACTTGTTCACTTTTCATTTGCAAACCTGGAAGAGCTTCTAGCTTACTGAAGCCTAATTTAACACCAAAGCATTTTTCGATGTTTTCATTTCTGTTGAGATAAGTGGAAATTTTCTTAATCTAATCACAATTAGGAGAAATCATCCTCAAACATTCTAGATAGACTTCATAATTAGAATTTTGTCTTGATTTTGAAATTTATGTTTTTAGAGTTTTTTAGAGATTGTTTTCTTTTGGGAATTGATTATTTGTTGATTTGTAGTTTTTGATTTGATTGACTCAAGGAATTTTATTTCAAAAGAGAAATTGATCATTCTTGCAAATTTAGTTCGTCATGAAATTGTCTTCTTTTCAAAAAGGATTTTGTTTATGAATGAAAGAGTTTGTGTTTTGGAAATTGATAAAATCTCTCAGCTTTCTCTTAAATAAGATTCATTGAAAAGAAAGAGTTGCACTTCTCATATAGATGCATTTAGAGTATTTTGAGTCAGATCACAAACATCATTAAAGTTTCAACTCCATATCCTTTGTGTTAAGTAACAACTTAATTAATACAACACTTAATTAAAATCAATCTAGATATTTTACATTTTCTAGAGCTCATTCCACCAAGATAGCTTAGGCTAGTGTTTTGGAATAGGTTGTAATAAACTTTCCAAAACAGTTTAAAAAAACAAGTAGAATCTTGTAGTAGGAAAATCAAATTGTTTTATTTGTACTCTGGGAAGCTCTTCTTAAAAGAGTCAAGCACGAGATCATGTCGGACCCAGTGAGGTAAATGTACCTATCTCACTAGAAAAGATAGAAGATGTGCACATAATACAAACGGTAAACCTCAAATTAACAATTGTCGAGGAGCCTGGGGTCACTTGTCGACAAAACTCAGATTTACCATGTCAAGGAGCCTTCAAGGGGATTGAGCTTGATACTCTGCCCTTGCATGTATATCGGATCGTAGAATGTTCCCCCAGGTGCATTTGTTTTCGTTGGTGACCTTAGTGACCATAATCTTCAAGATTTTTCCCAAGGTGACGGTGGAGGGAAGGTCCCACTATACCTGGAGCAGACGTCGGCTAGACTCACTTGGACTTTCCGGAGGGTACTCTTCACTTCGATATGTCATAAGTGGAGAGACTTGCACCAAACTGTTTCATTAAGCAGGTTGTCGGGGTAACTGTTCCAACCACCAAGTTTTCTACATTAAACTTCTACGATGTTGGATTTCATCACCAACTAGTGTTTTTAGTGTGAAGCATACTGTTTGTGTGTGGTTTGTCTCTTAGATTTTTTAGGCATGTGTTCAAATCGTTTGTTTTCTTAGTGGCCTTAGGTCTATTTTATTAAAACATTTTTTTGATTTTTGTGTGTTAAACATTAACTGTCGCCGAATTACTGAGACACTCTCATAGAATGCAGGGGAAACCCCCTGAGTATACACCAAGTTAATTAGAAAAGCTTAAATCTGAAAGAGGTCAACAATCAGGAACTGGATCTACTGAACACGAGGAAACATCAGTAATTATACATCCCAATTACAAAGTAATTCAACGACAAACAAGAGAACAACCTGAAATTTCGGAATTAGTCATAGTTGAGTCTCCAACCGGTGAATTCTTAGATATTCAACTTATTGAACCCGAAATATATGAACCTGAAACTGAATCTACTTCATCTGAGTCAACTTCGGAGTTCGTAGCCCGAACCCCTGGTCGTCCTTGTTCACCTTGAGTGAAGTTTCGCATAACTGAGAACCTTCCTCCTGGCTTGATTAGTATCGAAGAGAAAAATGACATGGAAGAAGAGATTGTACTTCCTTCATGTCAAAAATCTTTATATCTAAGGCATAGTGAATCAATTTACCATTATAGCCCTTTTAAACTAGACCCTTAGTATTCTCAGTTAACCAACTTTCTACATAATACTGGTCTCAATTATTCACCACCTCGCATTACTTTTACTCCATACCCAGAGGTAATTATATGCCTTCATCAAATATGTTTGGTGAGTCATCCATGTTTTCTTCATCGCTAGAAACTTTTTTGTATGGTGGTCCATCAGTTCCTACTGGATACCAGTCGCTCTCTGGTACTTTCTCAGGAGCATCTCCCTCTTCTGAAAAACTTACACAATCAACTGGTCCCAATGAATCTGATACCAAAAATTTAATAATGGAACAAGTCTATTTGATGTTTGGTAATATTCATTTACCTGACCCTCAAGGTAGCAATTTACAGCCTAGGGGGCAGTATACTCCTCAAGGACAACCTCTTTAAGGGCAGTACTCTATACCAGGGCCATAACCTCTTCAAGGGCAGTATCCTATGCCAGGGCCATAGCCTCTTCAAGGGCAGTACCCTATGCCAGGGCTACAACCTATTCAAGGATAACAACATCCTTTGGGGCAGAAGTTTTATCAAGAGCAACAATCCTTTCAAGGAGGTCAACCCTTTACTGGAAATTATTCGGAAAATTATCAAAATTACGTTCCAATACCTCAACTTGGTTATGGTCAACCTTGCGCACCACAACCTTTAATGGGAGCTCCTTATCCCGGAATTAACATAGTGTGGAACCCGTCGTTGAACCAACAAAATTTGCAACCTGCTGTGCAAGTACCTTATAATCAACCTGGTTAGCCAACTGGTCAATTTAGTTATACCCAAGTCCAACAACCTGCCCAACCTACACTTCAAATTTCACCTCAGGTATTTGTACCTAGTAGTCAACAAGCTGGTTTGAGTACGCCAATAACTCTTGTCCAATATGTTGTGCAAAATTCTATTCAACAACCAAGTACACCTATCCCCGGAGTTTCCCAAGTCCCTATTTATACAACCCCTCAAATGACGACATCAACTGTATCACAGGAAATCCCCTAAGTCACTACTCATCAACCTGGACCTGTGGTTCAGTCTACCATTCAAACCTCTACAAGACAACCTGTTACAGCTACAGTTCCAACAAGCCAACCTTATGCAGGTCAGTTTTTTAATCAACCATATCAAGGGCAGTTTCAACATGGACCCGTAGGACAAAATCCAGTCTACCAAAGTCAACCATACCTTGGTTATACGTATCTGGTACCATCTCAACCTCAGTTTGGTATGACTAACCCTCGACATCCCATAGGTATTCCAATCCCAACTGCACAGGCTATTCCAAGCTACCCTGGATATCCTCCTCCAGGTACTGGTATCGTTCCTCAAGGTTATCATTTTGCTCAACAGGACCCTAACCGTTGATTACCATTCATTGCAACTTTGGACTTGCTAGATTTGTCGCGCCTCACGAATGATCAGATTTATTATCTTCCATATTGGCCACCAATGCCAAATAAGTTGCCTAGTGACATACCTAAGTTTGAAGGAAAATCAGGAGAAGACCCCTCAAACCATGTGATGAATTATCATCTTCAGTGTGCATCAAACTCTTTAATCGATGATTCCATTCGATTGAGACTGTTTCAAAGAACATTGATAAGCTTAGCTGCAAAGTGGTGTATTGAACTACTACGTGACTCTTTCAATCATTTCAACGCGTTAGCAACAAATTTCTTAACTCACTTTCATTTTCCAGTCCGTTATGACAATGGCACAAAACTCTTAACTTCATTAAAACAGAGTACGTCTACATACATTCCAGATCACATACATGAATGGAGATGTAGATGATGTTTAGTGAAAGTTTTCATTCCAGATCAAATCTTGGCAGAATGGTTCATCAAATCATTACTTCCAAATATCACTGAAGATGTAGCTAAGGGAGGCGTTGTTACAGAAGAACAATTCATAGCTCAAGCACAATACTTAGACCTTGTATACACACGGTCTGGTACTTTATACGAAAAAATTCCTGAATTTCCACGCCCAGGTCAAATAACTGCAACTCCTTCTAGTTCTCATTCTACAGACGGTGTAATTGGTACAGTTAGCGCTAACAAGAGTAAGAAGAAGTCATCCAAACCTACTTCTCCCATAATAACTTTACCAGATTCACCTAAAGGAGATTCTTCCCTTGAAACTTCTTCCGACATTCATGTTGTAGATTCATCTACGAATAAAGCTAAAACCGACAATAAGAAGAAAGGAAAGAATAAAAGTAAACAAAATACATCTCCTACAGAGAAAATAGAAAAAAACGAACCAACTGACGAAAAGCGGAAACCTCGCTATCCTTGTCTTATCAGTGACGAGGACCACTATACTAAAGAGTGTCCACATCGGTCCGCGATATCCAAAGTTGTCAAAGGTTCACCCACACCTACTGTCTTGAAGGATCCTTTTCCCACTCAAGATAGTAAAATGGTAGGATATTCTTCTAATTCATCGACATATATTTTAATGATGTCTCAGGTCATGGTTGCGACACGATCTCAAGACTATGGATCTAAGAATCTTGTAACTGGTAAAGAGACTGAAAATTCTAGTCAAACACCAACCATACCTCCTTCAGTTTCTGAACTGCTTCAAATCGAGAAACCTAATCATGATCTAGTGATTAAATTGCCTGCTAAAGGTGTACTTCGAAAGTCATCTTTCAATCCACATGCAAGATTTGGCGATATCCCTATTGGACTATATAAATCACTTATTAAATGACTAAACATTACACATTTAATTATCAATCCAGGGACGTCTGTTTATTCCAATGACAGTTGCAATGTCTATGCCGATACACCAACCAGAAGTAATTCCAAAGAAAAGAAATCGTTGTTGAAGTAAATGCTGGAAATAAATCACTCATGAAGAAATAAAAGGATCTACAATATTGAAATCACACTTCAATTGATCTGTCTACCTCGCCACGCAACAAGTACCCAGCTGGTGTCTCTATTATCATATGTGTAACAGCACATAAAGTATTGAAATCAACGCAGATATATTCTCAGCTGAACAACAGCAACAACACTCTATTGATACATAAACTGAAATACAATTACATACACACAACTACTTTAATCACTGCAATCCCTGCTAAGAAGGAGGGCCCTTCCTCCCTAGCAGGGCGCAGGTAGAGAAGAAGATTTAACAGAAACTAAATAGAATCACACATGTAACAGCAATAACAGGATAATCTGTATTAATCTGAACACAATTACAGAGCCAAAATAATGTTGTTATCCACTAACCTCTCGGCCTCTAGGGTCGAGTATTATATAGTGGTTACATAATAAAATTCAGGGATAGATTAGTCATGAGAATCTTACTATTCTCATGCTGATCGAAATGGAACATGTTGAAGATTGCAACAAGAAACAATGAAGGAGGCATCCTGAAACATCATCCTTGATCCTGGTTGCAAAATAATCACCTAAACTAGGTGGGGCCCACACAAGCTATTTTTAGGTGTATGTCTATTTTTAGACATGGTGAGCATATTCTATATGTAGCAGGAGGCTATTTGTAGATGGTTGGTCAAATGTGAAAAATATATGAAATTCTATTTTTAGACATATTGGGCAGAATCTATTTTTAGATTGCCAGTCTAAAAATAGATATGTCGAATATTATTAGCTCTTAATAATATTTGGACTATAAACATTATCTTATTCTCTTGGAGCACTTCAGTTAAGTGCACAGATGTGGCACAGGAGCTGACAGAAGGAATTACGCTATTCCTAAAGGTTAAGTGGAGCTATTGCATGGATACTTCAGTTAGAACTCATGTGAGAGAGTTTGGTGGAGTTGATTGAGGAAGTTAATGGAGTTGTGTTCAGTTTAACTAATCTAAACATAGTTGAGCTAGTTGTATCTAGTCTAACTGGTTGATACACTAGTGAGAGTGGTGTGAATTAATTAATAATTAATTCACTAAATAATAACTAATTAATCAACCGAAGAATGTATACTCGCTAACTACACATGGACAAGCCAAGGGTGAGTATTCAGAAGAAGAGGTAGGGGTGAAATGCTGTAAGACTAATGTTACTAGACAGCAGTATGAATTGCATCTACATATACATCGGAGTTGCCAATGATAATCACACAAATAATGAGATATTACATTGAATTGGTATTTGTAATCAACTTGATCAGGCAAGGAGGAAGAAGTATGGCAAAAGATCTAAGGCATGGATTCCCAAGGATTAGGTCTCATTAGAGAACGACGATTGTAATTGCATCGAGAGCTCATGATAAGCTTTGTATGTTTGGTAGGAGATTTTCATATGATCTCCATGTTACATAATATATATTTGGGGTTTTTAGCTTCAGGCATTCCCGTTAAACAACTGTGTTATGTGTGTTTTTATTGCTTCATGTGTTTTGCAATTGTTGATTAAATTTCCGCAAGAATTATAGTGGAAGGATTCTGTATTTAGCAAGAAGATAAATATTGTTAGATCAGGAGAGTCCGGATATATATATGCATATTGTATATAATTTCTACAGAACACGTATAGTTATAACCACTTCCTAATAAAGTTCTGGCTAGAAAATAAAAGATTACAATCGAAACCGCCCTTAGGTTGTTATCCCAAAAATACAATGCTAAACAAATTCTACAGCTATCGTAATGGAATCAAAACTGTAGTGTAATGGTCAGAGGACAGATCAGCAACAATATTGACAAGATCAATCAACAGTACAACTGTATCAGTAGTTCACCAATGAGTCTGTAACAGAAGTTTGCCGGCGGGTCTGTAACAACATTGCTTTGCTGTAACAACACCATCTGAACTGCTCCTGTGAACTTCATGTTCAGGATCTTTGGTGCTACAAATGATATATGAAAAGACAACACAAAGACCATCAATCTTCTCCAAACATTCACCATCAATTAGTCATAAAAAGGTATAATATATCATAATAATTGGTGAATTGGAAAAGTAACGAAAGCAAGGTGAAACAACACAAGTTAGGGTAAAAAGGTAGGAAAAAGGGGGTAAAGATACTTCCATTAGTTAATGTTATGAGGCGAAATAAGGAAGATAAGTGTAGGAAAAATGTACAAAACCAGAACCCAACATCTCCCCCCAACTAAAATACTTGCATGTCCTCATGCAATCTCATCTCTCATGGGAATATCTTTGGTGCAGGTCGGTGAGAACATAAGCACCAGTTGTGTCTTCATCTGCAGACCTGTATCCCTGATTGGCCATCAACTCTCGTACCCAGGATTCTGACTCATAGTTACTCAATTCGTAATTGATCTGGTAATCCTCAATGGGCAACCAGATAAAATGAAACTTGAACTTCAATCCCAGCCACAAAGCACCAAGGGATTGTACAATATGTGCATAGGCTATTACATGTGTAACAACCACCATGAAATTCTGGAATGAGAATGGATCTCCCTTCAATAGCTCAACACTGCTGGCTTCTATGCGTTTTAAGCACCCTGTCAAAGCTTGACTCTTCATCATTGAGAACTGATTGAGGTAGAAGTTCACAATTCTTCTTCTATAAGTGGCAGCTGGTTCTTTAATCCCAAGGGTACTCAACATTCTCCTGAATTCTCTTCTCAACACGGCAGCCTGTCCTGGTTCTTCCCGAACCCACAATGTTGTCTTCTCCTCATTAGTCTCCATAGATTTAATGACCAGATGCCATTCAATCTAATTCTTCATAAGGGACACAAAAGCCATTAATTGAAGATATCCCATATAAGAGAATATTGTCACAACCACCTGCATACTCACATGTTCACAAATAATATTGTGTAAGAACAACTCACACAACAAACTTTGCTCATCAAAATCGGAGGAACGAAAAACATCCAGAAACGTACGAGTGGAAGAACATAAATAAGGTCTATCTTCCATAATGGCTTTCAATTGAAAAAAGAAGTAATGTTCCCACAGAAAAATAGTATAGGATGGAGAAGGCTACCTACAACCCAACAAGTTGAGGGCGAGGTCATGAAGTTTTTGCTTATCTGTGGTGAGATCCTGAACCTGCTGCTGTAATAGCAACAACTGTTCTTCTTGTTTCTTCAGAGCTTCCTTCTTCTTGTAATTCTCCCACCCTCTCTTCAACTCTCCTTCCATCCATTTTTCATGTAAAGTGTTTATTTCTCTATGATGTTCCTTTAGGAAAATCATCCCATCCCGAAGGGAGATTGCTTCTTGTTTCCACTTTTGTAACTCAGAAATTAATAGGAGTTTCTCAGAACTCCATCCTAAGAAAGGACTCAACGTTGTCCTACATTCAATACCTTCATCAACAATGGGTGTATCAACCTCTGCTACATGGGGTTGTTCCACCTCTGTTGCTGGTTCTTGTGTAACAACAGCCTCTTCGGTGGGTTCTTGTGTGTCAGCCCCTTTGTTTTTACCTGGAGTAGCCTCTGTGTCCATTGGTGTTTCTTCTACAATAGGAATGGCCTCCACAGGTTCTTGTGGGTCAGATTCTAGGTCAATTATTACAGGAGGCTCTACTTTAACTGTTGGTTCTTGTGTAACAACAATGTCATCAGTAGGTTCTTGTGTAACAGCCTCATGTTGTTCTGTTTTTTTTTTCCATTGGGATCATATTTTCTCTACAAGCCTTATATCCCACTGCTGTTAAGTCTTTAAAACATGTCATGCATACAAACGTCGAGATTTCCTTCCCCTCAGATAATTTCTGCTTCAATTCCTCGTTTTCCTTTCTTAAATTCTCAATTTCTAAAAACAAGGCATTAGTTTCATCCTTATGTGATGAGGAGGGTTACCTTTCTTCTTCTAAAACTTCTGCTTTTGTCTGCTTCTCAGCCATAGGCAAAGGTTCTGCAGGCATTCTGACCTTGACTCTTTGTTTCGGTCTTCTGTCCCCAATTGGTTCATCAATAGGCTTCTTCCCAATCCTAACTCCAGCAGGCCGAGTCTGGGTCTCCACCTCTTCCCGACTTCCTCCTGAGTTGTGGTCTGTTTCCCCTGGCTTGTCCTTGGCCTTTTTCTCTTGAATTCTTTCCAAGTTTTTCCTTATTGGCCTAGGGCATCCAACATGATTAGCTTAATGAGTCTGTGATTAGTCACACATGCCTCCAGGTGTGCTGTTGTTTTCACTGTTGCCGCCATATCCTTGATGTTCCCTAGAAAATAGAATGGAAGATTGATTCTTTGTTGGTGCCGAATGTGATTAAGCAGAGGAACGTGATATTTGAACACTATCGTGGACCTTCCCTCACAATTGATATATTTGATCAAGCCCAGGGCAACGTCTTCCCAAGGATGGGGAAGTGACAATCTGTCAACTCCTCTTCCTTTCTTCTCCAGTTTTTCCTCCCCTACTAGGAAGTCTTCTTTCAAGGAGGGGTCAATGATTTTTCTGTTAAACCGCCTTCGCCCCTCTACTGGTAATGAAGTTCCCCGAGCAATTACCTCTTCAATCACATCCAGTTGCATGCCCCTTACTTGGGTTTGATTATTGTTCAAGTTCTGAGCAAATTCAATTGCCACTGCCTCGTCCGAGCCTTCAATCTTTTGGAAAAACTCAACCCATCTAGCATCTCTGAACATATGGTTAGCTTTTGAACAATTCTGTAGGGCATCCATGGAATCCGTCTCGTGACTGACTGCTGCTCCACCCATCTCTGTTGTTTGTTTCTTAATGTTTGGCCACACTGTAATATCACTGAGTTTCTGAATTCACTTCTTTGATGTTAAGTCCTACTATAACATCATTGTGTCTCTGAACTAGTTGCTTCTCGGCACCTCTACTTATCCCAATATACGAGTTTACAATGAGAATGCAAGGTTTCAGTCGAGGCGGTTGATGGAAGGTGACGGTTTTCACGGATTTACCAAATCGTACCCTACACTAATATTCATAAATGGCTCATTATGGGAAGTAATGAGATTTCGTACACACGCTCTTTTCGAACTGGATTCGATCATCATTAGCAATTATGTTATTGATTAGGTGCATGCAAATTTAATAGATATTTATGATAATGACATTTTTTCAATGATTTCAAGTCATATCCCCTCCCCCACTTTAATAGTGACGACCGCCAAAGGAGCATCATTACTTTGCCAATTAATCACTGAATCATCAATGACAATCATTTACCTTTTTAATGACATACCTGAGGTGACGTGGAGGAAGAATTTGAATTGACAACATTCTGCTTGCATCGCTCCTGTTGTTGTGTTTGGACGGCACAGTTATTGCTGTATGGAATGAATCATAAAGAACAATATTCATGGTTGTTGGTTGTTACGTGTGTAACAACCAAGACAACTTTTAAATTATTCTCAAAAAACATAATTATCAAAAGAAATTGGTACAGAAAAGGAAATTACATGAATACCATCATCCTATGAAATAGATCAGAAAGGGAAGATGATATTACAGGAAGAAAAACATGGGTGTAACAACCGCCACAAAAGTGGTTTTCAGCTGTTACTGGCTGTCTGACTGCGCCCCGAAAAGGGGTTTTCACAATTAGATTTATTTTTGTTTTTGTTTTATTTTGTTATTTTATTTTTTATTTTTATTTCTTTTATTTATTTTTTTACAGGTGTAACAACTGCCACAAAGGTGGTTTTCAACTGCTGCACTTATTGGAATTTCAGATTTTAAGGCTACACAGGAGAATGTTCCCCTGCTGTCATAACATGAATATCAGAGTCCATGACAATGTTGACAAATGATTCCTTCGAAGCGGGTTGATGATATAACCTTAGACGGTGCCCATTAACCAATAACGACGTCTTAGCACTGTCAATGGTGACCAATTGTACAGTCCCATTGTCAAAGACCGTATCCACTTCGTAAGGACCTAGCCACCTGGTGCAGAGCTTGCCTTTGAAATATTTAAACCTTGAATCATACAAAAGTGCCCAATCTCCTTTCTGGAAATTTTTCTTCTTAATAAACCCATCATGTCATCTAGCTCTTTGCTACTGAATAATTTCTATATGTTGAATGGCAGCCAACCGTTTCTCTTCCAACTCATTGAGCTGGTTCAATCCTTGAGTCTGTGCTGTAATCAAATCCAGATCGACCTACAATGTTGTTCTTAATGTCTTTATTTCAAATTCTATGGGGAATAAGTGATTCTTACCATACACCGATTCATATGGTGAGAAGCCTGTAGTATTCCTCCATGTTTTCTTGTAAGCCCACAATACCTCTGGAAGTTTCTCGACCCAGTTTCTTCAGTGGATGGCTACTGTCTTTGTTAAGATTCCCTCAATGACTTTATTGGCGCTTTCTACTTAACCATTTTCTTGTGGATGATATGGTGTGGTGATTTTGTGATGGATTCCATACTTTTCAACCAAATTCTTGATCAAATGGGATGTGAACGGAGGACCCCCATCTGTCACTATCTCTCTGGGTATCTCGAAGCGAACAAAAATATCTTGAAATAGGAAGCCTGAAATAGCCTGCTCTGTTGCTCTAGTTAGTGCCCTTGCTTTGACCCATTTTGTGACATAATCGGTGCAGAACAATATGTATGCTTTTTGCTGTGATGAAGGATTAATTGGCCCCACAAAGTCTAGGGCCCATTTCTCGAATGGTTCTACTACTATCTGAGGCTGTAACGACATCTCATTTGATTTCATAGGCTGGCCCATCCTTTGGAAACTATCACATCCTTTCACAAACTTCTTGGCATCCTGGAATATAGTTGGCCAGTAGTACCCTGTTGAGAGTACTTTATGTCATGTCCTCTTGTCAGCGAAGTGTCCTCCACAAGGTTCCTCATGACAAGCCTTTAGGATCTCAAATACCTCATCTTCTCTAATACATCTCCTAATATGAAATCTGGCCCGATGTGATAGAAATTGTCTTCTATCCATGAATAGGTAGCACTATGTTGTATAATCCTCCTTCTTTCCTTGGTAGAAAATTGGTGTGGGAATTTTCCTGCAACAAGGTAATTGGCTATATCTGCATACCATGGTGAGTGAGTAGAGATGGAAAAAAGATACTCATCTAGAAAAGAATCCTCAGTAGCAGTGCAGTCATCACTTATAGTTAATCTAGAAAGAAAATTAGCAACTACATTATCTTTTCTGGGTTTATCTCAAATAGTAATATCAAATTCTTGTAACAGAAATAACCATCGTGTAACTCTACCATTAGTAGCAGGCTTGTTCATTAAAAATCGAATTGCAGCATGGTCAGTGTGTACAAATACTTGGTGCCCGGTGGTGTAGTGCGGAAATTTGTTGATAGCATGCACTACTGCTAGGAATTCCTTCTCAGTAACAGTGTATTTGAGTTCTACTAGAGATAAGTCCTTGCTGATGTAATAAATGGCATAAGGTTTCTTATCCTCCAGCTACCCCAAAACAACACCCACAGCCATGTCAGATGCGTCTGTAGCAATATGAAATGGCAATTCCCAGTTTGGTCCTCGTAAAACAGGTGTTGTTGTTACACAGTTCTTCAACTTTAAAAAGGCCTGCTCACACTTTCCTGTCCACACAAATTTCGCATCTTTCATAAGTAATGAAAATAGAGGAGATGCAATCTTTGAAAAATTATATATAAACCTCCTATAATATCCAGCATGTCCCAAAAAACTACGTACCTCTTTCGGGGTCTTACGGGTCGGGATTTTGAAGATTACCTCAATTTTCGCAGGATTTACCTTGATTCCATCTGCTGAAATGAAATGTCCCAACACAATTCCCTCGGTCATCATCATGTGGCATTTTTATGTGCTCAAAGCAACATTAGTTTGTTCACAATGTTCCAACACTTTTTCCAAGTTAGCTAATGATGTTTCAAAGGCATCCCTGTAGGGTGTAAAATCATCCATAAATATTTCAAGATAATCATTCAAAAGATCAAAAAAGATAAAAAATAAATAAATTCCCTTTGAAAGGTTGTCGGTACATTGCAGAGACCAAAGGGAAGGACTCTGTATGCAAAAGTACCCCATGGACAAGTGAAGGTTGTCTTGTCTTGATCTTCTGGAGCAATCTGTAATTGATTATAGCCACTAAACCCATCTAGAAATGAAATGATTTTTTTTCCAGAAAGAGTGTCCAATACCTAATCAATAAATGGTAAGGGAAATGGTCCTTTTGAGTGGCCTTGTTAAGTTCTCTATAGTCGACACAGACCCTCCATTTTCCATTCTTCTTCGAAACTATGACAAGCGGAGACACCCACTGACTGTCAGAAATGGGGTAAATGAAATTAGAATTAAGGAGTTTCTGCAATTCTTCTTTTACTATCTCCTTAAGTACAGGGTTCATTCGGCACTAAGGTTGTCTGACAGGTTTGCAATCTTCTTTAAGGTAAATGCGGTGATTGCATAGGGCAGGATGGATTCCTTTCATATCAGTATAGTCCCATGCAAATTCCTTTTTGTATTTCTGTAACAATTGTATCAACAATATATTTAGTTCAGCAGTCAGGTTAGGATTGATGTTTAAACATTTTCTAGGTTTGATTTCAACAGGACTGCTGAGAGTAAGTGGAGTTGTTTTCAAATGTTCAATAATTACCTCATCTTCCTCATCGTCTTCTCCCAAATCTCTAATGGTGGCTACAGGGAGTGACTTACTGATAAAACCATTAATGATATCGTCCTCTGTTTCATCCTTAAAGTATTTTTCTTTTCCAAGCGTGAGAAGAGGTAGGGAAAGATCAAATTTAGGTGCAAATTCGTCCCACCAGGGACTACTTGTTGGGCCCAAATTAAGGTATGATTATCACCTTGTAAATACTTCAAATTATGTTATCATTTCGAGGGAATCCCTCTTCACATTAACAATAAGGAATAAAAGATCATGAAAATGGGAAAAATCGGACTAATGATGAAAAGGATGTTTTATAATAGGAAATTGACTTCTCTTATCTCCACATGCAGGAAAGTAGAATGCCTGGACCAATAGGGAATGGAAGCCAACCAACGGACGCGAGCATACGAAATCCTAGAAATTCCAACGGCCGATAGAAGGCAAACAAACAAATCCAAGTTCAAGAACTCAAACGACAGGGCTGTCGTTTGAGAAACACTTTTGAAATTCTTGAAAATCGTCTTTAAAAGGGCAAAGGACGGAGGAGAAGAGGAGTCAAAAAACAAGACAGGAGATCCATCCCGTAATAGACAAATCAAAAACAGTCTGTCTAATTACGTTTTGTAACATCACTGGATGTGATATAGAGCTTTGAATAATCATCTTTTGAAGTTTTTACAGTGCTAAGGCTTCTGGTGGTCTGGGCCCAACCTCTGGAAGCTCCGCGCACGTGTTTATACTCTGAGTAGTCACAGAACCAATGCTTGTGAATCTGATGCAACTGTAACACATATCTCCATTCAATACAAAAACAGTTCTCTTTCTTTAAAATTGTTAGAAACTGCGTTCTTAGAGTAGAAAAAGTGCAATCGTATCTTCCGACTTGCGACAATGTTTTGTTAGATAGTTCCAGTTCCTTTGCTGTCATTACGTTTGAATTACAGATTGTAAATAAGTTGATTTTAGCATTATCTGTCTTTATGAATTGCGTTCTCTTTCTAGCATAATGAAGCGTTTAACCATTTGATAAATGTTCCTTAATTAAGTCATACAGAGAACTCCATTGCAAAATTACTTAATTACTTGTTGTACGAGTTATTTAATTCGCTTCAGTAATACTGTTGTTTCATTACTGACCAACTTATTTATACTATTGTTCCATTACTGCACAACTAGTTATACTGCTGCTTCATTATTGCTTAGTTAACTAGACCGTTGATTCAATTCGATTCCATTATTGACTAGCTTAGTTAGACTACTGTTCCGTTTAATTCCGTTACTATCATTTCAATGCCTGCTTGGTTTATTTAGATTGTTGTTCGGTTCAGTTAAGCTGTTATTTTGTTCCATTAGAGAAACACAAATTCCTGTTGCTCAATCTTAGGTTAAAGATCCATCCAAGTCACCCTTCATAGGATAAACAAGTTCAGGAAGTTAGTAAATTCTTCTTCACAACTGACGAGGAGCATCTGTAGACCAGCTGACTCGCATATATTGTGCCGACACTCTTGGAATAAAAAGACTTACCCCGGGTTGATAATTAAATGAGGGAGCACTAGAGTTGTCAATAAAAAGTCACCTCTATCCAAACCAACATTTTGGCGCTGTTTCTGGGGAGAGTGTTAAGAGTCATCTCCCTTGTTTCATCTTTTCTCCATTGTTGTGAAGAATTGGGTATTGAAAACGAGAGGTAAGAACCTGCATACCGTCAAGCAACATGCTTTCCCTTTAGCCCACTCATCAGCAAGTTGTACAAAAAACCATAGGATAGGTGCTCTTGTTTTATGCTTAGGAAAAAGAAGATAGAATCAATTCGAAATCATTCGCAACCATCCTCACAACCCAAAGGCCCGGTGATCCTTGGGAGGACAAAATATATAGACGAAATCATTAGGAAAGCTGAATCTCAGGCATCTATAGGACCCAGAACTGTTTCCATTCAAAATCCTAATGTACTCCCTCAGGTAGCAGCCTCACCATCTGTAGCCTATGCCGAGATTCACAGCAAGACAGAGGGGTCTGAGCAAAGCCTACAGATTGTCATTCATAGAGACATTGACCCTTCAAAAGAGGGAGGCTCTTGCAACTTGTAAGAAGGTGGGGGAGAAACTAGTGGAGGAATTCACATAGAGATATCAGAACCTAAGTCCCCTAAAGAAGAAATCGAAACAAAATGTCTTAGAATCCTAGATCAGGGAAGTGTTGTAAAACCCCTACCACATTCACCTCCCAAGCCTATTAAAATCTCTCCTCCAGATCAAGAAGTTCCCAAAGATTTCTGGCACCTCTTTGATCAGATGGCAAATAATCAAAATCAGAATCAGAGGCAGACATCAACATTAGAGTACCCTATTGTTGATCATGCTACCAATGCCCCTATGAAAGCCATTCCCTTGCATAACATCCCCACCTTTCATGGGTTAACCACAGAAGATTCTGATGCATTCATATTTGAATTTGATGTCTTATGTAGAGGATATGACTACACCACTGATCCCCAGGAACTAAAATTATTTCCCTCCACCTTAAAAGGGACTGTTGTCCACTGGTTCCTGGGATTAGGAGGGGGAACTATAAACAACTGGGACCAAATGAAGGATAATTTTCTTACCAAATACCAAGACTATTGTCGAACCCGAGATCTAAAAGACGAAATCTTTAACATGTCTGCAAAAGACAATGAAACATTAGAGGAATACGTAGAAATATTTCAATACAATTTACAAATATCTCCATATACCACGTTGTCCAAGGACATTTTAAAAACCATAATGCTTAAAGGGATGAAGGAAGAATGGGTTGAAATGCTTAACATAATGGGGAAGGGAGATATTTATCAGGAAGAATATGACAAGATTATCTCCTTATGTATTAGATGCTCCTGGGGTAGTTCACGCAATAGACCTGTTGGGCGCGATTCTATGAAGAAGGATCTTAAGCAGACCAATGGCAATGTAACTAGGGCAGAATTTGGAAATCTGTTAGAAAATTTCAACACTGACATCCTAGGTACTTTGAAAACGCAACTTGATGTTTTACAAGCCAAACAAAAACAAGCTATAGCTGAACAAAACCTGGCCATATTTTTCCCAAGATGTGTCGGAAGAAGCACAGCCAGAGGGAGTGTCCTTTAGACATGGTCCAGACGTGTGCTATCTACACTAAGGATCATGCTACGGACTAGTGTCCTTCACTTCCCGGGCTGAAAGCCGTCTACAAGGAAGTAGAAGAAGAAACAAAGCCAGTCTATTTAATAAATCAGCGTCGACAATGGCAAGCACGACCTAGCATACCGCAAGACCTGCCTCAATACTTCCCATTGTCGCAGTTCAGCCAACAAAACCCTGCAACAACTTGGCAGACTCAAAACCCCTTCCCAACTTGGCCAAACCAAGAATTTTCTATACCACCTTGGTCTACACAGCCTCCATCAGGAAGTAACTAGCAAAACTTCCCTAGTTCTCCCCCTTATTGGCAGAATATCTCGTATCAAAACCGATGGCCAAACCCTCCTACTCAAAACACCAATTGGAACTGGCAACGACCGATGGGGATGGGAAATCTACCGATAGGAACAGGGACCCAACAATTACTAGCTCCCTACCCAATTCAGCATAACCAGCAGCCTGCCATATGCCCTTAATTACCAGCCCAACCCAATCCCAACCCCAATAATAGACCGGTTCAACTAATTCAGATCATAGAGGATCCAAAACCCAATGTCGAACAAAAATAAGGCAACGAATTGAGGTTAAGATCAGGAGGTACCATATTACCTATAGAGGCCACAACTCCACCTCAGTCCCAAGTTGAAACATCCATAGGCCTAGCTCAACGAATATAACAGAAACACGTAAAGATAAGGAAACAATTGACCAACAAAGACCTGAAGAATTTAGAGTGACTCTGCCTCCATTGCCTGAGAGATTAAACCTACCAAGACATATAATCAACCCAGATTTTGACATCTTAGGGGAATTAAGAAACCTTTGTATTAAAATTCCTCTTCTCCAGGCCATCCAAAACATTCCCATCTATGCAAAGACAATCAAGGAATTATGTCGAAAAAAACAAATTAAGAAAACAATGGTTGCACCTACCATTCATGTGGTAGGAACACTATCTGACTTGCTGTTAGGTAGAGAATCACCTGTGAAATATGAAGACCCAGGAAACCCCATTGTAACCGTGCAAATTTCTGGACACTCATTTCCAAACACATTGGTTGACCTAGGGGTAGACATTAACATCCTAACTACGGGAGCTTGTGAAAAACTAGGCATATCAGTTTTAGAACCTACAGCCACACTTCTGGAATTAGCTGACAGATCTGTTATCAGACTAGAAGGTATAGTGCAAGACATCATGGTCTTGGTGGACTCATGGGAATACCTAGCTGATTTTTTATCCATTAATCCAAAAAACAGGATGGAAGGGCACCCATTGATTCTTGGGCGGCCTTGGCTGGCCACAACAGATGCTTACATAGGCTGTCGAACAGGTAGCATGACTATCACTATAGGAAACTCTGTAAAAAATATCATTATTTATCCACCTGCCAAACCAAGTCTGCCCACGATAAAAATTCACAAACACCCAGATACATATTGGGAGAAAAACATCCATCCACCTCTAACATTAGCAGAAGCCCTCGAATTCAAGGATCAAACTGAAGATGATGTGATTAGTAACGTTATGAATCAACCACCCAAACCTGAAAATTTGAAATTCCAAATGATGAAAACAGTCCTCGAACATGAAGGAAAAGAGGACCCTGTGGCGGACTTTGAGACCCAACATAGTTCCACAGCCACTGTTCGTAACAATATACCTATTGAGATCGAACCAGGAAAGATTCTGAATATTAACAGTAGCTTGGATGACAACCAAAAGCATCAACTTATAAAATTCCTCCAGAAGCACCAGGGTGCATTTGCATGGGATTACCAATACATAAAGGGCTTGGACCCACAACTGTGCACGGACCACATCTATACTGATAGGGAAACACACCCTATTAGACAACCCTAGTGGAGACTAAACCCGCATTTAAAAGAAATTATAAAAGAAAAGCTGCAAAAACTACTAGATGTAAATTTTATTTATCGCATCTCAGACAGCAATGGGTCTCCCCTTTGGTGGTCGTCCCTAAAAAGAATGGGAAGTGGAGAATCTGCGTAGATTACAGAGAATTAAATAAGGCAACTCAGAAAGATCATTTCCCCCTCCCCTTCATTGACCAAGTCCTTGACACATTAGCTGGAAAACGGTTCTTCTCTTTCCTGGACGGATTCAGCGGATACAATCAGATCCAAATAGCTCCTGAAGACCAAGATAAGACAACCTTTACCTGCCCATGGGGCACTTTCGCTTACAGAGTTCAACCGTTTGGATTATGTAATGCCCTAGCAACAATTCAAAGAGCCATAATTATCATATTTTCTGACTTAATAAATGAAGGACTTGAAATTTATATGGATGATTTTACACCCTATGGGGAAGACTTTGAGCAAGCACTAGAAACATTAGACAAAGTATTAGAACGATGTATTGCTACTAAACTATGTCTAAGCAATGAAAAATTTCACATGATGATGACTGAGGGGGTAATCCTAGGCCACTACATTTCTACAGCTGGAATACAGGTAGACTCGACTAAAATAGAGGTAATCCTTCTGTTGGCCACACCTTGTACACAAACGGAGGTACGCAGTTTCCTGGGATATGTAGGATATTATCGTAGATTTATAAAAAAAAATTCACAGATAGCTGCACCTCTATATGCTTTAACTAGAAATGTTGAATTCCATTGGACTGAAAAATGTGACACCGCTTTTACATACTGGAAGAAGCTGGTCTCAACAGCACCAATCTTGCTTGGTCCTAACTGGAATCTGCCCTTTCATATCTGTTCCGATGCATCTGATACAGCAATAGGAGTAGTCCTTGGCTAAGAAGAAGACCGAAAACCTTATGCTATTTATTATATCAACAAAAACCTTACTCCTGCCGAATTAAATTATACAGTAACCGAGAAATAATTCTTGGTTGTAATTTATGCTTTCAATAAATTCAGGCACTACATAACCAGATATCAAGTGTTCCTGTACACTGAACACTCTACTATTAGATATTTAGCTAATAAACCGATCACGAATGGAAGAATAACTCGTTGGCTACTGTTATTGCAGGAATTCGATATAACAATCAAAGACCGTCCAGGGAAGGAAAATGTGGTCGCAGACTTCCTGTCTAGAGTCCCCAAGACAGACGACACACTAATAGTTGACGATCAATTCCCTGACGAACACCTATTTGCTGTAGCAGTCAAAACACCATGGTATGCAGATGTGGCAAATTATCTGGCAGTTGGGAAACTACACAGACATTTAACGACGAGAGAAAGAAAATTGATTGTACAACACAACGCAAGATTCTCTTGGATTGAAGGATACCTATTCTATACAGGGGCTGATATGCACATACGCAGATGCATAAGGGAAGACGAAATCTATGACATCTTATGCACCTGTCACGATGAACCCTGTGGTGGCCACTTCGCAGAACGACGAACGAGGCTTAAAGTGTTGCAATTAGGCTATTACTGGCCTACGATTTTCAAAGATGCAAAGAAGTATGTTCAGGCTTGTGATAGTTTCCAAAGAATAGGCCGCCCAGGCCAAGATGATGAAATGCCGCTGCAACCACAATTGGTGGTGGAACCATTTGAACGATGGGTGTTGGACTTCGTTGGGCCATTAAACCCACCATCAAACTAGGAAGCCCACATATTAGTTGCCACGGATTATGTCACCAAATGGTTGGAAGCATTAGCCTTGTCAAGAGCCATGAAAGAATCAGTAATTAAGTTTCTTTTTTGAACTATTCGTATGATACGACCTGCCAAGGGAATTGATAATCGATGGGGGGGCACAATTCACTGGCAATAAGATCATATATACCATAAGAAATCACCATATCATTCACAGAGTTACGTCTCCTTACCACCCGCAGGAAAATAGACAAGTTGAAAGCACTAACAAATTCCTGGAGGCAATCCTTACCAAGACAGTAGCAGCACACCGCCGAGACTGGGCCACTAGACTACCAGAAGCCTTATGGGCTTATCAAACAACCTAGATAAATACCACTGGATATTCACCATATCAGCTAGTATTTGGGAGAGAACCTATCTTCCCTATCGAGTTCGAAATTAAAACACTGAGAACAACCCAGGAAGTGGGATTGGACTTAACAGACGCTCAAGCTAAAAGACTCCAACAAATAAATGAATTGGACGAAATTCGACTGCTTGCCCTGCAATGCACAATGATAATTCAACAACAACGAGCCAAGTGGCACGACAACCTAATAAAGAAGAAGGTATTTCAAAAAAGAGATTAGGCACTCCTCTATGATTCCAAATTCCAAGAATTTCCAGGAAAAATGCAAACAAGGTGGCTCGGTCCATATGAGATTCAGGAAGTACATAGCAATGGTACCCTCACCTTGATCACTATATATGGGTCTGGCTCAACATTTCGTGTTAACGGGCATAGAGTACGCCTCTATCACAAACCTCTCACAAAAGAATCTTTCTGTCAATAGGCACGAAACGATCCCACCATCCAAGTTGTGGCGCAAGGGGGTGACAACCCCACAAACTCAAGTACATGAGAGGTTTGACAACATCATTTGTAAATAATGTACATAATTGTTTTTCTTGTACATTCGTCCCATTTGCAATCCATTTTTCATTGTAAGATTGTCTTTTTTATTTTCTATTCAATTTGCGGACAACTGCTGTTCAGTTTGTGAACGGCTGTTGTTCGATTACATTAAACGGCCATCTGTAGTTTCTTACTTTGCTGTTCAATTAATGAACAACTGCTGTTCAGCTGAGCTGAATAGCTGTTTGTTGTGTTTTTTTATTGTTGCTGTTTAATTTGAGAACAACTGCTATTCAATTTTTGAACGGCCACGGTTCAACCGAATTGAACAGCTTTCCGCTATTTTTATTTTTTTTTAATTTTATTTTATTATTATTTTTTTTAATGTGCGCTGTTCAATTTGAGAACAACTGTTGTTCAATTTTTGAACGGTCGCTGTTCAATCAAATTGAACAGTTTTTTGCCCACGTTTTTTAATTTCGATGTTCAATTCGAGAACAACTGTTGTTCAGATTCTGAACGGCCGCAGTTCAGCCGAATTGAACAACTTTTTGTTGTGTGTGTGTTTTTGCTGTTCAATTTGAGAACAGCTGCTGTTAAATTTTTAAGCGGCCGCTGTTCAATCAAATTGAACAACTTTTTGTTGAGTTTTTTTAATTTTGCTGTTCAATTCGAAAACAACTACTATTCAATTTTTGAACGGCCACGGTTCAACCAAATTGAACAGCTTTTTGTTGTGCTTTTTTATTTTTGCTGTTCAATTCGAAAACAATTACTATTCAATTTTTGAACAGTCGCGGTTCAACCAAATTGAACAGCGTTTTGTTATGCTTTCAATTTTGCTGTTCAATTTGAGAATAACTGCTGTTCAATTTTTAAACGGCCGCGGTTCAACCAAATTGAACAGCTTTTTGCTGTGCTTCTTAATTTTGCTGTTCAATTCGAAAACAACTGCTATTCCATCTTTGAACGGTCGCTGTTCATTCGAATAAAGAAACCATTTTTTAGCGTTTTTTTCACCGAACAATGTTTAAATAGTTGCTGCTCAATGTCTTAATAGCCATTCTTTTTATAATTGAGCAACCTCGAGTAGGGAATGGCAGTTGAAAGAGAGAAGGAAAATGGTAAAATTACAAATATAATGCCCTTTGGCACTATAATTCTTAAACAGGAAGCTGACATCATGCACACATGAGATAAAAGGCTAAGTCACCCACAGTTCAAATATGATATCAAACAATTCAGGACCTTATAATGATATGTCTTTTTGCACTATTTGAGTAATATGTCCCTACAACATGAAGAAATGGAACAAGGGGTATTAATGGTATTAGTTTGTCTGCTTCTTTCACCATCCCTCACTCAATGAGCCTCCCTTAACAATCATTGTGTGTCATGCAAATCTTTAAGAGGATAGGGGGTCTCATCATGATCCAACCTACCATGATCATAAGGATTGAACAAGTGACATTCCCATTATGGCTACAACACCAGGGTAATGACCTTCTCATCTATTATAAGGACAAGAGGTCTCATCACGAGCCGGCCTGATCACTCTGTTAGAATTCTAGTGAATGGCATTGTGACTATCTGGCTACCACACCAGCACAGTGACCTCCTTATAGATCAAAATGTTACAATCCAAAAGGAAGTACTACATTTACATGCAAATATTAAGAGAGGATAGGAGGTCTCATCACGAGCCAGCCTACCATGTTCATAAGAGTGTAGCAATTTACATGCCCATCATGGCAACCACACCAGGGTAATGACCTTCTTAGTAACTTGAAAGACAGGAGGTCTCATCATGAGCCGACCTGATCATTTTGCTACAAATCTAGTGAGTGGCACCATGGTTACCTGGCTACCATACCAACATGGTGATCTCTCCATCAAATTGGCAAAACAACTATTCTTACATAGGGATTATGGCTCATTTTTTGGGTTAGATAGCAACCCTGTCGAGGATATGAACGCCTGCTGGCAGCAGTGGCTTTGCTTGTGGTATGAAATAATGCTCCTTTAATAACCAATTGTTGTTATATACACCTGGTCTTCCATTTTTTTTACCACAAAGCTATTACTCGAATTAGTGACAATCATGACTTACCATAAGAATAAATAACAAAGATCTATTTACATATTTTGAACTCTGGCATGACAACACCAATCATTACTTGGCGAAGTCTTGCTTCTGTCATAAATTTTCAGTCGTGCAAAGACATCATATCGCAATAATGGCAATACTATTTTCTCTCGCTTTCCGGTCACCTCTGCACAAGATACAATTATGAAAACTTATAAATATGACCTTTTGCTGCATATGTAGTAATTACTCAACCGTCGATCCTTCACATGCAGATTTACCAAATTCTGACATTCCCATGTTCGGATTCATTGCCGACCAAATCTCTCTTGTACTTGAGGGCGTGGGTGCCCTTTATTCAAGAGAGGGGGTGTAATTGGCCTTAATTCGGCAAGCATGTGAAATCCCTACACAAATCTCGTCAGACGCATTGATAATCACTACAATTAAGGCATGAATATTATTTATGCAGAACCGCAGTCTCTCTTTCGCTTGCAGAAAACACCCAGTTGAAACAATAGAGCCAAGAAGAAAAATAACCAGAGGAAAAGAGCATATCAGTTATGGGAGGAAATACCCTTCGAAGCAAGCCTTCAAATTTCTGATTTCAGAAGCGGCAAGTGCCATCCTCCAGCAAGCTGGATGGCTGACATATGTACATAGACTGCAAGGATCCAACACGAAAATTGCAATTGAATTTCTGCAAAATCTGCAGGGAGGGAAAACCAGAGTTAACGACCGAACTATACCAGTTACAGAGGAGATCATAGCAGAAGTTTATGGAATTCTAGCGCAAGGGGAAAGATGGGCAGAAAAGCATCTCCTCCTGAGAGAAGCAGTAGCAGTATACCAGGACCTAGATGAACCACTGGAGCGAAAAACTAGAGGGATTAACCCTGCCTCTTTACACCAGTCATGGCAGGAGCTGGCGGCATTCATCCAGAAGTTTATTACATGCGAAGGACGTCGAGATGTGGTAAAACCTCGACAGCTCAAACTTTTAGCTGCACTCAAACAAAAAATTTCAATTAATCTGCCTACCTTTTTGAATTTCGTATTGCATGATACTGCTGTTCGATTGAGAAAGTCCAAGAAGCCCCAAGCAGTGGTTAGTCACCAGGGCTTAATAAAACTAATCATCATCCATGAGCTAGAAAGGCAGCAGATAGCATGGGAAAATTTCGTCAACCCAGAAGCACAAGAACCAGAAGTAAATCCTGAGGGAACCGAAATTGAGCCCCCTAAGGTAAATCCTTCAATAAGAAAAAGAACCCGAACCTCAACATCAGAGCCAAACAGACAAAAATGGCCCAGAACACCCCAGGGAACTTCGAACACCATAGAGGAAGCAGAACCATCCCATGCACCCTTGCAAGAATTTGAGGAGGAAATGGCTCAAGTCCTAGGGAAAATAAGGAAAAACTATGAATTGAGAAACTCATTGGAAGCAGGGGAGCAAGAAGAATTTGCTGATAAAACCGCCTCCCCCAGCAGCTCTGGTCACACTAACATCCTACCTGACTAAGAGGAACCGCAAGATGATGAGGCTCTGTCTCCTATTGATAATTACAAAGTATATAGTGATGGACAGGTAAAGGAGAGATTGGAATTACAAGATGATTCAGGTGACATTGTCCTTGTGGAGCAGAGCACACACACAGAGACAACCCCTTTGTCACCAGGAGGTAGCATCGCTCCTCCTAGTCAGGACCCTCACATTGAGGTCAATTCTGAAGACATAATTAGAAACACCATTCTAGACACTATCCCTGAAAAAGAGAATTCTACTCCCCTATCACCTACTAAAATAAGAACAGGTGAAGGTTCAGACGAGAGGAGAACTGAGAAATTAAGAAAGACCTGCAAGAGATTGGCAAAAATTGGTGAAATATCTGAGGAAGCAACTGAAAAAAACATGAAGGGCCAAGAAGCCAAGAACAAAAACCACTATTGCAGGGACTTAAACAGAACCAGTAAATACTGTTGAAAGTGAAATACAAACTGACTTAGCTGGCACTATGAAAACTAGAACACAAACCAATTTGATAACCACTACTGAAATTGAAGTACAAACCAACCTGGTCGACACCACCGAGGCTGAAGTATAGACAGAACTGGCAAACAACATCGAAACATCCACCCAAACTGAGCAGAAGGTTATGGAAGAAAAGGGGATCCAAACAGAGGAAGCCCCTGCCTATGCCCATTTAGTAGAGATAACTGCTAACCAGAGATTACAAAATGAGTTAGTGCAAGTGCGGCATGAACTGACACAGTGCAGAAAGGAGGCAGTGCCATTACAATAATATCAAGCACTGCAAAAGAAGTTCACCGACCTCTCTGTCACAGAAGATGAGACATTCGCCCAGCTTAGAGGAGAGCAGGCAAAGGTTAAAGCGGTACAAGAACAGGTAAAGCAAGCTAAAAAGAAAATCTCTATAATTTTCTCTCTATATGATGATGCTTTATCATGCAGAGCTCCAGAAACCAACTATGCCTTGTTCCTAACAGAGCGGTATCTACTCTTGAAAGTTAAAGCTGTTAGAGCAGGGAAATCCACTGCCTTCAGGACCATAGAAGAATTTGTCCAATGTTGTAACAATCAGGATGAGCAGGTCCAACGCCTCTTATGTGAGCTCTACATGCATAACTTCTTCTTAGAAGAAGACACTGACAACAACCCTAGCCCCTTCATAAGGGATGTACAGCTGCAAGCCTTCCTTTCATTTTCCAAAAACTAGATCAAGTGGGCCAAAGCCTACGGAATCTTCCAGAAAAGATAACATAGTCTAGATTTATGGGTCAGGGGGGAGCCTACGAAACCCTTGCAACTGATCATCCAACATAATAACTTCATGACAAGGCTAGGTGTGAGGTCTAGGCTGGGACCCATCCATAAAGATATCATAGAAAATGCACGAGAATACTTTGAGGACATTCGTTAAGCGGCCTTAGCAACAACCAAGCAACGGTGGATGGCCTACACAAACAATGTGAAAATTAGGGAGCCATTCAATTACAGGAATTTCAAGGCTATTGCCTCTAGGTTCCTTTCATACAGTAGCCTAGTCTATAGCATGGGGCCTGCCTGGTTGGGATGCAGATATAGAAATCCTCTCCTCTGGCTTCCTATCGAGGATTATAATCACAATTACGAATTGCTAGAGGGAGCCACAGGCGCTGCCTTTGCACTCATAAAAAGAAAACAAGGCTTCAGAACACACAACGAGAAGGCCGACCGTGCCTACTCCTTAACACAACTACATCTCAATCATCTGTTTGCGTGAGGACATGCAACTAGGTAAGCAGGGGAGTATGTTGGGTCCAAATTAAGGTATGATTCTCACCCTATAAATACTTCAAATTATGTTATAATTTCGAGGGAATCCCTCTTCACATTAACAATAAGGAATAATATATCATGAAAATGGGAACAATCAGACTAATGATGAAAATGATGTTTTATAATAGGAAATTGACTTCTATTGTCTCAACATGCAGGAAAGTTGAATGCCTGGACCAATAGGGAATGGAAGCCAACCAACGGACGTGAGCATACAGAATCCTAGCAATTCCAACGGCCGGTAGAAGGCAAACAAACGAATCCGAGTTCAAGAACTCAAATGAAAGCCACGTGTAGTGGGCTGTCGTTTGAGAAACACTTTCGAAATTCTTGAAAATCACCTTTAAAAGGGCAAAGGACGAAGGAGAAGAGGAGTCGAAAAACAAGACAGGAGATCCATCCTATAATAGACAAATCAGGAACAGTCTATCTAATTACGTTTTGTAACATCACTGGATGTGATATAGAGCTTTGAATAATCATCTTTTAAAGTTTTTACAGTGCTAAGGCTTCTCGTGGTCTGGGCCCAACCTCTGGAAGCTCCACGCACGTTTTTATACTCTGAGTAGTCACATAACCAATGCTTGTGAATCTGATGCTGTTGTAACGCATATCTCCATTCAATACAAATACAATTCTCTTTCTTTAAAATTGTTAGAAACCGCGTTCTTAGAGTAGAACAAGTGCAATCGTATCTTCTGACTTGCAGCAATATTTTGTTAGATAGTTCCAGTTCCTTTGTTGTCATTATATTTGAATTACAGATCGTAAATAAGCTGATTTTAACATTATCTGTCTTTAAGAATTGCGTTCTCTTTCTAGCATAACGAAGCGTTTAACCATTTGATCAATTTTGCTTAATTAAGTCATACAGAGAACTCCATTGCAAAATTACTTAATTACTTGTTGTACGAGTTATTTAATTCACTTCAGTCATACTGTTGTTTCATTACTGACCAACTTAGTTATACTGCTATTCCATTACTGCACAGCTAGTTATACTGATGCTTCATTATTGCTTAGTTAACTAGACCGTTGATTCAATTCGATTCCATTACTGATTATCTTAGTTAGACTATTGTTCTGTTTAATTCCGTTACTATCATTTCAATGCATACTTGGTTTATTTAGATTGTTGTTTGATTCAGTTAAGCTGTTGTTTTGTTCCATTAGAGAAACACAAATTCTTGTTGCTCAATCTTGGGTTAAAGATCCGTCCAAGTCACCCTTAATAGGATAAACAAGTTCATGAAGTTAGTAAATTATTCTTCACAACTGACAAGGAGCATCTGTAGACCAACTGACTCGCATATATTGTGCCGACACTCTTGGAATAAAAAGACTTACCCCGGGTTGATAATTAAATGAGGGAGCACTAGAGTTTTCAATAAAAAGTCACCTCTATCCGAACCAACACTACTCAAATCCATATGAGGTTTTGCTGGGGGATAAAGGTTCAGGTTCTGAGTGGCCTGTCCATTTGATATCACCAAAGACCTGGAGCTACATCTGATATATGCATCTGCAGTGGCTAGCCATGGTCTTCCCAAGGTTAAAGGATGACCCCCCAGATTGGATTTGGTTTGTAAAATGAGAAAGTTAGCCGGATAGTTCCAGGAGGCCACAGTGATAACCACATCTTCAATCATTCCTTCGGGCTTAACACGGGACCTATATGCTAGTTCAAGCACTGTAGGTGTAGGTCTAAGTTCATGAAGTCCTAGGGAGATGAAGAGGTCTTTAGTCATGACATTAATAGTTGCCCCTAGATCAATCAAGGTATTGGTTATGGGATGATTGTCAATATGGACAGTCACTGTAGGGTTCCCTGGGCCATTATATTTAGTCAACAAAGGCTGATCAATCATAAGATCGGATAATTTTCCCATGACATAGATAGTAGCAGGGTCTTTAGGTTTCCTCCTAGGTCTTTTGACGCATAGATCCCTCACTATTTTAGCATAGATAGACATTTCTTTAAGAGCTTGTAACAATGGAATCCATACATACAAATTTTGCAGCTCCTTAGAGAATTCAGATTCAAGTTGTAAGACCAGCCCAGTTTTAGTTAATCGTTGAGGGTGTGGGGGATTCTGAATGCTAACAGCTGAGTCAACTACCACAGATGTACCAGCCTTACTCAGATTGGCTGTTGTAGGAACATCAGACCTTCTCGAGCTGGCTGTTATAGATGTAACAACGGGTGCTATATCAACTGTTACATGTGTAACAACTGCCTCAGAATCGTCCATATCCTTCCTGGGCGATTGACTCTCTTCAGTAATAATGGGAGTATGTTCAGATCTAATTACTTTCCTTGATCGAAGCTGAACCTCATTAAGTCTGATAGGAGTAATAAGATAAGTCTGGAGGGTAACCGAAGAATCCATGCTCTGGGCAGCCTTATTATTTGGATTGGGGTTAGGTTGCACAGGTAATTGGGGTCAGAGAGAAGGTGTAGGATTTTGAAAGAATGTAGTTGTAACTACTGTTGTTGCATTGGTATTGGAGGGGAAACTAGACCTTGGCCATTGCCTCTCCAGTTCTGACCCCAAGGATTGGGTTGCGATGGAGGATATTGCATTGGTGGAGGAGATGGTCACTTGTTCCATGGTGAAGGAAATTGTGTTGAGGAAGGAGTAGGATACTTCCATGGGTATTGATGACTATTATAAATATTATTCCAAGGATAAAAAGAAGAAAAATATGAAGGCATACCTGTAGGTCGCGGTTGCCATGGTCTCTTTGATCCGATAAAATAAGAAGATTGAACATCCTCGCTTGATTCTTGAAGTACCGCCTTCAGTCTAGGCAACTCAAGACACTGATTCGTAGAGTGCGCCAACTCACAGATGTTGCACAAGCTGACACTATTCAGTGCGCACTCTCTTTCCAAATGTTTCTTTTTTCATCGGGGACAGAATATTGCTAAGGCTGCTTCAACTTCTGCTTGTGCCTTCTTTACTTGTACCGTAGTGATCTGGGCAGAGAGAGTGCCAAGGAGATCAGTTTTAAAATCCTCGAATAACTTCCTAATCTCTACTCTAGTTACTCCTCCACTTGTGGACTTCTGTATCCGAAGTGAAGAGTCCCAAACTGAAACTCTCCCCTTGACTGATCCTCTTGAGCTAAGCAGGCAAAGCTTCATTATCTCATCAAATGTTTCTTGCGATATGTCTCCTTTTCCAATTATGTTCAGATGTTCCAGAAAATCATCTCTTAAACCTCTTAATAATATTGGCTTTAGAAGATATGGATCTAAGTTAATGAAGTTAGACCTCTGTAAATTGTAGTGGAATCGCTCCAGATAGTCTTCCAGGCTTTCCTCCTCCTTCTGTGCAATTCTGAAAATTTCGTCCTTCAAATCCCTGGTTCGGTAGTAGTCCTAATACTTAAAGAGGAAATCCTCTCTCATGTCATTCCAAGTTCAAATTGTGCCAACACCCAATCTCATGAACCATCTTAATGCTACTCCTTTCAGAGTAGCGGGGAATAATTTCAGCTTCTAGGCATCTGAAGTGTAGTCATACCCTCTACATAGTACATTGAATTCAAACAGAAAGGTATTAGGATCTTCAACAACCATCCCCTGAAAGGATGGTAGGGATGATAAAGGGATATTCTTCATAGGAGCCTCGTCCCATGTTACTACTATTGGGAATTCAAAAGTAACAAATCTATCTGTCTTAACATTCTCGTCCCCCATGGCTGATTCTTCCTGATGGGATCAACTGGCCTCGGAGTGCACTGGAGATTGACAAATAGAAGGATCAGGCTGCTCCAGGATCAACCGTTTAACAACACTACCAGCTTCCAGTTGATGATCAACTAACTGTTGTTCCTTAGGTCCCTGATGGACCCCACTGATCTCTCTGTGTCCTTCAATTCTCATATCCTGATCAATAATTCTCCACTGCTGTTTTGAATCTGGAGTTTTGATATCAGGAGTGCATATGTTGTTCGAAGGATGGTGAGGTCCAAACACGGAAGACACCGATGGTCCAGGCCTTGATATGGTAGCTTCTTTCTGTGGTCCTGTCTTCCTATTATCTCTGTATGACGTGGACTGTTCCTTTTCTTCCCTTGAAATCAGATCTCCAAAGAATGTTTTTCTTCCCAAATTTGCGCTCTTCTTTTCCTTCTTACTACCCGTCTTTCCTGCAGTCATTACAGTGGGGGTGTTTCTAGATGTTGATGATGTCCTACCAGCACACTTGGGCCCTATGTGTATAAATTCATCCTATCAGTACTTCAATTTCTACAGTAGTGAGCCCGCCCAAGTTTGTTAGAGCGATGCGCAGGTTCTTACCTCTCGTCTTACCACCCGACGACTGTATAGCTGAAGGTACCCTAAAAAAAACCCAAAATTCAATTCCTAAATGTCCCAACAAGACATTGGTGAGCCCGCTCAAGTCTGTTAGAGTGATGCACAGGTTCTTACCTCTTGTCTTACCGCTCGATAATTGTGTCACTAGAGACACTCTAAAAAAAACAAAATGCTCAAAAATTCAATCCTCCTAAGTGTCCCAACAAGACATTGGTGAGCCCGCTCAAGTCTGTTAGAGTGTTGCGCAGGTTCTTACCTCTCGTCTTACTGCCCGACAATTGTGTCGTTGGAGACACTCTATGAAATCACACAGAAATTGCACTTCTAAGAAACAAATTTGATTGATTGGATCGTCACCGCCATCCCCGACAACAACGCCAAAATTTTGGACTATATAAATCACTTATTAAATGACTGAAAAATACACATTTAATTATCAATCCAAGGACGTCTGTTTATTCCAATGACAGTTGCACTGTCTGTGCGGATACACTAACCAGAAGTAATTCCAAAGAAAAGAAATCGTTGCTGAAGTAAATGCAGCAAACAAATCACTCATGCGAAAATAAAAGGATCTACAAGATTGAAATCACACTTCAATTGATCTGTCTAGCTCGCCACACAAAAAGTACCCAGCTGGTGTCTCTATTATCATATGTGTAACAACATATAAAGTATTGAAATCGAAGCAAATACATTCTCAGCTGAACAACAACAACAACACTCTATTGATACATAAAATGAAATACAATTACATACACACAACTACTTTAATCACTGCAATCCCTGCTAAGAAGGAGGGCCCTTCCTCCCTAGCAGGGCGCAGGTAGAGAAGAAGCTTTAACGGAAACTAAATAGAATCACACATGTGACATCAATAACAGGATAATCTGTATTAATCTGAACATAATTACAGAGCCAAAATAGTGTTTTTCTCCGTTAACCTCTCGACCTTTAGGGCCAAGAACTATATAGTGGTTACATCAGAAAATTCGGGGACAGATCAGTCATGAGAATATTATGCTGATCGAAATAGAACACATATATTTATAACCACTTCCTAATAAAGTTCTGGCTAGAAAATAAAATATTACAATCGAAACCACCCTTAGGTTGTTATCCCAAAAATACAATGCTAAACAACTTCTACAACTATTGTAATGGAATCACAGCTGTAGTGTAACAGTCAGAGGACAGATCAACAACAATATTGACGAGATCAATCAACAATACAACTGTATCAGCAGTTCACCAATGAGTCTGTAACAGCAGAGTGTAACAACAGTTTGCCAGTGGGTCTGTAACAGCAAGGTGTAACAGCATTGCTGCAGTAACAACACCATCTAAACTACTCCTGTGAACTTCATGTCCGGGATCTTTGGTGCTACAAATGATATTTGAAAGGACAACACAAGGACCATCGATGTTCTCCAAACATTCACCATCAATTAGTCATAAAAAGTTATAATATATCATAATAATTGGTGAATTGGTAAAGTAACGAAAACAAGGTGAAACAACACAAGTTAGGGTAAAAAGGTAGGAAAAAAGGGGTAAAGATACTTCCATTGGTTATGGTTATGAGGCGAAATAAGGAAGATAATTGTAGGAAAAATGTACAAAACTAGCACCCAACAATCCCCTTCAGCAATGTCGCCTTAGAAGTGCTACAATCATGTCCAACACAAAGGAAATTACTATTATCAGCTATCGGAGCTATTGATCCTCAGGATTCGAACCTCATGGTCTTTGACGTCGAAGATTTTGTACCTAGACTTCCTCATCAGATGGCTTTTCAAATTCCAGTATTAGTCAAATTAAGATGAGTTTTTCATAGTGTAATTGATGAGGGGGCATCTACGTGTATAATTTCGTTAAATTGTTGGAAAACCCTTGGTTCTCCAGCACTCAACCAATCACCGACTATCCTTAAAGCCTTTGATGGAAGAGGATTTCATCCATACAGGATACTCTAGGATCTACCTATATAAGTAGAAGGAAAAACCATTAATCTAGAGGTGGAAGTTGTTGATGCCCCTCTTGATTACAACCTTATTTTGGGTCGTAGTTGGTCTTATGCCATGACTGTTGTAGTTTCATTAGTTTTTTTCGGGTAATCATGTTTCCTCATGAAGGAAAGATTGTGAAAATCGATCAGTTGTCATACTTTTCATCAGACCCTACGTCTACGTATATCATCCAGCATGTCGGAAAATTGGTTATCCCATACGAAGATGTTGGTGTAGGATTAATGAAGGATTCCGCTCTCATGAGAACTTTCGCTATACCTCCACCCAACGTACCACGAACAATTTCCAATATCAATATAATCTCATCAAGCACTATACCATTTGATGACACATGGACTGTGGCTTCAGAATTAGAATTGGACTCTTTCAATGGTGAGATGCCTTTGAGTCCTTTTGAATCGACATATGTAGCAGTACAATTGTATTCTGACATCCCTTCAACTATTCCTGATCAAATGAATGTGATCAACGAAGAATCATCTTCTCTATCAAGCTCAACCTTGACACCATTTTTAGATCCCTTTCAACATGTATTTGAAAATGATGAAAGTATTCTGGAAATTTTATCATCAGATGAATTACCTTGGGATGATCTACATCATAGATCTTCATTTTTACTTGATCTTGATAAGCTTGAAAATTATTTTTCATCTATTTTTATGACTGATTATGTCAAGGAACCACAGAATCCCACATCGATTACACATTCATATTCTGAGAAAAATTTGGGAAATATTTCTACAACAGTTCCTATTGACATATCAGTTAAACTTGGAATTATTGAAAACATTCATATAGGTGTTTCTTGTTTGACAGAAGAGATTAACACTTATAAAGCCCTATTTCAAGAATCTCGAGATATTTTTGCCTGGTCTTATGATGAGATGCCAGGAATCGATCCTAAGATTGTAATTCATGAAATTAAGGCATACCCGGATGCTAAGCCTATTAGACAAAGATTACGCCCAATACATCCGTGGAAAGCTGCAACAATCAAAGCTGAAGTTGAGAAGCTATTACGAGCATGATTTATTTATCTAATTCCTTTGACGGATTGGGTATCTAACATAGTTCCCGTTATGAAGAAACAAGGGACTATAAGAGTATGTGTCTATTCTCGGGACATTAACAAGGTGTGTCCAAAAGACAACTATCCTACGCCCTATATCGACCAAATTGTTGATGATTGTGCTGGAAATGAAATATTATCATTTATGGATGGCTTTTCTGGCTACAATCAAATCAACATACTCCTTGCCGATAAACCAAAAACAACGTTTATATGTCCTTGGGGCACATTTTCTTATTGCAAGTTACCTTTCGGACTAAAAAATTCTAGTGCAACTTTTCAAAGAGCTTTGTCTTATGCTTTTCATGATATCAAACATATTGTACAACCTTATCTGACGACTTACCTGCTCATTCTTTATGCATAGAAGATCATCCTATACACTTACGAGCTATATTCATGAGATGTACACATTACAAGATTCGTTTGAATCCACACAAATGTGTTTTTTGTGTACAATCATGATGATTACTTGTATTCATCGTTTCAAAAGATGGCATTCGTGTCGATCCTTCGAAGGTTGAGACTATCATCAATTTACCTCCTCCTTCCACTCTTTGCCAACTCCAGAGTTTGCAAGGGAAAGAAAACTTTTTACATAGGTTTATCCCTAACTATGCTAAGTTAACAAAAGGTTTTGCCTGGTTGTTGAAACAAAGTCTTCCTTTTATTAGGGATGATATTGCTGACAAATATTTTGATGCACCAAAAAACGTGTTGACCCATGCACCGTTATTGCATCCACCCAATTACCACTAGGATTAATTTTTATACTTAGCTGCCTCTAATTCCACAATTGGAATGGTTTTGCTTCAGGAGGATGAATCTCACAATGAACATGTGATCTATTACCTAAGTCGGAATCTCAACCCAATGGAAATCAAATATTCGCATGTGGAGAAATTGGCCTTGGCAGCAGTTCAAGTTGTCCAACGATTCTATCACTACATAATGTTACGTAAAACAACAATGATATCTAATTGTAACCCTATGATGTATATATTGACAAAACAATTACTCGGGGGCAAATACTTTAAATGTATTTTCATCCTACAAGAGTTTGATTTGGAATTCGAGAAATCCAAGTCAAAGAAATCACTAGTGTTTGCCGAGCTTATGTGGGATTTTCCCAATACTGAGATGGAAACCGTGGCAGAGCATCCTATCGCGAATGAATCTTTGTTTCTCATCAGTACTTTAGACTCTTGGTATGGAGATATCATCATATATCTTCAGAACCAAACCTTTCGCCTAGAGCTTTCATGATCAGATTGACGGAGAATCCGGTATCAATCCCAGCAATACAATATTGTTGGCGACACTCTTTATCGTCGTGGTGCGGATTCTATTTTTCGATGTTGTATAACTCACGAAGAGGCTGAAAAGGTTTTGAATTATTGCCACTCTGGAGCGCGTGGTGGTCATATGTCTGGGTTTGCCACAACCTAAAGATATTGTGCGCTGGTTATTTCTGGCCATCTTTATTCAAAGATTGTATCATCGCGGTCCGAAAATGCCACAACTGCCAAATTTTTTATCGAAAGATGTGTGCACCTCCAGCTCCTCTTCACCCAATCATTTTTGTCGATCCTTGTGCGAAATGGGGTGTCAATTTCATTACATGTAACCCTCACTCGGTCCGGGGAATGGGTATATTATTCTCGCCGCAGATTACCTTACCAAATGGGCCGAGGTGATGCCTACATTCACGGATGATGGAAAAACTGCAGCTACTTTCATATTCAATCATGTGATTACTCATTTCAGTGTCCCTCAAGCTATTATTACGGATCATGGGAGTCATTTTTGAAATATTATGATGGCGGAACTTTATGATCAACTTGGCCTACGCCATGATAATTCTACTCTGTATTACCCATAGGCCAATGGTCAAGTTGAGGCAGTCAACAAGGTTTTAACCACCATGATTAAATGGATTTTCAAGACTCATAAATCAAATTGACATACCATGTTTTTTTTTTTTTTTTTTTTTGCATTATGGACATACCAAACCTCTGCAAAAACTGTTATAGGGTTCACTCCTTTTCAACTTGTCTATGGTTTAGAAGTTGTGTTACCCATTGAATGCGAAATACCATCACTCAAATTAGCCATTGAGTTGTTACCAGCTACCTATGAAGAGGAGAAACACTTTCTATACTTAGCACAATTAGATGAGACTTAGTGCACAACTGCATTGGCTGTCTAAGCTCACAAGAAACATGTGAAAGATCAGTATGATAAAAAATTTAACCCTCACATTCATTTAGAAGGTGACCTAGTTTTAGTATACGATCAAGCTAACGACAAGCTAGGCTTTGGTAAATTGGAACCGATGTGGCATGGTCCCTATATAGTCAAGCGTGTGCTTGCAAAAGGAGCCTATGAATTAATTGATTATGACAGGGTCTCTTTAGATAAACCCATAAATGGTCTTTATATTAAGAGATATTATGCTTGACTTTCGTGTGAAGATCTCTCTTGTACAATAGTTACTTTTTAGAATAGTGTGCCTTAGATTAGACAAGTGTGCCTAGATTAGTTTTTGTTGTTACTACTATCGTTTCTTATCTTGATTACTCTTGATATTGCAAATGTCGACATCCCTTCAAACATACATTGGTTTTGCTGATGGCGCTTATCGTAGTACACAAAATATCTCTTCCGCAGCTTGGGTTATCTATTCACCCACTGATGAGTTAGTTTCTATTCATCGGATATGCCTTGGTAAAACAAAGAACAATATTGCATAATATAGCGCAGTCATTGAGTTATTATCTAATGCCTTTACATTTGGTATTCGACATTTGATCATTAGGTTGGATTTGCAACTCATTGTATTACATTTAAAGAAAGTTTATGCAATTAGAAATCTAGTGTTGTTAAGATTATTTTTGAAGGTTCGTCTCTTGGAACGAAAATTTTATTATATTGAATATCAACATATTTCAAGAAATTTAAACACATTAGCTGATGCATTAGCTAATCGGGTTTTAAATAGACATTTGTAACATAACAAAGTAAATCAAAACAACATTCAATTCATGTTGAACAAGATACTCAAAGAACGAAAGTAGTAATATCATTAGGATAGATAAGTTTGTGTCCAAAAATATTACATTGTCTGTAATCATAGGTTCAAACACCTTATTATCTAAAATATACTGATACAAAAAACAAAAATGTCGATCTACATTGACCATCAACTATCCATGATGATGATCATGATAATAAACTATAGCACACACCACCTTGTGCAGAAATCTCCTTAATGGACTTGGAACACCTGTCACGTGTCTCTGGAGCCTTAGAGGGATATCATTGGTGCATGTATCAGGAATATCAATGGTCAACCTCTCAAGGTTGTGCTCCATGTCTGACAGAATCTTTGCTGCATTGTCTTGTGGGGGTGCTACTGGTTGTGCCTCTCGCCTGTCAAAGCGATGAAGCGTTGCCGGTCGTTGCGGACCGAAAAATGCATTTAAATTTTTTGTCAGTATTGGATGATAAAAAATCAAATAAAAATTAGATTAAAACTTCAAAATGATTCGCTAACCTCTCTCGTCCCACTGCGCCCCTAGAGGCAAATATGTTTCAGGATCACCTCTATAGTCCATTATTGCGTAAGGAAAATCTTCAATGGTGAAGACTTGGTTCCTAAGCCACATGAAATAAGCCAGAGTAAACCGAACTACTGAACTACCCTCGCCACCATGGCGAACCATTAGTGCTACCCATCGCACCATCCGAGGTTCCTGGGGAGTTCCACGATCTACTGGAATCAGTTGAGGAGCAAGAAGTGGAATTCTCTCTAGAGCAAATGAGATAAGAATGGCATCATATCCGAAGTTTTTCAACTTCAAATTCTTTTCTCTAGTCAATTGGCCTTTCATATTACCCAATACTCCTTCACACCAGTTGAGTATTGTTCCTCGGAAACACTCAACTGCAGTTTTCATTTGTGATTTAGTAGCCACATGAGGAGCTGCACTCCCACATAACCTGGTCACTGTGAATGTTATGACTTTAAGCTCCAGTCGCAAGATGGTTTTGATGTTTATGCGACCATCCTTTAACTTTGCACTATTTCTACAATACTGAGCTTTGTAGCCAGCACTGGGAAGACCTCCCTGTCTAGTCCCAGATAAGGAGATGTTTCTCCCTCTTCGAAATAATCTGGTAAGGAAATATATGTATGCTGGCTCAATCTTGAGCTGGTGGTCACCAATTATGAAACATTGGTCTTGAACGTCCCATGCATTCAAGCCAAGTCATTAATTCCACTTGCGCCTTCATTCCCTGAATAGCCCAAAACTTGTACAAACCACAATTTTTCAATGCACACATGGTTGCATTATCATCCATGGCTTCGTTATCTATGAGCTCGTGTTCTCGTTCCCGCCATTCCAACATGATTGAAAAGCCTACAAATAAACAAATTAAACAATTAAAACCTGTTGGAGGAAACTTGGACCGTTTTTTGTGCAGAAAATTTAGTTTTCAAAAAGTTCACGGCGCTTGTGCAGGTTGTGTGTAGATAGTGCGGTCATCCACACGCGCTCCACACAGAACCCGTGGCAGGCCGATGATTTTTCTTTTAAAAAATCATCGGGGTGCGCGGTTATCTCATGGATCACCCACGGACCCCAAGGGCGGATTTTGAAACATAAATTTCTCCCAAAAAATGAAATAAAATCTCAAAACAAAAAATGAAACAGATGAAAATGTAGCTAAGGATGATGTGGATTACCTGGTTCTGACGGTTTGAGAAATGAACGGTCGCTTCTCCTGATATCTGCTCTGGAATTTTTTTGGCCAAAATCTCTCTATGCACTATTCTGAAAACAAAAGGTGAAAATGACTAATTTTAACTCCTTTTTATAGTTTTTAACGAGTAAAATATTATTATTTTATTTATTTTTCACTTTTAAATATTTTTACTTTTTGGAAGCAGATACTTGTAATGTTTTAATTTTTTTTGTAGGATACATGATCTTTGGTGAAAATAATTATTTTAAGATCGAGTATACTTTTATCACTTTTTTCGGGCTTTGTAAAAATACAAAAAAGCGAAACCCTGGAGTCCTATTTTAAGCCCTTTTCAGACTCTAGAAATATGAAAATATCGCCACGAGTACTTGACTATTCGAACTCGTTAAAGTAAATGAACAGTCGTCCATTCAAGATAAGTTTACCCCTTTTTTAGACTGAACTAGACTAATTACGAAAAACGTATACGTTGACTAATCATGGTCAATAGAGTTCTCTCTTGCATTATTTTCTCCTTTTTCGGGCCTGAGAGATTAAATTTACGAAAAGGAACAACCATGGATTTTACTTATGTTTTTATTCTAACTCCGTAAAACTTAAAAATGTCGAGTTATTCCTATACTGGACTCATTAAAATTTAACAGTAAAGGACCTGTTGATCACAACAGGACCAAACCACTCCTTCTTAGTGTTTGATTTTAATACTAAGATGGACTCATCCAAAGGATGAGCTTACACAAACAAGAAAATGTTATCCTCCTCAAGCTTGACAAAAAATAAAGAGGTACTTGCCAGTAATGGTGGGGGAAAAAAAAGAAAAAAAAAATCCAGTTGTCATCCTTGTTTAGAAAGCAACATGCCAGTCTTGAATGCAACACTTTGTCACACTTGTACCTGGGTTGGGAAATCCTTTGTCTAACAGTTAATTGAACCACATTGAAAGTCTTCAGTAAGTTTATAGGTATTAGCTTTAGTTCAAATACTTCAAAGCCTTCTACAGTGTCGTTATGTGTTCAAGAGAAAGTTCAATAAACCATTCATTGCAAACATTTGTCTCCATTCACGTTGACCATCCCTCAGTCAGTCCTTGCAAAATATTTCTTCAAAACTTGATCTAATGGTTTCGTGTCATGGGCTTTCCTGCGATGGATCACTTTCTATAGACATCAACTCATTATCTATAAATTTGATTTAGAATCCTATCAATACCTTGGGATCTGCATGCCCTAATGGTAGGTTTCTCACCTTCGACGACAGGTTGCATCATTGACCTTTGATCGAACGATTCTATGAGTGTTCAATTGCAAATCATTCATTCACACTTCATAGATTGTGTTGGAGTACTTTAAGAGCCATTTTCATTATTGGTGGTTTCTCTCACACTTGTTAATGGTTCACATCATTGACTGGTAATCAAGTGGTTTCTACCATGTTTGCCTTCGACATAATCAATCACATGGATAGATTCGTACTAGTTCGGGAAGCAGAAATCAAGACCTTGGATGTAGTTTCTACCATCCAAGCTGCGAAGAGTTTTATTATTCATGATATAGTAGACTACTTATGACAGATGGCTGCGTCCATACTGTGTCTACTTTTGTTGTAATATTGAAACCATATCTATACCATAACATTTATTTAGTTTTGATCTGAGTATGGGAATGCCTACCTCAACGATGATATATATATATATATATATATATATATATATATATATATATATATATATATATATATATATATATATATATATATATATATATATATATGTTTGTATTGAATGTTTTGCGTGCCTGACTGTCTTCTTAATCCAATCCTCGGAATGATAAAGCACTTCACTCTTCAGAATAACCTCAGACTTCACACTTTAGGGGTAATTTGTTACACGTCATTTTGTCACCATGACATTTGACTGTTCATATGGGTCTATCACCATCCATATCATGTTCCCTTAGAGGTCAAAAAAACTAATGTTCTTGAATCAAGTCTTGGAATTGGAGAAAATCTCTGTAAAACCCTTAAAAGTCTACCTGTGCAGTTTTTCTAGCCTTTACTTGCACATGTGTTGATGTTCTGTCCATAAACTGTGGAAAATCCTGCACTTTTTGCCACTATTACCTGCGCACCCCCATGAAAATAAAATAAAAGAAAAAAGTAAATTCTAGAAGTCTAGTTGGTCGAATATTCTCCCAAATGGAAGCTTCTAGAGTCGTGATCAGTTCGATCTTTATCCCTCCACTCATGGAGCTTATCCCTTGGTCCATGGAGCTCAAATACCTGCATGAGAGGAATCCATCCCCCTCTTCATGGAACTGAAACTAACTCCATTTCTCTATAAATTGAGCTCAAGTTTCAGGTTTAAGAGTAGACACATGTAGATTGTGAATGATAGAACTGACTGATATAGTTTCTAAGTTGAAGAGAGTTCATAAGAGTGCATACTTTCTACACTAGTGAGTTGTTGTTGGCATGAGAATGATCACACCCTTGTGTCTATAACTCCATGCTGGTATTCAAAGAGGAAGGCTTATCAGACTGAAGGAGAACGATTGTTTAGGACCCCGAGAGAAATTTGTACAACATCAAGGCATCAGGTTGTAAGATTATTTTTTTATTCAATATAATACACACAGATCCCTTTTTCTCATTGATTTGTTCTATGCTTATTGGAATAATGTCAATACTTAGACTCTTCGATCACTAAGTTGGATTATCATTTTCTGATTATTATATGTTGTAGACGCTTTGATTCTTTGTCTTGTCTTTGATTGCAAGTTCTACTCATTGGAGAAGTCATTATGGAGCGACGGGACAAAGGGCTACATCAAATGTTTGGATTTCAAGGTAGGGGCATGTCCTCTCTACTTTACTATTATAATCTTGGAATGCAATTAATCTAGAGGAAAAGGTTTTCAAATGGATCTTTGTTTCTAGTTACTCGTTGAGTACTAAGGAGATCGCTCTTGTCCGCAAGAGGGATTAATCAACGTAACAACTATGAAGGCTGAAAACATAAAATATTTGGATTATGATGATGGCCAAGAATAGAAAGAAGTAGAGAAGGATATCAAGCAACTAAATCATATGCTTGAAGAAGCTGGGAAGAAAGGCAATGAAGACTTTCTGAATCCTGAAAGAGACTTAAAACAACAAGAAAAAGATTTGATGACTGGATCATCAAATGAGACCATTGGGTCTTGTGATTTTGAGATTGATAATTTGACTGTGTTTGCAGGTGTTGCAGAAGGCAATCCATCTCTTGGAGTTGCCTTGAATGAAGTTGAGAATTGTCAAGAAAGGTATGTTGAAGAGTGTCTTTCTGATGAAGACCAAGTTGAGTTTTTGCAACAAAAGGAATTCATATATTCCTTACTTAATAAGGGCAACATCTCCAAGGAAGGTGAGACAATCATGTCTCATATGAAGGAACTTGTTTTTGTTAAGGACATGGAGGAATTGGCTTATCTGATTGGCCAAGAGAAGATTGTTGGACAAATATCTAAAGCTGTCACAAAGATAGAGGATAATTTTTATTCAAATAGAGGATGAAGAAATAGTGTCACATAATGATGGGACTTGTGACAAAGAAGAGGAAAATCGTGAAGATTTTACAGGGTTTACAGGAGAAATTCCATGTGAGATAATTGATTTGTGGATTAAGCCAAGTCTTTTGGAGGATAGAATAGAAAGTTAGAGAATGAATATTTTGAATGTACAATTGAATTTTGATGGAGATGAGGCAGACATGTCTCAAGTTGAAGGAGAGTCAGTTTTAGAACTGAAGGAGACTGGAAGTTGCCAGGTAAGACATAATGATGAGGAATATGTAAAGCATGAAGATACAGTGTTTGAAGAAGCTGAATTGACTGTCAGAATCAATCAAGGAGGTGAAGGACAATCACTGAGGGTTGTCAAGGAAGAAGAAGAGGGTTATGCTGAAACTGAAATGCAACATATTGATGATGTGTTTGAGATGAGACAATTACAAAGGGAATGGTTGAAATGTTTGCTGGAAACATTTGAGCAAGAGAAAGGAATTGCAGACAATGATGTGGAAATGTCTCAAGTTGTGAAAGAGGCAGGAGCAGATACTAGTTTGCCGAACTTGATTATGTTTGCTAATATACAAAGAAAAGTGAATAAGTATATTACTGTAGTCAAAGAATCAGAAGACAATTTATTTTTTGAAAGTAAATTTGCAGGTAGTGAGCAGAAGAAGGATATTGCAAAGGGAGATATCTTAAGAGATATTCAAGAAGTTTGGGAGGTAGCAATGTCCAGAACAATATTTGTAGCAGTAAATGGAGTAATTCCAAGTGAAATAGTAGAAATTGAATCAAGAAAAGTTGAAGAAAGAAATCAATAGTTTAGTGATGAATAGATAAAGTGCAGCAAAGTACAATGGAAAAGTAAGGAAAATAAAATTAGTTTGCAGCAGACTGAATTGAAAGAAGCCATAGATGAACTATGGAACCTAATGCATATACATAAGATGAGCTGTAGCAGAATGAAGAAAGCAGTCCACTGTGGAATTGTTTGGAAAGTGAAGAACAGTGAAGGTAGAGACAGTGGAGCACTACAGTACAAAGTATGGAAGCATGGAAGATTGCAGCTAAAGAATGATGAAGACAATGCAGCTTATGGACATCAGAAAAACAAAGGCTGGGATCGAGGAGGAGTTGAAGATAAAACTTCATGAGAAAGAGATCATGGAAACTTTTCTACCTGGGGAGTTTGATGCAGGTTCATTAGCACTCAAATAAAATTTAATTGTTTGATTAGGCCAAGGAGGGGTCAAATTGTAAAATTCTCTTGTAAAATGTTTAAATTCCTAGAAAGCATAGGTAGGGAATATGCTAGTTGACTTTTGTAAACATATCCATGAAAAATGGGATATTAGAGAGGATATTTGCTTTTTATGCAAAAGAGATTAGATTAGTCATAAATTAGAGATAGGAAGGATTTTCTGAGAATAAAAGTGGTTACAAGTCTATAGGAGTTGAGTGAGGACTGGATAAACTTTGAAACTGTAATATATATTCATTGTAAGTTTCGAGAGAAATATAGAGTAGGAAGTAGAAAAATTAGAGTAAAGAGGAGAGATCCGAGAACAAAGAGGGTTCTGTTGAAGAGAAAAAGTGCCATGTAAAGGCACAACATGCCAAAGATAGAATGTAAACAGGTTTTTATTGAATATGTACAATTTATTTGATTAATGAGAAATTGAGTTCATTGTGACTGTGTTTTTGTCTCTCTCACGAGCTAAGTGATCCGTAATTGAGCCAATCTGATTTTTGTGTAATAAATTATTGTTGCATGAATTTTGATGGGTGTATAAGTCTTTTACTGTGTGAAAAATGACTTAATGTAGAGAAGCTGGGTAGAATCACTGTGTGATTCCAGTTCTGGAGAAATTGGCTGAGAGTGAAGCTAATGGGAGTGAATGAGTGCAAATAACCTTTGTGTAGGTCGGAAGTGAAATGAGTAAGATACTCGAAGTCGCAAGCAGTGATTCGAAGAGAGTCTGTGAAGGATTGGCTTGGAAACAGTGTGCAATGCGTTGCAGCGAGCATGATAATTTTGGATAAGATCCAATAACAAAAATAAAGTTTAGGAGAGAGTTACCGCGTGGAGAAGAGTGTGAAAATTACAGTGAAGCGACAGTCAACCAATAGAAGAAAGGCTAAGGCAGAAAATGAAAATTTTCCCTGAAATCTAAGAAGATTTCCAAAAGGATAGCTATGGAAGGTGAGGATTTAATCACAGAAACTTGAGTCGAGATTGACGGTCCTGATCAATTTGTAAGCTAAGTTGCATAAGTGCGAAGAGGCCACGTGTCGGCCATAGGTTCCATCGCATATCGCATTCGATAAAGGATATAAGTTTGCAATATGGTTAAACTTGCGAAGTTGCGATGTGATAAGATGTGGTTAGGTAATGCGATGTGAAGAGCAATAAATTAAGATCTATGCGATGTGGTAAATATCGCACATCGCATGTGATAAGGTATAGCGACGATTGTGAAATTGCAATAAGTTAAAGTTGCAAAGCTGCGACGAGGTACATTAGGGGAATTTTAAGGTCTAAAATGGGCTTCCTAAGGAAAATGTACAATCAAAATTCACTTTATGAGAACCAATCACATTTTATGGGATGACATCATCCCTAATGGTTGAGGTGGCATTGCTTGAGTTAAAGGTACTTACTTGTCACATTCTTAGTGGTTACTAAAAACTCATGGTTAACCATGGTAGTGCTTTAAGTACTTTTAAAGTCAAAAAGTAAAGTACACTTAATAAATGTCATTTCACACTTTTTGAATAAAATATTATTATTCTCATTTCATATTTTTTGTAAGAAACAATGCATATCCCTACACAATATTCATGTCTTTACACACTTTTCATTAAATATTATATTTGTATATTTTCATATATTTATTTTTAAATTATATATTCATCTCATTTTATTTAATATTACAAATTCAAATTAATTATAAGTTAATATCTATAAGTACAAAGGACAAATGCATTAGTTGTTCAATGATAATGATTTTTTTTTTAAAATGTCTTTCTTATTTATAGTCACATCAATACAATTTTTTATTAATTTTATTTTGGTACAACTTTTGAATTGAATTTAACCATGGTTACATGGATTATGGTGCAAAAAGTGAATTGCAAATTCATAAATATTAATTTATTGGTTTAACTATTATTTTATTATTTCCTTAGGAGGCCCATTTTAGACCTCAAAATTCCCCTAATGAGTTTTGCGATGCACGATGAAGCGCTAAAGGAAAGGATTTGGTTTTGCGAAATGCGACGTTCTTTGGGTTGTAATATTGTGAAAGGCGATAAGGTAAGGTTAAGTGTTAATCGCGCTTGTAGTGAAGAATACTTTGGGTTTTGATCGAGATCCCACAAAGCCTGGTTTCAATGTTTATTCCGTGTAGAAGTTCTGGATTCTTTTCTTTCAATATAAGGTTGGACTGAAGGGGGCTTCCGCGAAATGAATTTTGTTAATGTTTAAACTATTTTTTTAAAGGTTCTTAGAGCTATGTGAACCTATCTGAATATGTCAAATTCAGAGTATATACTCTTTTACGAGTATTAATCTTGGGGAAGAGCGAGGTTAGCCTTAGCCCTGCATCAATTAGGTTAAAGGTTTTTCTTTATGGAAACATATTTCATGAAACCTTTTGTCATATTAAAATCTATCAACCACAATGTTTAGGAGTTCTTAAAGTTCTTAATATAGAATTTACAGTTGATGAACAATTATTGGAGAGTTGTATAAGGATACCTATACAAGGTTAAAAGTATGTGCAATGACATTCTATATTTCCTTTTGCTCCTCGTAGGGCTCATGTTAGTCACAGGGGAAGTGATATACCCCATTATAGAGACGTTGGTTCAAGGAGTTCTAGTTTGTGGGCATAGGCAAAAAGTCCAACTCATATATAAGGTATACATTTCCAAAAATATTACAATATAAAGTTACATGGCTTATGAGAGATCCGACCTTCCAAATTTTGATTTACCTTTAGCCATTGTAGCAACTTCTTAAGAGGTGTGGCAAGAAGTCATGAATTAGAACGAATTACAAAGTCCTCGCAACTTTCCTTTGAAACTTATGTACATACAAATCAATATATTCAAATGTTTGGCATCTACACTTGTCTGTGTGTGTGTGCGCACTAAAAAAATGAATAAATTGTTCAAGTATATATGTATATATGTATATACACATGTTTAAAAAAATAATAATTGGTTGTTACTCTAATTATAGGTGTATATAGTGGATCTTTGGTGATTAATTCACACACACACACACACACACATGTATCATGTTAATTATGAGTTTGCTTATTAATATAATTGGATTAATGGACTATTGGTATGTAATTGTACATGGGTGTAGGGAAAATTTTGAAAAGAGTACAATGAAAAGAGAAAATTGCAAGAGGAGTACAATTAAATTGACCAAATACTAATGATGTGATTAATCCGAAAGAATTTTCTCTAAACTATCTTTGTTAACAAGCATTTGCAAGAAGAGAACCTGGATATGTTATTATAATTAGACTAGGTGGTCAACATCTATGGGTTGGCTTTCATCCAATTATCCCTTGGGAAACATTGATAATACCCCCATCATTCGTTAGTCTTTCCATATATGATAGAAAGAAGGATTTGGGGTCCTTTTAACATAATCTCAAACTTGAAATTATGTTTGCACCCCATGTGTCACTTCCTATTTTTATCTAATGATAGTTGACATCCACTCCTTTATTAGTGGAGCTCTAACATCGTGCCTCACCCATAATTGATTTTCCCTCATCTAACTATCAAAGAGATCTTTATTCCCTCTATTGAAAACCCACTCCTAAACAATAGAGTATTTTCATGCCTCAAACTTTGTACAAGAAAGTGTAGAGATAAGTGATTACTAGAAGAGGATTTTTTTGGTAGAATTGAGGGTAGATATGTTATGATACCTTACAAACCTTTAGTCCTCTCTACTCTTTATATATTACCTATGTGAGTTCCAAAAATATTCCCCACTTTCTAATAGGTCAAGCCTACATGCATTGCAAAACCAATAGTAATGGCACTTCATTGAGCCAAAAAACCATTGGCCCTACTTCACCTCAATCTTTAGAGAGAATAGTAAATAGGTCAACTACTTACTCTTTCATTAATGAAAGAAAACACATTAATGAATATTACACATGTCATAACAAATAAAAAGAGATGTTGGAAAAAAAAATGTAAGGAGATAACTAAAATGCATCGTGCACAATTCATGAAAGTCGACATTGTGTGTGTAATAACAATAGATGCTTGTTGGCCTCATTCAATGCACTCTTTTGACTATGTTATAGTAGTATTAATTAAAACAATTCAAGATTCAAAATGCACACATTTATGTGCTTTCATTTGAAATAATGCTTCGAACATTTCTTGAATTGCAATCTACGGATCTCCAATCTAAGTTGGATTCTCCAAGCACTCTCACATTACTCATTAATGAAAGCACCTCCACAAAAATTATGTCATTAAAATCCCTAGTCTTATCCTCCTTTTGGTGATTTTACTATTATTTAGAAGCAACAAAGTTGATAGCTTGTTGACTTTTAATTGTAAAAATACACGAGGTATTTGTAATAATAATTTACTATATATAAAATGTATAAGTGATGATGAATGTTACAATGAGGCCCTGCTTATATACCTAGGCAGGTGTCCTTTCATGATGGGGCATGTCTTTAGGCATGCCTTTTCATTTAACTAATGACTATTTAAGATAATAATCACTTCATTATTTATTATTTGCATTTTATTTTTATTTATTTAGGCCTTTAGAAGCTTTGTTCTCAAAGCTACACTGTTTAACAATTTCTTCATCTCGTGTTTGTTATCTCGGCATGTGTAACTCGACGCCATTGGTACCTCGGCTTGTATAATTTGTTGGTAAAACTGTTTTGAACTCGGGGTTATAGCTATTTCCCCTCTCTCTTTTTTTAATTAAATACTAATAATATTTTTTATTTTTAAATAATAATTTTTTAAAATGATTTAATTATATAAATTAATTAATTAAATTAATCAAATTAATTAAATTAATCAACTTATATAAATTAATTAATAAAATTTAATTAAGTTATATAGTATATATTAGTGGTTTAATTCATTATAGTGTATTGAACCTTTAGGTACACTGAGTCATACAAATCGTCGTTAGCGTCCACTTCACACCTACTAACTTTAATTGTAACCTTTGACCAAAGAGACGCACCCTTCATCACACCCGCCGGTAGAGACTTCACCGCAAGGGAAACGTGGTTTTGTGTTGGTGTGGACGCGTTTGACTCTGGCCGCAGCAACTTGACGGGAGGCATTGTTCCAGTCCACAACAACAATGGTCGATGCAGTCAACGATAAATTAGTATACAGTCTATCAGCTGCATTATTTTGTGTAGCGAAGGGTGGAACAACAGGACAGTTTCCGAGGCAGGTTGATGGACAGTAGCATGGAAGTAGCGGTACACCGTCCGTAGCACTTGTTGACTGTCGTCGACTGGCGATAGCGCAAAGGTTTGTGATTTTTGGGCAGACAGAACAATTTGGAAGCATACTCCACGAATTTTGGGTCAAGTTGTACACTACTACTTCACTCCGTGTGGCTATTTTGAAGTATATGCAATCCACCATTGCAACACACTCAAAAAGTCCCTGGCGTATGATCGCAAAAACTGTTGGAGGCATACTCCCAATCTCTTTCCACTTGGTGGCCGCATCATTTTTATACTCCCATATAACCACCTCCTCATCTTGAGCTGCAGTTTCAATTCCAATTTCTGTTTCCATTTCCATTCCATCCACCAACAGAATTCGTGACCCGCGGTTAAGAAGGTGAGTAAAGATAATGTTGAAATCTTGTGTATATTCTAGCAGTCGCACAAAGTTGTACATCCCCTCTTACATGTTGAAGCTTATCATGCCTAACAATTTCTGTAATACCATTAAATAATAGAAGAAACAGAGTCCCAAAAAAACTACGCCACGACTCTTATCCACATCAGAATCTAACTCCAAATTAAGGTCCAACACTGCTGCATAAGGGTAACTCTTCTGATCTTGTACATGGATTGATGAGGTTTTTGGATCATTTGGTAGAGGCACTAGAGATGGAAACCTTGAAACAACCTCAAAAATGGAGGTTGATTTGAAAGGAACTCCATCTAGCTGGGAAGGTGTTGTATCTGTTTTGCCAGAACCCACTGTTGTATAAGGATATCTCATCTTATTTTGTACATGGACTGATGAGGTTCCTAGAGTATTTGAAACAGGTAATGGAAAATGTAGAATTGGTACAAACCAGGATTGGGAAATGCGGGAAGATTTGGATGGGACTGCACCTGGATGAGGGGACACCATATATGTTTGAGTAGGAACTCCCACCTGATTTTGTACATGGAGAGATGTCATATGTAGATCATCTGGTACAGGTACTGAAGATCAAAAACTTGCCACAACCTGTGAAGTAAAGGTACTTGTGAATGGAACTGCAACTGCCTGATGGGAAACCATATCTTTTTTACCAAAATAAATCCTCTCATCAAAAGTTGGCTCATGGATAGTGCAATCAATGCTTCTAAACATTTTTTTCATCTTGGCTTAGAGCTTCTTCACCTTCAGTTAACACATATCCCCTTTGATTTTTAGTTTCATTCATGTTACCTTGAGGAGTTCTTATTTCATCATCATAAATGTCTTTTTCAAAATCTTCCTCATTGTTATGATATTGCTCATCTTGTTGTTTCTCTAGATAGTCCTTATCCACACCATCTTCATCCGAATCATCATCCTGATCTTCATAATCATCATCCACATTAGGACCAACTTCATCTGGATCCTCATCATAATCTATATCAACTTCACCTTGTTTTGTTTCTTTATTGTCACTATCATATTCCTTATTATGGTTTTCTGCATAACTCTTCTTTAAACATGTTGTAACTTTTGCACATGTTTTTTCTAATTGCTGAAGCTTTTCTTGAATTTTTCTAATCTGCTCAATTTCTTCAGGATCTACACGTAATGGCATATTGTGTAGTAAACAACATTCAAAGGCTCGTAAGATTATATTGTGCGACATGGCTCTGATACCACTGAAGCAACAAAGTTGATAGCTTGTTGACTTTTAATTGTAAAAATACACAAGAGGTATTTGTAATAATACTTTATTATATATAAAATGTATAAGTGATGATGAATGTTATAATGAGACCCTGCTTATATACTTGGGCATGTGTCCTTTCATGATTGAGCATGTCTTTTAGACATGCCTTTTCATTTAACTAATGACTATTTAAGATAATCGTCACTTGATTATTTATTATATTTGCATTTTATTTTTATTTATTTAGTTATGAATTATATTCATAACATATAGTTTATTAGATATTTTGACATTACTTAGTTGAATTAAGTAAAATCTATCAAATCACTAGAGGAAAAGACATGAAACCCTATCTACATTCTATCACATTTTACTGAGGACAAGGCCTAAGAAAACATGTCACTTATGCACCACACAATCTCCTCCATTTGGGTCTAAAAATGTCATATGTAAGTTATACCACCACACTAAGACTTACAATTAAATTCAAAATTTAGCAAAGTTCATGGTCTTCCTAAAGAAGAGAGGGAGAGAGCCATTGGACTTCCAATGAGGCCATAGGTTGTATCCTTGAGACTTTGTTGGCCAACACCTTAACTAAAACAACTAAGCTTAATAGGAACTCACCCTTTCATATTAATCAACATATTTCCCCATGGAATGACAAAAATAGCAAAAGCTTCTTCTATCCTACAGGAGGCATATTATACTTATGTCCATATTAAAGTATCCCTTTTAAAGCTAGAATTGGTCAAGAAACCAATCATTTGTATGAAATGGTGGCTTTAAAGCTAATTTTGAAACTAGCATAGGAGTTTTTTGTATCCCAATTACAAATCATTAGAGACTTAACACTGGCTACCAAAAGGATGAGTCAAGAAATTGCCCTTAATAATTTTACATTACAACCTTTGTATGATGAACAATATACTTACCTCTTTCTCATTGTTATGAACCTTATGCCTTGAAAATGATAAGAAACCAATAATTAAAGTTCACTTCAAGGAGGAAACCTCCTTTTAAATTGAATACAATGTATAAGACATTATTTGATGATTCTAAGACTAGGTCTCCTTAGTATATATAGGATACAAAGGGTACAATTATAATTAAAGGCTATAGTAGAAATAACAATATACTAATAAAAATGTAATAACTCAATATCTATGATTTAATTAGGGTTTTTAGGGTTTACATGGGGCTTATATAGAGCTTAGCATGCCCCTTCCCTTCAAACAAGTGTTGTCCTCAACACTTGACTAATTGTGGGTGTTCCTACATGAACAAATCTTCTTCCCATATCGCCTCTTCCATTGGTAGGTTCTTCCTTTTGATGAGGTGCTCAACAATTGCTCAATTTCTCAATTGTTTTATCCTTGTTTCCAATTTTATTTTTGGCTCTAGTATGATTTCCCCTTTGTCATTAACATATGATAAAAAGGTTTGGAATATGTTCTTATCATTGGTTATCTTCTTGAAGCAAGAAACATGGGAGACTAGATGTACATGTAAAGACAGAGGCAATTAAAATTTGTAAGTTGTACTTCCAATCCTCTAAAACACCTTCTAAGGGCCATAATACCTTAGCATTAATTTATTGTCCTTCTTTTTTTGCTTGAGGGACATATGGTTACATGGTTCCCCATTTCAAATTCCCTTTCATCGTGACATTGATTTACATGTTGTTTCATTCGATTTTGTGCTATAACCGAGTTTCCTTCAATAGTTTGAGAGCCTCTTGTTGGTGCCATGTGTGGTCTCCACTACTTGAGACTTTATAGTCCATTTCAAGGGTGATGTTATGGATGGAAGATGGTATCTATCAACTGCCATATTGGGGACATTAACAATGAAGTATGGAAGAATGTGTTGTACCACCATTTTTTCAAGGGAAACCACCTAACCCAATGTGTCTATTTATCAGATGTAAAGCAATGTAGATATCCTTCTAAACATTTATTCACAATCTTAGTTTTCCCCACGTTTTCCCATCATATTAAGGATGGTAATATGAGCCATGAGCCAATTGAGTACCCAAATAAGAAAATAATTTAGTCCCAAAATGTATAGTGAAAATTATATCTCTATTAATTACAATAATATTTGGTATTCCAAGTAGCTTTGGATTATTTCCATGAATTCTTCTACCTTTGTACTTTCTTTGAAAGAGCGAAAAAAAAAAGAGAAAAAATGGGAATACTTTATCCTTCAATATATCGCTACCATAATGACATTCTTTTCTTCAGATTTGGGTAAGCCTGTAATAAAATTCATTGAAACTTCTTCCCAATGCTAGCTTAGTACGACTGATGCTTGTAGGAGCCATGGGGTCTTCATTGTCTCTCCTTTTACTCTCTTGGCATACCACACATTCAACCACAAAATTTTGCACATCTACTTTGATACCTTCCCTAAAAATATCTTTCTTGATCCTATGGTATTTTTTCAAGACCCCTAAACATCCTACTACAAGAGAAGTGTGTAATTCCAAAAGGACCTTCTATTTGAGTTGAGAATCGTTACATAAGTGTAAGTAATCTCGATACCACAACAAATGATTCTTTCACATAAAATTTTCTATTGCATCAAAGTCCTCCTGTAGTTATTGAATGATCTTACACACCTTATCATATTGCTTCTTCCAACCAACTAGATTGTGGATTGGAAATAACACATAGTAAACCCTCTATGTCTTCTTCTTTCCTTAAGAGAGCATCTACCACAATATTTTGTTTTTCCTTTTTGTATATATTAAATGTCATAACCTATCAACTTCATAACCCATTTTTGGTGCTCTTATGAGGATAGTCATTGTTCCAAGAAGTACTTCAAACTATCATGATATATTTTCACTTTAAAATCTATTTCTTTTAGGTATGGATGCCATTACTTAATTGCATGCAGTGTGGCCAACATTTATTTTTCACAAATAGATTAAGTAATTTCTTTCCTTTAATTTCACTACTTGCAAAGGCAATATGCCTTCCTTATTTCATCAAAATTGCACCAATGCCAATTCCTTATGCATCACACTCCACAATGAAGGCTTTTGTGAAGTCGGGTGTGGCCAAGGTGAGAGTTGTACACATAGCCTCTTTAAGTTCTTAAAAATATTTGGTTGTTTCTTTATTCCAATAAAATGCTTCCTTCTTTAATACTTTTGTCAGAGGTGTTGTTATTTGAACATAATTCTTGACAATAATATCCTATCAATCCTGAGAATCCTTTGAGTTTCTTCAAGGTCTTGGGTATTGGCCATTCCCTCGTATCTTCAATTTTGTTAGGGTCCACTTTGAAACCTTCATGAGATACAATATCACCCAAATATTCCACTTCTTGAACCCAATAATCACACTTCAAAGGCTTTGCATATAGTTGTTGCTCTTCCAATAGTGTTAGGACCCTTTCCACATGTTGTACATGATCTTCCCAATATTTGTTTTAGATTAGTATGTCATTATAAAATAGTAACACAATTATTTTAAGGAATGGTTTGAAAATAAAATTCATCAAATTTTGATTTTTTGAAGGTGCATTAGTAAGTCCAAATGGCATAACCAAAAACTCATATTGACCTTCATGTGTTTTAAAGGCTATTTTGGGAATGCCTTCTTGCCTTATTCTAATTTTATGATATTCATAATGGAGATCCACGTTAGTAAAGAAAAATTATCCATGCAAATCATCTAATAATTCATCAGTGACAAGAATAAGAAACTTATCTTTGATTTTCATTTTGGTGAGTTGTTTGTAATTTGGACACATGCACCATGAACCATCCTTTTTTTATAACCATCACCATTGGTGAAGAGAAATCACTATGGCTAGGTTGAATGATGCAAACGTCTAACATTTCTAACCATATTCTCATTCTTACTCTTCTATGAATACATATACCTAAGATCCATTTTAACCCTGGATCTATAAAGTGCTAAGAAGGATCAAATCCCTTGAGGTGCAAGCCTCTTTTTTTACTGCAAAACTTGAGGAAAGGTTTGCACCTCAAGAGTTTTGGTCCCTCTCGGTACTTGATAGATCCGGGGTTAAGATGGATCTAAGTCGGTTATATAATATCTATATTTGTATATATGTGTCTGTTTCTTTTTCCCTCTCTCTATCTCACTCCCCAAACACACACTCTCTCTCCATATCTATCTATCTCTATCTCCCTCCCTCTCTCTCTCTCTCTCACTTTCTCTCCATCTCTCCCTTGTCACCCCCTCTCTCTCGTAAACATTCTCGCTATATGTATTGCTTCTTCTTCCCTATCTCCCCCTCCAACTCCATCTCTCCATCTCTCTCTCTCTCCTTCTCTCTCTATTCCTTCCTCTCTTTCCCTTTCTCTCCCACCTCCCTCTATCTCCTCGCCCCCAATCTCTCTCTTTCTCCCTCTCTCCTTCTCTCCCTCCCCTCCTTTGTCTCTTCCTTTCTCCCCCCCCCCCATCTCTCTCTCTCTCTCTCTCTCTCTCCACCACCCTCTTAATTTTGATCCCATTGTATTGTGTTTAAGAAAGTTTTAAGTGTCTACAAAAATCAATTGGTTGTAAAATATTAAACCTATATTTTGGATCAATCATGTCAAATAAAATATAATAATGAAAAAATTAAAATAATTATGCATTATCTTTCCTCTATTATTGTTAGTCACTTTGTTTGTTTTCATCGCTTGGATCCTTACTTAAGAAGGATCTATGCTGGTTCTTAATAATATTATTTATATTATATAAATTTCACATTTTTATCTATAAAAATATTCTCATTTTAATTATATTAAAACCTTGATCAAATTTAGATATATCTCAAAAGTAATTATAACCTTTTTTTCTTTTAGATTTAATTAAAAAAATTGTATAAAATTAAATTAAAACAAAATATTTATAAAATATTTTGATTGTGAAATAAGTTATTGTTTTTGGGCATGTGGTATTGATAAGTCATGATTGGCTCATGGTATTGTAACAAAGCCTATTTACAAGTTAATAATATCCATGGTAAAGTGGGGGTGAATATCTATGATTAAGAATCTTGTCATATTGTTATACAATATCTTAATTGTGAAATAAGTATGATTTTTGGACAGGTGGTATTGATAAACCATGTTATTGGCCCTTGGTATTGTAACAAAGTCTATTCACAAATTCATTATATCAATGGAAAACTAAGGGTGAATATCTATGGTTAAGAATCTTGTCATATTGTGGTATTGATAAACCATGGTATTGTAACAAAGACTATTTACAAGTTAATAATATCCATGATAAAGTGGGGTTGGATATCCATGGTTAAGAATATTGTCATATTGTTATAAAATATTTCAATTGGGAAATAAGTTACGCTTTTTTTGGGCATGTGGTATTGATAATCCATGGTATTGGCCCATGGTATTATAACAAAGTCTATTTACAAGTTAATAATATCCACGATAAAGTGAGGGTGAATATCCATGGTTAAGAATCTTGTCATATTGATATAAAATATTTTGATTGTGAAATAAGTTAGGGTTTTTGGGCATGTGGGATTGATAAGCCATGGAATTGGCAGTGGTATTGTATTAAATCCTATTCACAAGTTAATAACAAAATCCAAATATAATAAATTAAATGTTATTTTATTTATTACTTTTTACTTTTTAATATTTATTGATCCAACATCCAATGTTTACACTCATCCTCGAGGGTTTATATTAATTTAACCTTTTCATTTATTACTTTTAAGTTTTTTGTGCACCCAACATTTAAATGTTTACACTCATCCCAAAATCACTTTTAACTTTTTGTTTTTTTAATTGAGCCAACATTTAAAATTGTTTACATACTTACATTACACCTACACATCTACCCTATACTAGGTTGTAGAGCGCCTCTCGGCGCAATAAAGCCTAATGTTAAGTGGTACACTTCCACGTTGAAAATGAACATAATGGCCATGATCTCAAGTAGGTCAAAGACCCTTACGCATATCTCTAAATGCCTTGGAATGATTTTTGATGAATTTTTGGAGATCCACTCATGTAAAGGATATAGATGTTTGAACATCTAATGAACACAATTGTGCAATTTCACCATGGTGCCCCTTTTTTAGCAATTTTTTTTCATGTTATAGAGTTTATCACTTTGGAGGATTTCCAATGGATATCTATAAGCTCAATTTCATTTCCTTATGAGAAAAATCTCATAAAGAGATCTTGAAAATTATGGGCCATTGATCCCAATGATTGTAACCATTGGGCCCTTTATACAAAATCAATGCCACCCATTTGGATTGTAATCATAGGACTATCCAATAAATACCCCTCCCCATATTCAACTTAACACATGGAACTTCTTTGAAAAATTTATGATACCTCCATCTATAATCATTACTTGAAATTTTTGTGTTGGATATACAAAGTAGTTAAAAAGTTTTTCCAATTTGTAATTGATGGAGTTATGGGTACCACTTGAATTAATTGACACTCTTACCTCTTTCTTTTTTATATATCCTTCCATCTTGAGGGTTTTTGGACTACCAATGCTAACCAACACATGATAGAATATTGTTGGATTAGTCTCTTCTGGCTTTAGATATTATGAAGGTCTCAATTCTTAATATCATTCACTTTCACAATCTATGCAGAATAATTTATTCTCACCACATTTATGCCTTTTATTGTACTTTCCATCATAGTTGAAATATAGTCTCTTTGCTCTTCTTTCATCTATTTGTTGAGGTGTCAATTGTGCTAGTTTGGGAGATGGAGAATGACGTTCTCTAAAGTTATTAGTGATCAATTTTCTAGAATCCATATTTTTACTTTCAATTTTCCTTGTTAGACCAAAAACATTCTCTAGGGATTTAGGTTCAAAGAGACACACCTCATTTTGGATGTTTTCCTTTAAAATTCCCATAAAGAAGTATAACAAATTATCCTCTAAAATGTTCTTTACCCTGAGATTCAACTTTTGGAATTGTTGAATGTGTTATGTATTTGGATCTTTTTTTCCAAATATTTACTAATTGACTAAAAGAATGTATTGCTCTTAATATCCCCATAATGTGCTATCAATTCCTAATACAATAGGCTCATTTTTCCTATCACAAAACTATTGATACCATAAAAAATGATATTGTTGTAAATATATGGATGTCATATTTACCTTTTGTAAGGTTGTCACATGGTGTAGATCAAAGTATTGCTCCATCTGTAATATCCATGTTATGGGATTGGTACAATCAAACTTCCTCATATCTATTTTTGAAATGTAGAAGTTTCTCAACGTTGATTTTAAGCTATGATGATGTGGATATTTGATTGAAAAGTCGTGATTATGGGTATATGATTCAATATTCACGCTCTCTAATCGTGATAAAATAATCCCCATACGTGATTGAGTCTTGAAATCATGCTTCCCATCATGTTCATGATTTCCCTTGGATCTCCATTTTCCCTTTAAGGAGATTATATAACATCATGGTTTGCATTTTTTTTTTTTCAATTTCTTCCTTATTTTTAGTCATGGATTTTTTCTATTACTTCCTTGACATTCTGCATTTCTTCCTTTTTTCCTTCATCCTTTGTTCCATGTGTGACAATTGACCTTCCAACTTGGATACTTGGTACTGGACATTTTCTATTTCTTCATGAGTCATGAATGATCTTTATGGAAGTTTAAGTGGTGAAGTAACTTTTGAAGCACCCTTAGGAGCCATGTGAGTAATTAATAATGCTCCTATTTTCCCTATTTATGAAAATTTTTGGATCACCAAAAATATATTTTATAATAAAAATGTATGCCAATTGTAAGTTATGTACCTTTTAAAACCCCAATTTGTAGATTATCTAGATGGCTAACCTTTGTCCTAATATATCTTTGAAATTTGAGCACTTTTAATATGAAATTTCAGTGTACATCACTCTAAGATGTATTGTTCAATTCCATGAGACTGACCAAAATTTAATGTGCCAAGTGAAAGTTATGGTAACTTTTCCAAAACTTGTTCATTTTTGGCCTCTTCCCAATAGCAAACTTGCATAGCATGCCATGTGTCCAATTATTCAAATCTGATTTTGAAATTTTTACTTGAGGTACTTCGATATATCTCCTCAAAACTCTAAAAATTTCATAGTTTGAAGTGTTCTATAAAAAATTTATAGCAAAAAGGCCATGCTCACTCGTTTTAGATTGATTTCAGGATCATTCACAAACCTTAACTTCCACAGGGCATATCTTTGAAATTACAGTGAACTAGAATACACATTTTTTATCAGACGTACTTTGAGTTGTTTTCTCAATATGTACAAAATTTCACAATTTAAATCTTCCATGAAAAATATTTTTTGCAAAAATTATAATATCACTCTTTGGGAACTGATTCCAGGACCTATCACAAACCCTAACTTCCATTGGGCATATCTCTAAAAGTAGAGTGAACTAGAATCTAATTTTTTTGTCAAATGTACTTTGAGATGTCTTCTCGATTTGCTTAAAATTCTATGATTTGAAACCTCTCTAACAAAATTTTGAGCAAAAATTATGAGATGGCTTATTTGAAGCAACAAAACCCTAATATCATAACTTTGATACAAAATGTTAAGAACATTGTGCCTTTAAATGATAAAGAACTAATAATTACAGTCCACTTTGAGGGAGAAACCTCCTTTTACAATGAATATACTGTAAAAGACAAGATTTGATGATCCTAAGACTATGTCTCTTTAATATATATAATGGCGACAAAGGTACAATTATAATGAAATGGTACAATGAAAGATTTTAACTCACATAAGATATAAAAATAGAAATATAATAACTCAATATCAAGGGCTTAGTAAATGGTTTTAGGGTTAATTTGGAACTTATATAGGGATTGAACATCTTTATGTCATAATTATGGTCACGAATTATGCTATAGATGGACTCTCAAAAGCTGTGTTTGGGCTAGATCGAGGAACTTCGATTATTTTAGTGATTCAGAATGGACACAGTGTAGAATATAATCACAAGCGAGGGCCTAAAATTTAATATTTTTAGTGTTTTATCTTAGATTTGTCTAATGATGAATTATTGTGGTTTACTCGATGAATGGTTAATATACTATAAATCATTTTTATTTTTTCTAAACATAGATGGAATTTTTTGTGATAATGAATTGGACTAGTAAAGGGTTCAAGAACATTCATGAATATCATGGACATCTATATGTATATTTTTGTTATAATAATAAAACTAGCATTTGCACGGGGGAGTGGGGAATGTGGAAAACAAGAATTAAGTGAAATATGGAAATTTTAGTTTCTATATATCTTTCAAATAATGTATTAGGAGGTTAAATTTAAAAAGAAAGCTATACTAGTATAAAGTAACACTAACATAATTGTTCCAGGATAATGGCATAGTAATGATGGTATCCTTCCTCTTCGTGCTCCCTTCTCATCCTATGCTTTACTATATGACATTTGAGAAGTGGAGAAATTACCAAAGTGGGATAAGAATCAACAACTGACAAATATGAAAAGAGAAAATGAAGAAAAGGAAACCCATTGCACTCAAGAAACATACAAAATGGATTGATGAACTCCCTCATACATTGGATAAAAAAAAAATTCATGGAGCTCCTTGCTAATAATGAGAGAAAATAAATTTGGAAAAAAGGAAAAAACTTGAGAAAGAGATGCTCATTTGAATATAACACTTGGCTAAAAAGCATATCTTGCCAAATTTGGCTGCTAGGCTTAAGGATCTCTTGCCAAATTTGGCTACTCTATGTGAAATTCCATTGAAATTATTATTTTTTTCATTGTGTAAAGACAATTTATCAAGCAATGGTCAACACCTCTATTTATCAAGCAAGTTTCTTCTCGTTAACGCCTCTATTTCTCCAACAAGATGGTTGTGCTGTAGAGAAGGCTTTGGCAAAAGAATAAAGAAGAGTAGCCACTCTCCTCAGTGCTGGATGAATCGTTCAGGTGGGCTAAAAGTAGAGGAATCAGGTGAGTGTTATCTGAAACAATTCTTATTCATATACTTTTAGTGGTTCCTCTACTCAATGGAGCAAAGGATATCACCTCTTGTTAGATTTCATGGTCCTAAAATCAATTGGGGCTTCTAGTTCAGCAAGAGGAAACAATTTGCAACATCCCCCTGACTAAGACCAATGAATTATGAGTCGAAAATACTTTATTAATAGAAATCGACACTAAAAAGGTGTTAAATATCTCTATTCCCAGCCCTTTTAGAGGTCGTTCCATGAGGTATATAGTGCAATTACAGATCATAAGTCATAATTACTAGATTTTTCAGCAGGTTGTTAACAATTTCTAACTCATTAACAGGGAAAATTCTTGTTGACTTGCCTTTTCAAGTGTAACTTACTAGATCAAACTGCAGACGAAGTAGCAATAACTCATAAGGAACTGCTAGAGTTGTACCCCATTCCAGAAATCATTAACTATAAGGAAGAGATTACGAAAGCAGGGCTAGCGACCGAAGCAAAGTCATAACAAGGCAGACATACTGGAATATGTAGATTGTTTTTCAGGGAGAGCCCACATCTGAGCTGAGATTGATCCTTGTTAAAATTTATTAAAATGAAATTCCTCACGAAGGTAGAAGAGCCACAGATTTATCGATTTAGCCACCATACCCGAAATGCTAGGATAATGCCACCGAAAGGGTTAGATACGGGGCCGATTTTCAGTGTAAGTAGATGCTCTTAAGGTAAAAACCCTTTCAGAAACTCCAGCACGAATCGTCGACTCTAAGGGAGTTGATGAGGAAAATCTTCAAATCGGGGTTGGGACTGCGGGGTTTTGCCTGTCGGAACATGAATGAGGCAATGGGAGAAATGGCGACATTGAGGTGTCTCTGCTCTAAATTTTAAGTTGATGTAGTTTTGGGTGGTTTGGGGAATGAGGCAACTCGGGCCGATTTGGGTGTTTTGAATGAGTTACTATTATCCTCCGTTTTTCAGTATCAGTTTTCCAAAGCTGCTGTTTTTACTAATGTAATACTGGGTGCTTTTGGGGAATGTCGCTACTTGGTCCGATTTGAGGGTATCGAATGAGCGACTGTATTCCTGTATTGCAGTTTCAGTTTTCAACAGATGATATTTGGGGTCGAAGATATATAGTGTTATATATTTGCTGTGTCAATGAGTTATGCGGACGGTCTGGAGGTGTGCATAATTATTATTCTTGTTTATATTGCAATTACACTGTTATCGGCCCTATATACTGGGTATAAGGTTAGAACACGAAGGTAGCGGTGTATATAAACCCCTTCAACTCAGGGTCCTCGTCCGATTCAGACTATCAGACACCAATTTGGCACAACAAATGGTATGGACTGTGGTGCGAATGGATAGATTCTTTCATTATATCTCGGCCTTGTAAGAATTTTGGTGTTCGTATGTGCTCAAGATGGTGGACATGTCCGGGCTGTATATGCTGTTGTTGTTGTCATGTATAGAAGTATGAAGTATGGGAGTCCATGGTACTGGGTTTTCCGGCGATTTCTATTTCCGTTTAGTTCTCGACGACTCTATTGTCGGAATTATTGATGGTTATGCAAGTATTTTGATGAGGTCGAGGGATTTGGTGGGATCTGACAGTGGGCTGACATATCCCTGGGACAAACACTATAAAGATTGTGGCGGCAGCTATTTATAGTGCTTCTGTGGTACCTATTTTTACGTATAATAGGCGTCGGAATAATATCACATGGGCTTCTGACGTCGGTATGTGGTGCTGATATTAATCAATAGTCCTTGTAGTTGGTAGAAGGTTAAGTGGGAGCTTCTGTCGCATTATCAATTCTCCAGGTTTTATATGATTTGGGTCATCATAGGGGATGGGTTATATTGACGGCGACGGCTAATCCTGATGGATCCTGGAGGTGGTTGTGTAACCTGACAAGGCTCTGTCCTATTAGACTTCTCGAGGCTTGGTTTCACTGGGGTTCTTTACAAAATTCATATAGCTGGGTGGCGGCACCTATTTATGGAAGTTCTGATGTACTGGGGCATGATAATAAGTTTCTCATTTTAATAGCAGGAGTGTTGGTCTTCATAAGACGTATTCAATCTGACAATTGCGGATTTCAACAATTATTCTTATTATATTATATCCCACATCTCTGCCAACGATTGAAAACGTTTTCTCTCGTATTGCCGGTGTTGTTTTAAGTGGCGTCGGTCTGACGCACATTCCACTGACAACATATATGGCTGATCTGGGAAATGACATGGCGGAATTGAATGTTGCCTTATCTTCTGATACTTCAGCACACGAGGCTTTCTTTACAGCTACCATTGCTGCGCAACAGGGTAATGCGAGAGACTCGGAGGTGGATGCTTTGATTATCAAACAAGCTCTCACGTACTATCCTAATGGAGATGTGAATGCACATTGTAGGCACAAAGGAAATTTCCATAAGAAAAACAATCCTGGCCGGGGTAGAAGGAATAAGAACTGCTTCAAACATAATATGGAGATTAGGGAAATCAACTTGGATCATGAGGATCTGTGTCGTAGGGTGGCAAGCTTGCAGAAGAGGGCGCTAATCGGGAGATGGATGTTCCCGGACAGTAATGAAGTTCATATGGATAGCTGGGTAAAGCAATTCTGGTACCCGATCATAGAATATTCTCCAAAAATCAGCGTGCTCTTGAATGGATGGTTCAGTATCCATTTTATGGATGAAAATGATATTTATAAGATTATTCACAGGACTTGGGTATGGGGCCGCAACTTCATGTAGTTGGTTCCTTGGTATTTAGGTTTTAACTCGGTTATGGAGGCCTCGCGAAGTCGGGGATTTGGGTTAAATTGCCAGGGCTACCTCTCGAGTTTTGGACTTTCAAAACTCTTAGAGCCATTGGGAACTCCATTGGAAGCACAAAATATATAGACCCGAGTATTGTTGGCGCTAGTGATAAAAGAATAGCATGGATTTTAGTTGAGGTGAATTTTGCTGGTGGTCTTCCCAGGGATGTGGATCTGATATGGGGACAACGTTGACATCGCCAAAGAATTGATTTTTGGGGCATTTCTTTTAGATGTCTCATATGTCACAAGACCGGCCACCTTCGGGAAAATTGTACTTTACGTATTCGGGGTGGACATGCTGGGATATCTGGGTTGGATGGACGACAACAGAATCATGCCGCTCCCAGCACTTCAGGTGCAGTCTTATTAGGTAACTCTATTCCCTCATCTTTTGATGATGATGCATATGTTTCGGCTAATGGGCATAGTGATAGGACGGTTCTTGTAAATGATGGGGTGAATCGAGATACATTAATTTCTGGACCTAGTATATCGGAGCCTAGGGGGATGGAGGGTCGGGATACATTTATTTCTGGGCCTTGTATTTCGGTGCATAGGGGGGTGGAGGTTGAGAATAATTCCAATACCTCTAATATTTGTCTAGACCCATTTGATGTTGTCGGGAATAAACGGGCTGTCTCACCTGTATACACACCCACGGTAGATCCCCCTTTATTTCAATCCACCAATTTTTCTATTGGAGAACCATCTAATGCACAAGAGACTAGGAATTCGGTTATATCCTACGCACCGCCATCAATGCCGTCTTCTCCTCATGAACCGGTGGTCCTATCTGACTCTCCCAGGGACTCGGTGGGGAGTGATATTGATACTCTCTTGGGTAACCTGAATCTTGACTTGGCCACCCTTACTGTATTTGAAAATCTCACCATTTCCTCTGATGTTGTCACTCCCCACACAACCGCCACCAATATCACGGTTAGAAAGAAAAATAAGGCTGGGCCAAGACATTCCAGGGGTAGATTAAGATCCATATCACTGTTTTCCGAAGAACATGACAACTTCACTGACATTTCCATTGCTGCGGTTGATGATATGAGGGGCAATCTACGGGCGCTTAGAGCAGGCAACCCCACGGATGTGCCACGATGATCCAATTTCTATCCATAAATATTCAGGGGATGGGCGATGCCTCCAAACTTCATTGCCTTCAGGATCTTATTACCTCTGAGGACCCTAGCATTATCTTATGTCAGGAAACTTTATGTCGTCGGGAAAAGGCCATCAATGCTTTATCAAGCATTCGAAAGGGGTGGTATGCAGCGGTAATTGACGCTGCTGGACATTCGGGTGGTATGATAGCACTCTAGAACTCATACAGGACTAAGTTCAGAGCCTACAGTTTTTTCGCCGGGATATGGTTGTCTGGTTATATTCAGGGTATCGAGGGTATTTTCAACATTGTCAATCTTTATGCACCTTATAAAAACAGATTATCATTCTGGAGTCAACTACAAAATTAAGGGATTCTCTCTTTGCAGAATTTGATTATTATGGGTGATTTTAATTCTACTTTACAGGCTGATGAAATTTGGGAAGATAGGGCAAGAAATGATCCTCTGTCTGATTACATGAATGATATGTTCCTATCACATCACATTACTGACATCCGACCAAATCCTACAATCCCCACCTGGACTAATAAAAGAGTGGGCACATCCTTTATAGGTAAAAGATTGGACAGAGCCATAGTTAAAGACAGCCTCATCAGCACAATGGGATTACCTAGATCGTCCGTTCTTGTATCAGACATTTCAGATCATATGCCGATACTACTAACATAGCAATTGGGTGGTCGTTCCAGTGGGTTGCCCTATAAGTTTAATCGGGCATGGTTGGATGATTTAGACTTTGTACAACGTATAAAGGAATCACGGCATGATAATGCTGATCTGGGTGATTTGTCGGGTTGGGAACGTTTTCATCATAAGTTGCACAAGATGAAGAGGGCTGCCAAAATATGGGAGATTAACAAAAAACAGGTTCTCAAGGCTGAGCTCTGTGATATGATGGACAAGATCAGGGATATATACTGGGGATTCACAGAAAAGGACCCAGATGAGGAGACATATGGTATATTGAAGGAACTTGGGGACAGAAAAAGGGAGATTCTTAAAGTTGAAGAAATTTCTTGGAAACTTAAAAGAAAAATTACATGGTTAAAGGAAGGGGAGCTAAACACAAATTTTTTTCACAAATGTGCAAATGAAAGGAAAAACAGGAATGCTATTTGGCGTATAAAAAGATCAGATGGTAGTTTTGCGGTCACCACTCTTGATATCCAAAACGAGGCCCTATTACATTTTTCGTCTTTCTATCAGAAGGATCACAGTATTGATATAAATTGCCAAAAATGGATCCTAGAACATATTAATAGAATGTTTGATGAGGACGCTATTAAAACCATAGATGAAAAAATTTCGGTTGGCGAAGTGGAAGAGGTTCTTAAATCTTTTTCCCATGACAAATCCCTGGGTTCGGATGGATGGCCATCGGAATTTTTTCTGTTCTCTTTGATATTATGGGTGTTGAGATTGCGGAGATGGTGGAGTTGATCAGAAATTGTGGACATATGCCATCAAATTTAAGCTCCACTTTTATTGCACTCATTCCGAAAATTGCAGACCCAACATCCTTTGGGGATTTCTGACCGATTGCCCTCTGCAATCTGATATACAAGATCTCCTCCAAGATCATTGCTAATCGTTTAAAGCGGACCCTATCAGAGCACATCTCATTGGAACAATATGGCTTACTCAAGGATCGATCCATACATGATGCCATTGCTATTGCACGACAGGTATTACATACTATGCACTCAAAGAAAAGGGAAGCTTTGGTTATGAAAATTGATTTTTATAAGACATATGACACTCTCGACTGGTCATATATACGCCTCGTCTTGTTAAAGATTGGACTACCTCTTAGGATCATTCGATGGATTATGTCCTGCATTACTACTATGAGATACGCGGTGATTATCAATGGTCTGCGAACTCCTTTTTTTGAGGCTGGGCAGGGACTCCGGCAAGGATGTGCCCTGTCCCCTCTTATCTTCATTTTGATTATGGACGGCTTCACCGAGATTATGCATATGGTTGAGCAAAAGGGATATATAACAAGTTTCTCTTTCTCAGATTCCATATCTACCTCTCACTCTCTCTTTGTGGATGACATGTTATTATTTGGGTCTCTTATTAGAAATCACTGGTTTTATATTCATTACATGCTTAATAGATTTGGTTCCTCGACAGGATTATGTATAAACAATGCCAAATCTTTTATGTTATATGAATATGGGGACATGGAGGAAATATCTTTTATTGCTGAATTCCTAGGGGTAAATTACAAATTGGCCTCGGAGGGTTTTCGATATCTCGGTTATAAAATCAAACCATGTGGATACAAGAATAGGGACTGGTTGTGGCTGGTGGACAGGTTCAGAGAAAAAATCAATAAATGGACACACAGGTGGTTGACTATGGGTGGCAGTGTCATTATGATACACGCAGTGTTATCACAACTAATTGTTTTCTGGGGGCATCTCTTCTTCTTACCTGAGCAGATTATTGAAAGCATTAATATGATTATTGCTCAATTTCTGTGGAGGGGATTTGGAAGGACACAAAAATATCACCTAAGTAAACTAGAAGTTCTATGCCGGCCCAAATCACATGATAGATGGGGTATACTGAACACGAGGGTGTTTAACAAAGCTTTGTTGGTCAAGTCTTTTTGGCGGGCTATCAAGGGCAATGGTATTTGGAACGACATCATCAGATGCAAGTATCTTGAGGGTGATACCCTTCACCATTTACTCTATCATGAACTATCCTTTCCAAGGGCCATTTCAGCGATTTGGGGCAGTTTTAAAAAGATACTGGGACATGTGGTTGATTGTTTAACTTGGTTGTTTCGAGATGTAAGCCGCATTCCTCTTGGCTTCACAGGAATTCAGGGATTTCCAAAGCAGTTTAAACCGTCCCCCCGTCTCATCCTTCGGCTAGCACATAGGGGCATTTGTTTTTTTATCTCAAACTATTCATACTTGGTCTTTTGGAACCCCTGTATTCAAAACTACTGCACAAATGGGCTACAATATGAGGATGATGCGGATTGGGAGCAATTCTATGATTCAATAATGGCGGATGGTGTATGTATGCTATGGGGGGGGGGGGATATGGTAATTTGGGATGGGCCTACAAATGGAGATTTTGTTATTGTAAAATATATCTATCACAACATTAATACCGCTTTATACACGGGACAAATCTTCAGGATTTTCTTTCCGTTCTGGTATAGAAAGATCCCCACAAAAATTGTTCTGTTTGGTTGGTTGGTTTGGAGGGATAAAATTCTTACTTGGGATAATCTTATTAAAAGGGGAACTATTGGGCTTAGCAAGTGTGCTATATGCTGTGATATGGAGGAATCTACCGATCATATTTTCTTTCGCTGCTCTGTTGTCATACAGCTATGGAAGTTATTCAACGCTTATATACTTGAGCCATCATGGGTTCCGAAGGATTTTATTTCCACTGCTAAGGAATGGGACAAATTAAATAGTAAGTTCCGATCACTTCCATTTTTCTTCGTATGGGAGGTTTGGCTAGCACGAAATAGACTTATTTTTTAAGGAATTTCATTTAAAATTCCTTGCATATATGCTGCAATTATGAGATGAATTGATGAGTGGACCCCATCTGAGGTTATGACGATGGATGGATCCCACAGAATGCGCCCTCATGAGATCTCCATTCTTGCTATTTTTTTGATGGAGCGTGCAATGAGGGCATCACGGGCTGCGGTGCTTGGATTAAATTGTCTTAGAGAGAGAATTCATATATATTGGAATGGGGGCCCGGGCACCAATAACAAAGCGGAACTTATGGCATTATGGGGTGGCCTCCTTGCTGCCAGCAATTTAAACTTGACGAAAGTCTGTATCTATGGAGACTCCAAATTGGTTATTGATTGCATTTCTGGTCGCCACAATATGAATAATCCGGGTTTACAGGGATGGCTTAAGAGGACACAAAGGTTATGGCATAGACTGAACAATCCGCCTATTTTTCATATATACAGAGAAAACAACATGAGGGCTGACGGATTGTCAAAAAGAGGTATCAATGCTAATTTTGGGATTTTGCAGGTAGTACATTTCAGGGATGGATCTCAAATCTGGAACAGCGCTATCCCGATTCCGTAGATATTTTATCTTCCCTACAGGGGAGCCGAATCTTATATCATTTCCAGCCATGGTTTATTTCAGATAATCATATGCAGGAGTTTTTGTTTCTTATACAGACTGGTACTTTTTTCTATCATCTTATCAAGCGAGCCTGTATACACTACATCTATGCAAGCGAGCCTGATTTGAACCACACCCTTTCAAGCGAGCCTGTTATGTTTATACATTTCCAAATCATATCATATTCAATAGAAGATCGACGCACGTTCATATATCGTATATTCTCCTTCTTTAGGCGAGCCTGATATCTCCTTTTATTTTTGTATGCATTTCGATAATCCTTAAATGCTGAATTCTGAACAGGTAATGGTATCATTTCATATACTTCTGGCCTTCACACAAGATGATAAACAGGTAATATTTTGTGTAATGATGTTGGAATGGATGAATACGACAGTTTTAATTGTCTGAAATTTTGTTTGGAGTGGTAACATGCCCTCCACAGATTTGTGATCCCGCCATGGTAATTTAGGTTTTTTTCTTTCTTAGAATGGAGATCTGGAATTATTATGGCAAGGTGGATCAGGTTTTTCTCAACTACTTGTAGCTGAGAATGTAATTACTTGACTAATGTACTGTTATGCATAATATACAGTGTTTTTTTCTTTCGAAAAAAAAGAAAATGACTTCAATCAAACATCCGACCATAGTAATGTATGTTTTTCTATTCCATGTTTTCATTAAAAGAAAGAAATGAATTAGTATCAACTTGCCCCATCTTTGACTGGATATACTTATAAATCTTTCTTCTTCTGATTAGCAATATGGAGCATTCATTGACAGTAAACTGTGCAAACTGTAATGAGTCAACATGATTACATTTTCTTATATGCAAAATGTCAGGAAAACCCTCCAAGCACGCACTTACATTTCCTGAATGGCAACCATGGTAGATACCACCGAAGTACAACATGTGCTCTTAAACCAGAGGGACTCTACCGAAATTGAATGCATGACATCTCAGTGAGCTTCGCCTTGAAATTGGCCACTTCAACCAAATTGAGCGAACCAAACTAGAGGGACTCTTCCAGAATTGAATGCATGACATCTCAGTGAGCTTCGCCTTGAAATGGGTCAGTTCAAACAAATTGAGCGAACGCATGGGCTAGCAGCATGGGCATTTAAAAATCAAGACAAATCCATTAAAAATCAAGACAAATCCGTCTGCTTTCAATAAGATTCCAAGACATGAGATCATAGTTTTCTTATTTGGTTCACATATCCTCCTGTAATAACTTGTTTCACTCTGTGGGCAAAGGCAATTTCTTTACCATCAGAACCAATGCAAAAATGGATAGGCTAGTAGCACATAGTTTTCGCCAAACTAAAATTTCCATATATTTTACTTAATTATTGTTTTCCACATTCCCCACTCCTGAGTTACTTGAACCGGGGTTTACAGGGTTTTTTCTAGTGTCCATATCCAATGCAATTTATCTTGTCCTCCAGCATCTCAGCTTTGCACTAAAATAACACATCCCATTTAAATCTTGGTCTGATATGCAGCTCGAGGATGCAAACGCAACCTGCGCCATCTCAGTGTGAACTTGAGAAATGCATCTTAAACCGGGGTTTAGGTCCTGCTGCTATAGTGTCCATATGCAATGCTATTTGAATTTTGTCTGTCCTCCGGCATCCAAACTTTGCAGTACAACTGACACAAGGACATTTCTACCTGGGTCTAATGTGCACTCAAGTTTGCAAATGTAACCTGGGCCATTTGTGTAAACTTAAGCTATGCATCTGAAAACAAGGTTTAGATTTATCTGTGCTAGTGTTCATCTTCAGGCAATGCAGTCACTTGGGTTAGACAGGCTTATGCTAGTGTCCATATAATGCACCTAATCCATAGTCTAGGTGCACTGTTACAAACTGTTTGTGCCTTTACACACACATGATCAGTGGATGGATCATCCCCACCCCCATATGGAAGAGTTGATTGATCATCTTCATTGTACCCTTCATCTCTGTGCGCAATTAGAGTGTTTTTGTAGTTGTTATATTATTGCTATTTTTATAATTTCCCTTTGATCAAGCAGAGTTCATCCTTTCAACCAAAAGAATTTGTTCAATGCCTCGAGTCTTTTGTTTTACATGTGATTTGTTAATTCTATTTTGGCAAGAGTCCCAAACTGAGCGTTGTTATAATTTGTGGTGCTTTTAGATATATCATATTTGGTTGTGCCTTCATCGCCTCTTCAAACTTCCTGTGAAGGCAACTGTCTACCCAGAGCCTGGTTTTGAGGAGGCACACAGGCAAGGTGACATAGAATATGCTCAGATGTACACAGATGTAGGCATCTATTATACTACAGCTTGTGTCTTCCGTGGGGAGGCATTTGATGGGGCAGAAGTAGTGCGGAGAATGGAGAAATGGTTGATTGAAAATCATGGGTTTCAGCCACAATATGCTGTTTCAGAATTGAATGAGAGAGACTTCTGGCGCATGTTTGATGGTTCACTCTACAACAGTTGCAGAGAAAAATACAAAGCCGTGGGAACTTTCATGAGTGTCTATTACAAAAACAAGAAGGGAAGAAAAACTGAAAAGGAGGTTCGAGAGGAAGAGCAAAAGCAACTGGACAATGTATATGTCGAGTTGGACCAACCTGTTATGGAGTAACTACGAATGCTGGCTAAGATGCTTGATTGAGGAGACCTTACAAATTTTATTTACAAATTCAGTTCATTTTGATTTCAAATTCTGATTTTTTCTTTCTCTTTGTGTGTGGGTAAATTACCATTGGGAACAGTTAGTAGTACACACAGCATTATTTTGCGCTAGTCTGAAGCCTACTCACACTGTAGATCGCTCTAATTTTGAGAGATATTTTATCATATTGTTCCTTTGGAATGTTGGTTTGTGATTTAACAATGTATGGTTTTTATAACCTTTGGATCTTAGCCATTCTCGTAGTTGAATTTTGGCTGTAGCTTTCAGTTCTTGATATCAAAAGTTAAATTTTTTAAAATACAAAGCTCTGATCTGACGGGGATACATTTTCTCTGCTACAATGCACTCGTTTGATAGAATGCATTTTTGCTGATATTGAATTGATTTTACATAAATTTGAAGGAGTTTTGGTTAGTTTTTTCCAGATCCCATGAAATTGATAGATATTCATTTACCAATTGAAATATAATCAATAAGATTTTACCAGTTGCTTTGTTTTGTGCCTTTTTTCAATATGAAGTACACAGTGCATTAGTCTCCGGGTATATTTTGCAAGTTATTTTGTGCTAGGTTGAAGCTTACTCACACGGTAGGTCGCTCTAATTTTGAGAGACACATTATCATATTGTTGCAGTGGCATGTTGGTTTTTTATTTAACAATGTACTTTTTTAATAACTTGTGGATCTTAGCTGTTCTCACAGTTGAATCTCGGCTATAGCTTTCAGTCCTTGATATCGAAATAATTTTTTTTCATAATACAAGGCACTGATGTGAGGTATATAGTATATACATATTCTCTGCTACAATGAACTGATCTGATGGAGATAAATGTTCTTTGCTACAATGCACTAATCTGATAGAACGCATATTTACTGATCTGTGACTGTGTTGAATTGATTTTACATCAATTTGAAGGAGGTTTGGATAGTTTTCTTTCCAGATCCCATGAAATTGTTAGATATTCATTTACCTAGTGGAAATTTAATTAATAAGATTTTACCTATTGTTTTGTTTTGTATATGTTTTCCATATGAAGTAGTGAATTCATGTGAAGAATTTTGTTTTTTGTGTTGTTTGGAGCCATGGAGACAAAATGCAAATGGATTTTTCTGTTTTTCCTCTTTCTTTCTCACCTCCCATAAGAGGTCTATAATTGCAAAACTTCTGGATCAAAGGTTTTGGAAAAACTTCTTGGTTCCTGGTTCCTTACAAGTTTATAGTTCTAGAAAAGCTAAAAGGTGTGACCTAAGTGGATTGAAAAAAATACGGATAGTCACTAGTGTAAGAGTTCTATGGCTTGTGAGTTTTCTTGGTTCCTTACAAGTTTATAGTTCTAGAACTCGAAAAAGTATGGATAGTCACTAGTGTAAGAGTTCTATGGCTTGTGATTTTTCTTGGTTCCTTAGAAGTTTATAGTTCTATAACTTGTTGATCATAGTCCCGACCCCTGGGAAAAGCTTATAAGATTCATCAGATTCATCATTCCATAAGAGGAATATTAGTCTACAACTCCCCGACTGTAGTAATTGGAAATCCCTTGACCTTTATATCTTTTTTTCCTGATGAAAAAATGCAACTGTACTTTCAGAACTCAAATGATGAATGTTTATAAAATGTTGCCTAAAATTATAACAGAGAAAAGTAGGTGCAGTCACCCCTGTGTGAGTTCCATGGTTTGTGAGCTTGTGAACTTTTATTTTGTTCCTTGGAAGTTTATATTATGGAACTTCTTAATCAGATTCTTAACTCTTGACTCTTTGAAAAAGCCTCTGAGCTTTAGATATTGTTTTGTTGATTAGGAAGTTCATTAGTAATTTAAAGAACAAGTCAAAGTAAGTATAGTTAAAAAATGTGACTATAACAACAAGATATAAGAAAAGTATATTATAAAATTTTATACCATCTCTACACTACATTTTGACATGTAAATTCATTTGTTTATGGTCTTATTAATTTTCTGCTTGGCATATGTGCTCTCTCCAATTACATTGCTTTTGAAGTGACCAAACTGTTTAGATTGTTGTACCCTGCTATTGCTTTCACTCTCTTAATGGCTGCATATCCCGGGTATTTTTGAACACAAATTTGGGAGTTGTTTAACATTAATGTATCTCTTCCAGTGCTTTTTTATTGTCTTTTCCAAATGTGAGGCAATCAATACTTTGACATTTAATGCGGATTGGGACAGATGAACTCAAGAGGCTCAAATTTTAGAGCTGATGAAGAATAGCTTGAAAGATCCTCAGAATTCCATGAAAAGCTGGGAAGACTCCATTTCTGCACCTTGCAATTTGGATGGAATTACATGCGACAATTATACAAGTATAGTCACTAGAATCATACTTGAAACCAAATTTCTGAATGGTCCTTTTCCATCCAATATATGCGGGTTTGAGCAACTTGAAGAAACTTCAATTTACCTTGAAGGGAATCTGTCGTCGACCCTTATGAATTGCAGCAAGCTTGAATACTTGAATCTTACAATGTTTTGTTCGGTACTCTTCTCTCCATTGAAATCGCTGCAAATTCTAGATTTGTCAGTCAACAATTTCACAGGTCCATTCCCTGCTTTTGTGGGAAGTTTACCAGAGTTGACCTCTCTAAGCCTGGCAATAAATCCACTCAATCCAGGAAATATACCTGAAGAGCTCATGAATTTGAAAAATCTCAAATAGATATTTAAACTTCTATATTCTGTGGATCACCAAAGTAATCTTTACAATGGTATGACTACATATCAGCCTTATTCGTACCCTCTCAGAAATCTGTTCAAACTCCAGATGCATTATTTAAGGCTCGTGCATTCGTTAAAGTCTCTATGTTAGTATTCTGAGTCTAATTGTTGTGATCATGCTGTGGTCAAATCGCGATTGCAGCACACTTCTTTGCCTTGATGTCATGAATTCACCTAGTATATATATCTGACTGCCAAGAAGAATTAAACCGGCCTGTACCAGTTCAAGAGCAAAGTAGCTATAGTTGAATGGTTCGATCTCTTTCTTCAGATTTGGCTTGGAATCTTTGTCCTAATTTTATTGAAAACTCGACATGGTAGCTTGCATAAGAGATGGAAAAGCTACTGGACTTCATATGACATTTCTGAGGTTCTTAATAAACATTTTATCAGTTTTATGCCTCAAGGCTCTGATCCAATCTATGGATGAGCACCTTACATATTGGATAAATACTTTGTGAGATATCCCTATATACACTGCAAGATAGATTCCTTGAAAATTCTCACGTTGGCTTGATTGGCAGAGCACATCTAGTGCTATTCAGTTTCTCTGAAACCACTATTGAGATATAGCAGCAAGTTGTCGTTCAGTAATTCGTTTGTGCTCAGCATCGTTATTGCAGAAACAGATTTTGAGAATCTATCGTATGGTACAGCAAAGAACATTTTTGGGCATGTCTGTGGAAATAGATATCTTGAGGAAAAGGCTTTCTACTCAAAGGAAGAGAATAATGATAAGGTGCTTGCATGTATTTCTGGATGAATCACCTTTTGAAGTTACCCTCTGAATTTTGCAGCAAGAGTTCTGATGATCATTTAATGAGAAAATGCATGACTGGCTTACAGTCCATCTCTAAAAGGAATGGCATACCTCATTTGCCTAAGAGGGAGTTACTTGTTGAACTCTCCTGGATATTATAGCAAAGAACTTCTCTATGGCCCTGTACTGTCAAAGTCATGGCATGATTATGGATTCTCTTCAGCATGAAAGGAAGTCAGTTCATATGAAATTTCTTTTGAAAAACAGGTACTGGGGCACCTTCATGATAGAGACAAGCTTAGGCTTGGTGTCTCCCTGAATAGGAGGGAGTAAGGTTAGTTAATACTTTCTGTAAACTGACAAGAACTGCTATGATCAGTGCGGCTGGTATGCCTTGTCATAAGAACTGCTGATCACTGCTGCTGGTATGCCTTGTCACTGACGTACTGTCCTCAACCTGAATCCTACAGGTTTCTGAAGTTTAAACCTACATACAACGTAAGTGCTAAGGAAACCGACTGAAGCTCTTATGCTCTACCTAGTTAAAAATTATATAGACATTATAGTAAAAATTACAGGGCTGGCCTGAACGGTCCCGGCTGCTGCTGCCATCAAACTGTACAAAAGGGAAAACTGAAAGTATTTTCTGTAGCCATCTTATAAATTACAGGTGTATCCAGCTAAACCCTAAGGCTCTCCTCCAAATACGAATAAATAAAATATAACTTCGAGAAAACCCCTGCCACTGTGTCGAAAGAGAGATATCCGGAGTACCTGAGGAGTGGAACGAAGATGTTAGAAGTGGACGATAACCCGATGACCGAAGGGCGGAAGCACCAAGGGTTCGGGTCTTGTTACCTGCACTCAAAAGGGGCAAGTCTTAAATACTTGCTGGGCAATAAAATACTGATATACAATGAAATGAAATTTGAGTGCGATATATAATGAAAGTTGGTTGCGAAAAACTACCTGTACAGGAGGGTTTCGAATACGCCAAGCACCTGCAACACAAAAAAATAATAATCAGTAAAGCACAATGTAAGGGAAGTAACCATTATGAGCTCAAAACCAGACAGAGGCGTTGTAAGTTGTAACCTTCTGCGAACTGGAGCAAACTGCTTCTCTGTGTCGAGAATTCGTGTTGCCCACGGCTTCCTGTAGCAGTTAGTTCCAAATTAATGAAGGATGAGAGATTGAAAACGCATGAGTTCAAGTGCTGTGGAGTAAATTAATAATTGAGGATAAAAACCAGGGTTGCTCAGGCGGCTCTCGGCCTCCTCGACCATCAAAATGACCAGAATGACAAACCCTCGCTGCCTCCCAGACGACCTTCATTTCCAGCCGTCGATTCAAGAGGGCAAATTCGAACCATCAATAAGAAATGGATCCCGAGGCCGCTACAATTGGCAAAGATCTGGTAGAGTCGAGAACCCGACGCACAAGCACTGGAAGCAAGTGGACCGAAGTTGACCTTTACACACACATCAATTTTTAGACGTTTACACTTGTCAATTTTCTGACTGGACAGAAGGGTGGTGAAGAAACGTTTTGATTAGGGTGAGGTGAACAGCACTCTAGCAAAGATAATGCATCCGGCTTAAAAATGCATGGTTTTTTCCAAAAAAAAAAAATGTTTGTATATCATGTTGATCTTCCTTGAATTCGACTAATATTCCTAAAAATTAAAAATAAAAATAAAAATTAATTAATATTTATACAAAAATAAATATAACAAATATATTAATTTGATAAATGTTTAGACCAATATATGCATATTACAAAACTGGTAAATGTTTAGATCAATATATGCATATTACAAAACATACGTGTTTAGTAATAATATTTTTAAATGATTTTTTTTTGTTATTATATGTTTTTGCTATTGCAAATCCTATAGGTCTTATTCACAATTACTTCAAAACTGCTTACTATGATTTATGTATAACATGATTAGTGGAGTCATTGGATTGATATTTGTATTATAAATGGAAACATCAAGTATCACTCTCTATATCCCTCATAGGTTGTTCCCTCCATTAACTTTCAGTGCCACTCTAGATGAACTACGAACCAATTCATCATCATTTACATCATTCATAATTTTCTTCTTAAGATGGCCTTAAGTTCCCTTGTTGTTGATCTTTGCAAAACATTGAATGCAAAATTGAATGTCTAAAACTTGTTAGATCTTTGCAAAACATTGAATGTCTAAAACATGTTAGTAATTATTGTTAAGAAGTACATTTATAGTAAAAAAGCTATAAAAAAACAATTTATATTGATCACATTTTGACTCACCTAATCCATCTCTTTGTAACATTTCCATAAACATTTCTCTCTCTTCCACTCATATTTTGAACAATTTATTGGAATTCTTCATCTTTTCGTGTTACATGACACACATTGTTCGATACACATCATTAAACGTGCAAATAATTTTTATCTTAAATTTAAAAGAACTTGTTCTTGTCTCAAGATGTGCCTCCCTTGCCCTTATTGTTATAAGTATTTTTCCTAATCTTCTATCCATAAAAGCCATGCATAATGAAATACACAAATTATAAAATATATTTTACAAACAAAGTAACGAAATTCAAGGTGAAAGATAATTTTCAAGTTAGGTGGCGTATACAATATAGTAACATGCATTGGTGTGCTTAATACAATATTAAGCATTGATGCATAGTCACTATATAATGTGCACTAATTAACTCGACAATGTATTTTTAAAAACAAATATTGGCAAAATAGTGCACTTAGTACAACATGTTGCACCAATGCATCATTTATGTATATTGTGTGCCACTAGAGCTAAAAAAAAAAAATTTGAAAATCCATGCAAAATGATGTGCTTTTACTAAAAAAGTAAATTGATGCATTGTTTATGTACAAATTGTGAAGACACTTAAAAATAAATTGATAGCCACTGGGTTTGAGATCCAATGTAATGAGTGGTCCCAATCCAACATATCTTGAAAGCCCCATGTGCAAGTACACAAAGTTAATAAAAATATTCATTGCCTAAAAACAAATCTCATTGTCATGGTAGAGAGAATAAATCTTCAATGCTAGGGTTTGTAACAATACAAAACAAAAAATATACAACAAGAAAACCAAGGGTCTTTAACCTTGAAGGTAACTTCAAACCCCTTTCCTTTCTTAAAAATACTACAAATACTAATAGGAATGAACAGAAAAATTATGAAAATTTTGGGATTAAATGAGGGTAAATTCGATAGGGATAAAATGAAGTTAAATGCCTTAAATTTATACATTGCATAATTGTATGTGACTTGTGGTCATCTATTGCAAATCCAACTCTTTACAAAAATATATCCACTCCAAACTCTTCCCGGATAAACCTCTCTTGCACAAGTACCACCCCCCTCCCTGTCCCCTAACTATTGGTAAAAGAATGAAATAAGAACTAGGATTTTCTTTTATAACTAACTTTTACAAAACGCAAGTCCCACACATTTTTTGACTCGATATCTCAATGCATTGATGATAAATACATGCATTTTTTCCATTTTGATTTGTAGATTGATTTATAGACTTAAGTGTGTAGAAATTATATATCCAAGATTCTCCTGATCACACACTATTTTAACTTCATGCACAATATAGAATCTATTCCACCATTGATCATCACATGTGGAAATTAAATCAATTGCAATGCACACATGAAACCATAAAAATTCACACACATTAACACAATGATTTTACGCGAAATCCTGAAGCTAAAAACCCCAACTATCTGTATATAATATATGTCATAGAGATCATGTAACAATCCTCATACAAAGCTGAACATGTCAAGCTCTCAGTACAATACAATCGCTACACACTAATCAGGTCCGATCTAGCAAATCCATGCACCGATCTCTGCCACCTGCTAGCCTGCCTCTACTGCGCAATCCCTGCTGAAGAATGGCTCTGAATGAACTCGAATCCACCTGGCTTGCACTGCGCAATCCTCATTGGCATCTCCATTGAGTGTTGGATGCAATCAATGCATCACTATAGTCACAACTGATAGTCGCACTTGCTCTTTCACCTACCTCTCCACTGGTCTCCACTGAACTGTCCATGCACTGTAGTTAACTGATGTATTCTTCAGTTGATTAATGAGTTAATATTTAGTGAATTAATTAATAATTAATTCACACCACTCTCACTAGTGTATCAACAGTTAGACTAGATACAACTAGCTCAACTGTGTCTAACTGAGTTAAACTGAACACAACTCCACCAACTACTTCTACAACTCCACCAAACTCTGTCACATGAGTTCTAACTGAAGTCCTCCATGCATTAGCTCCAGTAAACCCTCAGGAATAGCGTAATTCCTTCTGTCAGCTCCTGTGCCACATTTGTGCACTTAACTGAAGTGCTCCAAGAGAATAAGATAATGTTTAGAGTCCAAATATTATTAAGAGCTAATAATATTTGACATATCTATTTTTAGACTGGCAATCTAAAAATAGATTCCGCCCAATAGGTCTAAAAATATAAATCCATCTATTTTTCCAACTTGACCAACCATCCACAAATAGCATCCTGCAACTCATAGAATATGATCGACATGTCTAAAAATAGACATAGTCTAAAAACAGACTTTGGGCCAAAAATAGCCTGCGGACCCACTTAGTGAAGGCGACTCTTTTCACTAAGCTCATCATCTTGTTGAATCTCAACACTCTCTTTCAACAAGATAGGGATTATTTGCCACCCCGATCCTGTCTCTATGGTATTCGAATTTTCTCCTGGTGAGTGCCTTCGTCAGAATATCTGCATCCTGATCCTCTGTAGGAATGTAAGAAAGCAACATGATCTTCCGCTGCACACAATCTATGATATGATGGTACCGGATGTCAATATGTTTAGATCTATCATGAAATACTGGATTAACCGAGAGTTTAATGCAACTCAGATTATCACAATATATCACAGTAGGATCTAAGTGTGAATCGAACAACCTGACCAGGATCTTCCTCATCCATATAGCCTCGCATGCAGCCAAACTTGCTGCCATGTACTCAGTCTCCGCTGAACTGAGTGCCACGGATCTCTGTTTCCTGCTATACCAAGAAACTGCTGTAGACCCGATACTGAATATCCCTCCAAATGTGCTCTTTCTGTCCATTGGGCTCCCTGCCCAATCTGCATCCGTGAAGCCATGCAGCTTCACCTCATCCGACTATCTATACCATAATCCATATCTTGATGTGCCTTTGAGATACCTCAGAACATGCTTGCCTTCCAAAAGAGCTTGGTAGGCTTAACCATAGCTTGTGAAAGCTGGTTAGCTGCATAGCATATGTCCGGTCGTGTATTGACTAGATACATGAGCGAACCAACCAATTGTCGATAAACAGTGGCATCCACTACCTCTGCCAATGTAGCATCCTCTTTCCTCCAACCACCATGAAGAGGAGTGTCGATAGGCTTGCAGCCTTGCATGTTGAACTTCTCCAGTATCTCCTGGGCATACTTGCATTGAGACACAAATAGTCCACCCTTTCGCTGCTAAATTTCCAATCCTAGGAAATAATGAAGGAGGCCCAAGTCCTTCATCTCAAGCTCCTTTGCAAGATCTGCCTTGCATGAGTGTATCAACAGTTCATCACCTGTCAGTATCAAATCATCTACATAAAGTACAATGATTAGCAACTTACCCTCCACCACAATCTGGTATAGGTTCGGATCTGCCTCACTCTTGGTGAATCCAAGTCTGGTGAAATAATTGTCTATCCGTGTGTACCAAGCACGAGGTGCTTGTTTCAGCCCATATAATGCTCTTTTGAGTCTGCACACATGCGAATCGCTATTGAAGATTTAGAAACCTTCAGGCTGCTCTATGTACACCTCCTCCTCAATGACTCTGTTGAGGAACGCAGTCTTCACATCCTTCTGATGAATGTGCCAACCCATCTGCGTTGAGAAAGCTAGGATGCTCTGTATGGAAGAATACCTTGCGACAGGTGCAAAGGTTTCTTCATAGTCGATCCCCTCGATCTGTGAGAAGCCTAAGGTAATAAATCTTGCCTTGTACTTCTCGACGCTCCTGTCAGCAGCTTGCTTCACTTTGTGGATCCATCTCGAACCTACCATTGATTTCCCTTCCGGCCTTGGGACAATCTCCCATGCACTGTTTTTGACAATCGAATCATACTCTTCCACCATGGAATCTACCCATGCAGGGTCCTCCACAGCTTCCTCAAAAGAGGATGGCTCTGTCACGATACACTTGCTCATCAGAGCCATGTATTCAGTAAATCGGTCAGGTATTTGTCTCACCGTACTGTAGCTGTGATGTAAGGGCTCTCGATACAGCGGCGCATCAAGATTCGGTCGCTCGGCTTCTGTCAGTGCGCTTCCGCCCTCGATGGTTGGTTATGCTTGCATGAGTGGTTCTTCCACTCCATGAACCTCCTCTTGTGGCTGATCCACATCCTGAGGCTCATCCTTAAGAACTAATAGCTCCTCATGCATGCAAGTGTAGCTCCCTCTCAAGCGACAACTTCATGGCTTTCTCCTCATGAAATTTGATATCCCGTCGCACAACAGTCTTCCGACTGTCTGGCAAATACACACGATAGTTGTGGGGTGTTTCTGTGTACCCCACAAATATCCCAACCTCTGCGGTTGGCTCCAGCTTCTTCCTGGCATCCTTCGTCACATGAATGTAAACAGGTGAGCCAAAGATCTTCAAATGAGAAATATCAGGCTTCTTACCAGAAAACGCCTCTTCGGGTGTACTCATGCCAAGTACTCTATGAGGACAATGGTTTTACACATAAACCGCAGTGTTGCATGCTTCAACCCACAAGTGTATGGAAAGGCCCTAATCATGCAACATCGCCCGTGCAACACCCACGATCGTTCTGTTCTTTCTCTCCGCAACTCCATTCTGCTGTGGGTTATGAGGCACTATGAGCTCTCTTCGAATTCCTTTTGCGCTGCAAAAGTATTTGAATTCTCCAAAAATGAATTCACCACCATTATCGCTCCTTAGAGCTTTCACCTGCTTCCCCGACTCTTTCTCAACCAGTGCCTTGAACTCACAGAAATTTGAGTATGTCTCGCTCTTCTTCTGCATGAAGAAGATCCAGCACTTACGACAAAATTCATCAACAAATATCACTTAATACCTGTGCTTTGCTATCGAAGCTACTGAGAAAGGTCCACACACGTCTGTGTGAATTCTTGCAAGGATCATCGTGGCGCGACTATCCTTCTCATGAAAGGTGGCTTTCACAAATTTTCCCAAAGTACATCCCTTGCACTGATCTGACTACGCAAGTGTACCTTTGGGAAGCCCGGTAGAAATCTGCTGCAAAATTTTCAAAGCGCCATGGTGAAGATGGCCCAATCTCCCGTGCCACAATTTTCCCTCATCCCGGCTCACCACTCCTTTTGCTTTTCCTGCCATTGCTGCGCAGCCATCTACCTGCAATTGATAAAGGTTCTTAACTCGAACCCCTATCCTCTGGGTTTCACCAGTTGCCTTGCTGTGCAGGAAAGCCTTTCCCTCGCTAAAGACAACATCATATCCCTTGTCTTCCAACATCGCCATAGAGATCAGATTCTTCTTCAATCCTAGAACATGCATGACATCCTTTAAGATGAAAGGTTTTCTAGACTCCCTCTCAAAGGAAATGGTCCCGATACCAGTCGCATTGTATCTACCATCATCGCCCATCTAGATGTACACTCCAAGATCCTTCTCATCCAGATCAGTAAACAAATCTTTGTCTCCGGTCATATGGAAAGACGCACCACTGTCAAGAAACCACACTGATCCCATCACACTTGAAACCAAGCATGCTATCAGTGAAAAATCCAGCTCAAACTGCGAGGCTAAAGCCTCTCCAGCTGCAGATCCAACAGCCTGCTTATTTTTCTTCTTTTGTGGACAATTAGTGGCGTAATGTCCCTGTTGGTGACAGTGAAAGCACTTCACCTTGGACAAGTCCTGCTTCTTGCCTTTCACACTGGATTGAGAAGGATTTTTCTTTCCCTTCCCTTTCCTTTCTTTGGCAGCCAAAGCGCAGTTTTCTTCATCTTCATTCTTTGATGAAGATCCATCCCTGGTACCCCGCCTTATCTCCTCCTGTACAAGATCCGACCAAAGTTGCTCCCATCCTGGCAGTTTCTCCTGACCATTGACAGAGTCCTCGTAGCTATGCCAACTCTTCGGAAGCCCAAGGAGAGCCAAGCTCACCAAGTCCTCTTCATCTACAGTAACCCCCACACTTCCCATCTCATCCCTGCACTGGAAAAACTTCGTGAGGTACTTGGGTATACTTTCGCCCTTCTCCATTTTTATTTTTTTGAGCTTGTCTTTAAGCACCAACTTCCGTTGGTCACTTATTCTTTGGAACAAGTCTGTCAAAGCTTTCCACATCAAGAATGGAGAAGCTTTACCATGAAGGCTAGACGCTATGTGATCCTTCACACCTTCCAACAGAATTCTTCGACATTTCGCTGTCTTCTTTTTCCATGCGTCAAGTGTGGCTGCATCGCTAGAAGTAGGTTTTGGAATTTCTGCATCTATGAAATCCTTCAACCCATTATCATCCAACATCGCTTCCATCCTGTCCTTCCATGCAATATAATTCGAGCTGCCCTCAAGGGCATACTCCAATCGCAATCCGTTGAAAGACATTTCAATGAATGCTCAACTTCGACACCAAGAAAACACTGCAGCAAATTTGAATTCCACTAGCACCAAACTCAACCACTTCAATAATTGCAATCTGGTCCAATGATCAACTCCTTTGATACCATGTAGAAATTATATAACTAATGCGTTATATATCCAAGATTCTCCTGATCACACACTATTTTAACTTCATGCACAATATAGAATCTATTCCACCATTGATCATCACATGCGGAAATTAAATCAATTGCATTGCACACATGAAACCATAAAAATTCACACACATTAACACAGTGATTTTACGGGAAAGTTTGAAGCTAAAAACCCCAACTATATGTATATAATATATGTCATAGAGATCATGTAACAATCCTCATACAAAGCTGAACATGTCAAGCTCTCAGTACAATACAATCGCTACACACTAATCAGGTCCGATCTAGCAAATCCAATGCACCGATCTACCTCACACCTGCTTTAGCCTCTCATTGCACAATCCCTTTCGTTGAAGAATGGCTCTGAATGAAATCGAATCCACCCGGCTTGCAATGCGCAATCCTCATTGGCATCTCCACTGAGTGTTGGATGCAATCAATGCATCACTATAGTCACAATCGATAGTCATCTTGCCCTTTCACCTATCTCTCACGGGTCTCCCACCGAGACTCGCTCCATGCACTCGTAGTTAATCTGATGTATTATTCGTTGATTAATGAGTTAATATTTAGTGAATTAATAAATAATTAATTCACACCACTCTCACTAGTGTATCAATCAGTTAGACTAGATACAACTAGCTCAAACCGTGTCTAACCGAGTTAAACCGAACACAACTCCACCAACTACTTCTACTAACTCCACCAAACTCGTCACATGAGTTCTAATTGAATTCCTCCATGCATTAGCTTCACTAAACCCTCGGGAATAGCGTAATTCCTTTCCGTCGACTCTCTGTGACACATCCGTGCATAGCTCGAAGTGCTCCAAGAGAATAATATAATGTTTAGAGTCCAAATATTATTAAGAGCTAATAATATTCGACATATCTATTTTTAGATTGGCAATTTAAAAATAGATTCTACTAATATGTCTAAAAATAGAAGTCCATCTATTTTTCCAACTTGACCAACCATCCACAAATAGCATCCCTGTAACTCATAGAATATGATCGACATGTCTAAAAAATAGACTTTGCGCCAAAACTAGCTCGTGTCCACTTAGTGAAAGCGACTCTTTTCACTAAGCTCATCATCTTGTTGAATCTCAACAAAGTGCACCAATGGACTATGTTAGCATAAATGCACCAATTAAAAACGTAAAAACAAAAATAGAAGTGCATTCCTTTTGCAATTAAATATTTATGGAGGTTAGTGCGTTGATGCATATCATAACTTTGTGCACTAATGCATCTATTATACCAATGCACACCTGATGTAATATAAACAAATGAGGCACGCTAGTTACTAGAAAATGCCTTCCAAACTTTCCTTAAACTTACAATATTACATGCTTTCCAACATTTCTTTTAAGATTGTAGACATATTGATTATACTTTTGGCTTAAATACAGGAAAAAAATGAGAAATAATATCAAATGACCAATTCTTCATATTTCAAAGTCATTCTATATCATTCCAAGTTCATTAGACTCTCCTTGCCATTTGCAACAAGTCCATATTTTATTTATATTTTGATTACCTTATTAAATTTATGATGCCTTTGCACTTTCATTTGAATAGTTATGCAATAAATTTTACAAGTCCTAGTTTGAGTTACGATTCAGATGGGAAAGATATTACATCATTTGAAAATCATCACAATCACTTATCATAAGCGAGATACCATAGATAGATGGTGATGAAAATGGAGAGCCACTTTACCACACCAATTGTAGTATGTCATCTTCCAAAAACCATCCTAGTGCTAATGGTACTTCATTGTGATCTTGATATCTTTTATGACAATTCGAGTGATATGTGGCTATTCAAAATGTAAAAGGCTAAATACGAACCCTTAGTGTGTTGCACAATCCCATTATATTAATGATAAACTAACCAAAAGTTGTTTAATGTTGTCCAAAATTCGTTGATCAATCGTACTCTTACTTTCAATACTCCATAATATTACAAATTTTCTTCCTTTTGGGATACTTTTTAATTTTACATATGCAAAGAGTTATCAAAGACCTTTCTATCCTTTCTTTCCTCGCATTACTCACAACCCAAATGTAGACTGTCAAACTCTCTTTTTCTTCAACTAATCTTGTACCCACATCTCTCATTTGCAATTTGCATTCACATTTTCATAGCCTACAAATCATAACCCCTTTCATATTTATCCATTTCTCGCATCAACGCAAGTTGCTAAGATGCCTTTTTTTCACTTAATTTACCACATAAGTATTTTTTTGTGTGACTCTCTCCTACATGAATCCCTAGTCATTTCTACACTTAGTCTCTCTTTTTGCATGCGAAGCGGGAGGAACTTCTTGACAATATACCATATTCACATCCTACATCCTACATATTGTATTCATTATTCTCGCTACCTTTTTTTCGGGACACATTAAATCATTAAGGCCAATGTATGCTTCACACAATTGAAGATCCTTGATATTGAATGAGGTACATTTTTCATTGAGATATAGTTATCTTTCTAAATCAAAGCAATACTTATTATTTATGAACCACTTCCCTTACACGTATTAACAAAAAAAAGATTTAATAAGACACTTAACATTGCCAAAGCTTCCAATTAGCCACATATTAGCTTATTCATCCTTTCAACATTACTAGTAAGTATTAAATGAAGATGTCGAACAAAATAAGAGAGGCCTTTTTATGGAGACACCTTTTACACTTTGGGCGACATTCTTGTGACTTCAAACGGCTTTTGTGGCCTATTGATGGTATTCAAGCCTTAATCCGGAAGAGAAGAATAACAACAAGACATGGAATTCAAAGCATTATACACGTTGGGCGGATGTTTGAATTCTTTGAATTTTTATTGTTAGTCTCTTCCCATGTTGATAAATTTGATATTAAAAAAAATACATGCAACTCATATAAAACTATTGTTGATCAGTGGTTGTCATTGATGTCAACCTCAAGCAAGCACTGAGGGCTCCCCGATCTTGCATGGTAATTTTGACCTACATAATTACTATATTATGGGTCAAAAATATTTTTTATGGTTTCTACTTGTCGAGATTTTTTACGTTGATATATGGCACGCCATGTAATTCTTCACGGTTTGAGAGATATTCATGTTTGAAGTTTGTAACCCCAATTAGTGGGCTAAAACCCCATGGGGTTATGGCATGGGTCATTGAAAAAGTAAATAATTAATAATTTTAAAGCTCCTAAAATCCCTCCCACGTTCACTTGTTGAAGGCCCTCTCAACCTAAGCATTTAGATAAATTGTGATCCTCATATCCTCCTTATGTAGGGGATTTCACTATCTAAAATAGGTCATCGTGGAATTTTCACTCTAATTTTTCTTCTACGAAGTTTCGGAAGCTGAAATTTTTTATGAGGCGAGCCGAAATCTCGAGGAAGCTCTGTAAAATTTTTAGATCAAGGTGCGTAATGTTTTTCGGAGATATGATCGTAGTGAAGTCAGTGTTTTTGTAGGCTCCCAGGACTTCATCTCAAAGAATAGACCTTGGGAAAATTGTCATAACTCTCTCTCTCGAGTATCGGATTGGAATTCTGTAAAAAGTGGGGGATAGTGCATAGACTTCAGTTTTCTCCCGTATCAATTTTAGAGCCTAATGAAGAAAAAAGTGACACGTTTCACGTCGTACAAGTTTTCTCTACTGAACCAGATCCATAATTAGGTCATTGTGAGAGATTGGGCATAACTCCCTATTGAAGAATCCAAATTTTATCGGACTCGTGGCATTGGAAATAAGACTCATAGGAATACAAAAAACTGAAAAACACATATTGGGGATCTGAAATAACGAGAGATACACAGATTCAATATCGAGATCCTAGAAGGCAAGAAAAAGCTAGATCATGTGTTGTCAAGGGTCGAAAAGGACCGAGAATTTCTAGGGCAACAAAGCAAAAGAAAGGTGTAGCAGAGGGTAGCATGACAAGAGCATCAAGGGTGCATAACAACAACAAGAAGAATTTCACCACATGAAGTCTTCAAGTGGGCAGCATTGCATACGAGTCTTTATAAAGGTATCATTATACTAAGTCATTGTAAATGCATCATTGTAAAAATTGTACAAGTGTCTATCTGCAAAGAATTGAAGAGGCGGTGTTGGGTGGTCTAGGATCATCATTAGGTGGTTGTGTCATAGTTGGGGTTATGGTCTAGTGTGTCTTCTTCTTCTACATCATTCTATATCATTGTAAAGTGGACCATTTTCCTCGGTACGGGAGTCCATTCTTCTTTTATTCTTCTATAGGGTAGTGGGGGTGGTGCTAGGTTGGTGCATGAAGTCACCAACAAGTTCAAGCCTTTGAAAACTTTAGGGTGGTAGGGTGGTGGTAGGGTGAGTTGTAGCTCATTGGGTGTTGGGGGCATCCGATTCGGTTGACTACTCGAAGAATCTCGGGCGTTGAAGCATCCATCCAATGGGAGTTGGAGAAGAATGATTTTCTAGATTCTAGGAAGTTGGAGCTTTATTTTCAATTGGAGTTGAATATTAAAGAGTTGTTAAAAAGCATTTAGGTGGTTTTTGTCCCGGAGAGGGTTTCCACCTTAAAAAAGCGTGTGCATTTGTGTTCCTTTTGTTTCATGCTATCATTGTACAAACACCGATAATAATTGAAGATTAAGTAATGCTCTGAAAGATTAATAATAATACTAATTGAAAGGAATATTGATTCACCCCCTCTCAGTATTTCCAACAATTGGTATTGGAGCTTGGTTCCTTCAATATCAGTTTAACGTGCTGGAAGGAGGTCATGGAGCATACCAAGAATGGTGTACTGCTCAATGAAAAATAAGTATGCACTACGGAAAGGAAGAATGGAGGTCTATCTCTTGGCGCAAGGTTACGAAGTATGGGACATTGTTCAAAATGGATTTACATCAACCGCAGATGAACAAGGTAAGAAGAATTTGGTAAATGATGTAAAAACAAAGAATATTATTATCGGTGGACTTATTGAATCTTCTTATCATAAGGTGGTTGGTTGTAAAACCACAAAAAATGTATGGGACAAGCTTGAGAATATATAGAAGGTGACTCAAATGTCAAAGAAGCAAAGCTTCAAATCTACGAGAGAAAAATTTGAGCAAATCATAATGAAAGAAGATAACAACATTGTTGCATACTTCCAACACGTTGATGAAATAACCAACACTCTGGAAGGATTGGGAGAGCTGTTGATGAGAAGACTATTATATGAAAGATTCTTAGAACGTTACTCAAGGAGATTCAACCCTAAAGGTATCGGTCTTAGAATATAGTGCAAATATGGACAAACTCGAGAAAAGAGGAATTACATGGAGTTCTCATAGTGTTGTGAATGTAGAAATTATATAACTTATGTGTTATATGTCCAAGATTCTCCTCGATCTCACACTATTTTAACTTCATGCAAAATACATAATCTATTCCACCATTGATCATTTTCGGAAATTAAATCAAGATTGCAATGCACATGAAACAATAAAAATTCACACACTTTAACACAATTGTTTAATGGGAAAGCTCAAGCTAAAAACCCCAACTATACGTATATAATATATGTCATAGAGATCATGTAACAATCCTCATACAAAGCTGATCATATCAAGCTCTCGGTACAATATAATCGCTACACACTAATCGAGGCCCGATCTTGCAAATCCATGCACCGATCTTTGCCACCTACTAGCCTCGCCTCTATCGCAATCCCTATTGAAGAATGGCTCGAATGAACTCTAATTCACCAAGATTGCGGGACGCAATCCTCATTGGCATCTCCATTGAGTGTTGGATGCAATCAATGCATCACTATAGTCACAGCGATAGTCACACTTGATCTTTCACCTATCTCTCCACCGGTCTCTCGTATATAATATATGTCATAGAGATCATGTAACAATCCTCATACAAAGCTGATCATATCAAGCTCTCAGTACAATATAATCGCTACACACTAATCAGTGCTCGATCTTGCAAATCCATGCACCGATCTTTGCCACTCGCTAGCCTTCCTCTCTGCAGCAATCCCTGTCTGAAGAATGGCTCGAATGAACTCGAATTCACCAAGCTTTGCAGGGTGTGCAATCCTCATTTGCATCTCCATTGAGTGTTGGATGCAATCAATGCATCACTATAGTCACAAGCGATAGTCACACTTTCTCTTTCACCTATCTCTCCACCTGGTCTCCACTAAAATTGTCATGCACTGTACTTAATCGATGTATTCTTCATTTGATTAATGAGTTATTATGTAGTGAATTAATTAACTAATTAATTCACACCACTCTCACTAGTGTATCAATCGATTAGACTAGATAAAACTAGCTCAACTGAGTCTAAGCCGAGTTAAACTAAATACAACTCCACCAACTACTTCTACAACTCCACCAAACTCGTCACAAGAGTTCTAATGAAGTCCCCCATGCATTAGCTCAAGTAAACCCTCGGGAATAGCGTAATTCCTTCACAATTAGTGCCACATACATCTCGTGCACTTAATCGAAGTGCTCCAAGAGAATAAGATAATGTTTAGAGTCCAAATATTATTAAGAGCTAATAATATTAGACATATCCATTTTTAGACTGCGCAATCTAAAAAATATATTCCGCCCTAATATGTCTAAAAATAGAAGTCCATCTATTTTTTCCAACTTGACCAACCATCCCACAAATAACATCCTACAACCCATAGAATATGAGCGACATGTCTAAAAATAGACTTTGCGCCAAAAATAGCTCATGGGCCCACTTAGTGAAGGCGACTCTTTTCACTAAGCTCATCTTCTTGTTGAATCTCAACACTCCCTCTCAACAAGATGAGGGATTATCTGCCACCACCGATCTCGTCCTACTGTAGGTATTCGAATTTTCTCCTAGTGAGCGCCTTCGTCAAAATATCCGCATCCCGATCCTCCATAGGAATGTAAGAAAGCAATGTGATCTTCCGCGCGCACACAATCTCTCGATATGATGGTACCGGATATCAATATGTTTAGATCTATCATGAAATACTGGGATTAACCAAGAGTTTAATGCAACTGCGATTATCACAATATATCATAGTAGGATCTAAGTGAGAACCGAACACAAACCAACGGGATCTTCCTCATCCATATAGCCTCGCATGTAGCCAAACTTGCTGCCATGTACTCGGCCTCCGCTGAAATGAGTGCCACAGAATCTTTGTTTCTGTTGTACTAAGAAACTGTTGTAGATCCAACAGCTGAAAAATCCATCCGGATGTGCTCTTCGTCCGTTGGGCTTCCCGCCCAATCTGCATCCGTGAAAGCCATGCAGCTTCAACTCATCAGATCATCGTACCACAATCCATACCCCGGATGTGCCCCTCGAGATAACTTCGGGACATGCTTTGCCGTCCTTCCAAAAAGAGCTTGGTAGACTTAACCATAGCTTGTGAAAGTCGGTTCTACGACATAGCATATGTCCAAGTCGTGTCTAAATAAACACATGAGCGAACCAACCAACTGCTCGATCAAACAGGTGGCATCCACTACCTCTACCGATGTGCAGCATCCTCTTTCCTCCAACCACCGGGAAGAGGAGTGTCGATAGGCTTGTAGCCTTGCATGTGAGAACTTCTCCGTATCTCCCGGGCATACTTTCCTTGAGGACACAAATAGTCCACCTTCCACTACCAAATTTCCATTCCTAGAAATAATGAAGGAGGCCCAAGTCCTTCATCTCAAACTCCTTCGCAAGATCTACCTTGCATGAGTGTATCAATAGTTCATCACTCCGTTAGTATTAAATCATCTACATAAAGTACAATGATCAAAAGCTTACCCTCCACCATAATCCGGGTATGGGTTAGGATCACGCCTCACTCTTGGCAAAACCAAGTTCGGTGAAATAACCTGTTTATTCGGTGTGTACCAAGCACGAGGTGCTTGTTTCAGCCCATACAACGCGCTTTTTGAGCTCGCACACATGCGACTCTTCTTGAAGATTTCAAATCCTTCAGGCTGCTCAATGTACAACTCTTCCTCAATGACTATGTTGAGGAATGCAATCTTCACATCCATCTTATGAATGTGCCAACCCATCTGTGCTCGAGAGAGCTAAGGATGGTTTGTATGGAAGAATACCTTGCGACAAGTGCAAAGGTTTCTTCATAGTCGATCCCCTCGATCCCAGTGAGAAGCCCCGAGCAACAAATCTTGCCTTATACTCCTCGATGCTCCTCGTTAGCAACTTTCTTCACTTTGTAGATCCATCTCGAACCTACCACTGATTTCCCTTCCGCCTTGGGACAATCTCCCATGCACTATTTACGACAATTGAATCATACTCTTCCACCATGGTATCTACCCATGTGGGATCCTCCATAGCTTCCTCGAAAGAGAATGGTTCCGTCACGATACACTTGCTCATCAGCAGCCATGTATCCGAGTAAATCGGTCGAGGGTGATTTTCACTATCTGCGCTCGTGATGTAGGGGCTCATACATTACCGTGCCGCATCGAGATTCGGTCGCTCAGCTTTTGTAGTGCGCTTCCGCCCTATGATGTTTGGCGCCGCATGAGTGGTTTCTTCCACTCCATGAACCTCCTCTTGTGGCTGATCCACATCTTGAGGCTCATCTTTAGGAACAAGTAGCTCCTCCTCTCGCATGCAAGTGTAGCTCCCTTTCAAGCGACAACTTCATCGCTTTCTCCTCATGAAATTTGATATCTCGTCTGCATCTGACGATCATTCGACCGTCTCGGAAAATACACACGATAATTGTGGGGTGTTTACGTGTACCCCACAAATATCCAAACCCTCTACGATCGGCTCAGCTTCTTCCTGGAATCCTTCTTCACATTAATGTAAGCAGTGAGCCAAAAATCTTCAAATGAGAAATATCGGAGCTTCTTACCGAAACGCCTCTTCGGGTGTAATCATGCCAGTACTCTATGAGGACAATGGTTTTGCACATAAACCGCAGATGTTGCATGCCTCAGCCCCACAAGTGTATGGAAGTCCCCGATCATGTAACATCGCTCGTGCGGTCATCCCATGATCATTCCGTTCTTTCTCTCTCGCGACCCCATTCTCGCTTTGGGTTATGAGGCACTATGAGTTCTCTTCAAATTCCTTCTTTGTTGTAGAAGTCTTTGAATTCGCAGAGATGTATTCACCACCATTATCGCTCCTTAGAGCTTTCACTGCTTCCCCCGACTCTTTCTCAACCAGACACCTTGAACTCACGAACTTTGAGTATGTCTCACTCTTCTTCCGCATGAAGAAGATCCAAAGACTTACGAGAAAAGTCATCAACAAATATCACATAATACCTGTGCTTTGCTGTTTAAGCAACCAAGAAAGGTCCACACACATCTGTGTGAATTCTCTCAAGGATCGTCGTGGCGCAACTATCCTTCTCATGAAAAGTGGTCTTCACAAATTTTCCTAAAGTACATCCCTTTCACTGATTTGACTACACAAGTGTACCCTTGGGAAGCCAGGTAGAAATTTGTTGCAAAATTTTCAAAGCGCCATGGTGAAGATGGCCCAATCTCTCGCTACAATTCGCCCTCATCCCGGCTCACCACTCCTTCCGCTTTGCTCTGCCATTATCGTCGAGCCCATCAACCTACAATTGATAAATATTCTTTAACTCGAATCCCTATCCTCTTGGTTTGACCGGTTGTTTTACTCTGCGCAGAAGGCTTTTCCCTCGCTAAAAACAACATCATAACCCTTGTCTTCCAACATCGCCACGAGATCAGATTCTTATTCAATCCCTGGAACATGCATGACATCCTTCAAGATAAAAGGTTTACCCAGACTCCCTCTCAAAGGAAATGGTCCCAATACGAGTCACACATGTATCTACCATCATCGCCCTTCTCGATGTGCACTCCAAGATCCTTTTCATCCAGATCACTAAACAAATCTTTGTATCAGATCATATGGAAAGACGCACTCACCGTCAAGAAACCACACCGATCCCATCACACTTGAAACCAAGCATGCGATCAAAAGAAAAAATCCAGCTCAAACCGTGAGGCTAAGGCCTCTCCAAACCTAGAATCCAGATGCACCGTTTATTCTTCTTCTTTGTGGGACAGTTAGTGGCAAAATGCACCGTGGCCGGTGATAGGAAAACACTTCACCTTGGACAAGTCCTCGCTTCTTGCCTTTAGCACTTTGGATTGAGAAGGATTTTTTCTTCCCCTTCCCTTTCCTTGCTTTGGCAGCCAAAGCGCAATTTTCTTCAACTTCATTCTTCGATGAAGATCCATCCCTCGGTACCTAGCCTTATCTCGTTTTTGCACAAGATCCGACCAAAGTCGCTCCCATCCCGTGCAGCTTTCTCAGTCCATTGATAGAGTCCTTGTAGCTATGCCAACTCTTCGGAAAGCCCAAGGGGATCCAAGCTAACCAAGTCTTCTCCATCAACATGTTAACCCCCACACTTCCCATCTCATCCTTGTAGTGGAAAAAACTTCGTGAGGTATTTTGGTATACGTGCCGCATTTCTCCATTTTTATTTTTTGAGCTTGTCTTTAGTGCCAACTTCCTCTGGTCACTTCTACTTTTGAACAAGTCCTGTCAAAGCCTTCCACATTAAGAATGGAGTGGCTTTACCGTGAAGGCTAGACACGATGTGGTTCTTCACACCTTCCAACATAATCCTTCGACACTTTGCTACCTTCTTTTACCATGCGTCAAGTGCGACGCATCGATAGAACCAGAGCTTTGGAATATCAACATCTATGAACTCCTTCAACCCATTATCATCCAACACCCCTCCATCCTATCCTTCCATGTAATATAATTCAAGCTGCCATCAAGGGCATACTCCAATCGCAATCAGTTGAAAGACATTTCAATGAATGCTCAACTTCGACACCAAGAAAACACTCACGACAAATTCGAATTCTGACCAAAGACAAAACAACGCTTCAATAATTGCAATATGATCCAATGATCAATCAGCTTTCCGATACTATGTAGAAATTATATAACTTATGTGTTATATGTCCAATATTCTCCCCGATCTCACACTATTTTAACTTCATGCAAAATACAAAACCTATTCCACCATTGATCATTTGCGGAAATTAAATCAAGATTGCAATGCACACATGAAACAATAAAAATTCACACACATTAACACAATTGTTTAATGGGAAAGCTCTAGCTAAAAAACCCCCAACTATACGTATATAATATATGTAATAGAGATCATGTAACAAGCCTTATACAAATATGATCATATCAAGCTCTCAATACAATATAATCGCTACACACTAATCATGCCCGATCTTGCAAATCCATGCATCGATCTTTGCCACCTACTAGCCTCGCTCTCAGCAATCCCTATTGAAGAATGGCTCCGGATGAAATCTAATTCCACCAAGATTGCACTGCGCAATCCTCATTGGCATCTCCATTTGAGTGTTGGATGCAATCAATGCATCAATATAGTCACAATCGATAGTCACACTTGCTCTTTCACCTATATCTCCACCGGTCTCCACCGAAAGCTTGCCATGTACTTGTAGTTAGTCGATGTATTCTTCGATTGATTAATGAGTTATTATTTAGTGAATTAAATTAACTAATTAATTCACACCACTCTCACTAGTGTATCAATCGGTTAGACTAGATACAACTAGCTCAATTGAGTCTAACCGAGTTAAACTAAATACAACTCCACCAAACTCTGTCACATGAGTTCTAATTGAAGTCCTCCATACATTAGCTCTAGTAAACCCTCGGGAATAGCGTAATTCCTTACGTCAACTGCTGTGCCACATCCGTGCACTTAATCGAAGTGCTCCAAGAGAATAAGATAATGTTTAGAGTCCAAATATTATTAAGAGCTAATAATATTCGACATATCTATTTTTTAGACAAGCAATCTAAGAATAGATTACGCCCTAATATGTCTAAAAATAGAAGTCCATCTATTTTTTCAAATTGACAACCATCCACAAATAGCATCCTAGCAACTCATAGAATATGATCGACATGTCTAAAAAATAGACTTTGCGCCAAAAATAGCTCGCGGGCCCACTTAGTGAAGGCGACTCTTTTTTCACTAAGCTTATCATCTTGTTGAATCTCAAGAAAGTGAAGCCATCTCCAAAAATAGAAGAAAAGAGATATCAATGCCTTAGAAATAAGCCACTTCGAGGGGGCAACCTCCAATACATTACATGAATGAACAATTATTGGATGATACAAATTACAAAACCTCCTTTCTATATATAGGAGTCCATGGGAACACAATGTAATCCGAGCCAACTTAACAATAATAATTTAAGGGCACAATAATAACAATATGGGGGTTACGGGGTACAATAATAACAATAAGGGGGTTACACTAACACAATAAGGTACTATACTAGTAATATAGGGAACTAACATTCCCCTCTCCTTCAAAAAAAGTGTTGTCCTCAACGTTTGAGTAGCTTTGGGTGCTTCGTATAAAATTCTCATCCTCCCATCCCGGAATCTTCGGTGGGTAAGTTCTTCCACTTGATGAGATACTCCGAAATTGATCGATTCCGTAGTCGTCAGAGTTCTTGTTTTCCGTGATCGCTTAAGGTTCCAATATGATTTTTTCCTTCCTCATCAAGTTCTAGCAATATTGTTTGAACTTGGAAGATTTTCAACTATAACCTTCTTTAAGCATGAAACATGGAAAACTGGATGCACTTGTGAAGAAGCGAGAAGCTCCAATTTGTATGCCATAGTACTCAATCTTTTGCAACACCTTGTAAGGACCATAGTACTTTGGCGATAATTTATTATCCTTCTTAGCTTGTTTGAGGGAAATTTGTTTGTATGGTTGTAGCAGTAAAATACAGTCATCCTACATCAAAACTTATCTCGTTGTGATGTTGATCTCGCCCGTTGTTTCATTCAATTTTTGTGCCAAATTCAGGTTATCCTTTAAGAGTTGGAGAACTTCTTGTTGATGCTCGATGTGATCTTCCATTGCTTGAACCTTCGAATTTTCTCTGATAGATGATGTGATGGATGGTGGATGATATCCATAAAGTGCCATAAATGGGGTCATTTTTGCTGCAGTATGGAAGGAAGTGTTATACCACCATTCAATGAGAGGTAACCACTTGACCCATCGTGTTTGTTTATCAGATACAAAACAATGAAGATATTCTTCCAAACATTTATTTACTATCTCAGTTTGGCCATCAGATTGAGGATGATAAGACGAGCTATGAGCTAATTGAGTACCCAAACAAGAAAATAACTCCGTCCAAAAATTTCCAGTAAAAATGGGATCTCTGTCACTCACAATAACCCTTTGGTTTCCATGTAGCTTTTGAGTTGTGTCCATAAATGTAGTAGCAACTGTACTTTCTTTAAATGGATGAGATAATGCACAAAAGTGTGCATAATTGGTAAGTCTATCAACTACCACCATGATGACACTCTTTCCTTCGGACTTAGGTAAACCTGTGATAAAATCCATTAAAATCTCCTCCCAACGTTAACTTGGAATGGATAAAGGTTGTAGAAGTCCTGGGGTCTTAATTGTTTCCACTTTATTCTGCTGGCAAACCAAACATTCCGCCACAAACTTTCGAATATCAGATCTAAGGCCATCCCAAAAAAATTCTTTCTTCACCCTGTGGTAAGTTTTTAAAAATCCTGAGTGTCCTCCTAAAGGAGAAGTGTGCAATTCCAGAAGAATCTTTTGTTTTAGTCGGGAATTCTTACAAAGATATAAGCGATCTTTGTACCATAAGGAATCATTTTTCCAACTAAATGTATCAGATGTACTAGGATCTTGCTGCAACTTTTGAATGAGTGTCCATACATCTTTGTCCTTCTTCCATTCATCTCTTGCTTCGGTTATCCAATCTGGTTGGATAATAGAAATGGCACAAAGCAATGCTTCCACCTCTTCATTCTTTCTTGAAAGTGCATCTGCAACAACATTAAGCTTTCCTTTTTTGTAGATTATTTCAAAGTCATAACCCAACATCTTTGTGACCCATTTTTGCTGCTCTTCTGAAGATAGTCTTTGTTCCAAAAAGTGTTTAAGCCTATCATGATCAGTTTTTACCTTGAAGTGTCTTCCCATTAGGTAAGTTCGCCATTTCTTTAGTGCATGCAGTATTGCTAACATTTCCTTCTCATAAATAGGTTTCTATAAATAATTTCCTTTGATTGGACGACTTTCAAAAGCAATGGGTCTTCCTTCCTGCATTAAAACTGCACCAATTCCATTTCCTGAGGCATCACATTCCACAATAAAGGTTTTTGTGAAGTCTGGCGTAGCTAAGACCGGTGCTAGGCACATTGCATCTTTAAGATGTTCAAAGGCCTTAGTTGCTTCAGGAGTCCATGAAAATGCATCTTTCTTCAATAATGTTGTTAGAGGTGCTGCTATTCTCCCATAATTCTTAACAAGCTTGCGATAATACCCTGTTAACCCGAGAAATCCTCGCAACTGCTTTATGGTTGTGGGAACTTTCCATTCCTTAATGGCTTTAATTTTGTTAGGGTCTACTTTAACACCCTCGTGAGATACAATATGACCGAGATATTCCACCTCTTGTACTCCAAAGAAACATTTGGATGTTTTTGCATATAATTGTTTCTCCTGCAATAGTTTGAGCACCCTGTCAACATATTCAACATGATCCTTCCAAGACCTACTGTAGATTAGTATATCATCAAAAAATACTAGCACAAATTTTCTAAGGAAGGGTTTGAAAATGGAATTCATCAACCCTTGAAATGTAGAAGGTGCATTGGTAAGGCCAAAAGGCATGACCAAAAATTCATAATGACCCTCATGAGTTTGAAATGCTGTTTTTGGAATATCTTCAGTCTTCATTGTAATTTGATGATATCCTGAATGAATATCCAACTTGGTAAAATAAATTACTCCATGTAATTCATCCAATAATTCATCAATCACAGGAATGGGAAATTTATCTTTAATGGTGAGCTTATTGAGCTCCCTATAATTCGGACACATGCACCATGATCCATCCTTCTTGTGTACCAATACTACAGGAGCAGAGAAAGAACTTTGACTAGGTTGAATTATACCCGCCTCTAACATTTCTGCAATCATATGTTCAATTTCACTCTTTTGGACATAAGGATATCTATAAGGCCCGATGTTTGGAGGAACACTTCTTGGAATCAAATGAATAGCATGATCATGATCACGAATAGGTGGGAGTCCTTTGGGAGTTTCAAACACATTGGAATGATTGTCCAAGACTTGTTGGAGATCTGCAGAAATAGATGATTTTGATGTTGGAACTTCTAGTGAGCATAATTGTGCAATTACGCCTCGTTATTACTTCCTTAGAAGCTTTGTCATGACATTAGAGCTTATTATCTTTCTTGGTTTCTCTGCAATACCCCATAATTCGACTTCCTTTCCTTCTGAAAATTTTTTCAAGAAAAGTTCTTGAAAATTAAAAGCTACCATCCCCAAATATTGTAACCATTGTACTCCTAGTGCAACATCATCACCTCCCATAGGAATGGAAAGCATTGGACTATTCAATACATATTTCCCCATGGTTAGCTTGATATTATGGCATTTTCTAGAGAAATTTATAGTTGCTCCATTTGCAACCATCACTTGACATTCTGGTGCTGGGTATAGGAAACAATTTAATTCCTTGACTACCTTACAATGAATAAAATTATGAGTGCTACCTGAATCAATCAACACTATTACCTTTTTCTTCTTGATATGTCCTTCTATCTTGAGAGTTTGAGGAGTGGTAATTCCTGCCAATGCATTACACGATATGGTCGGACTCATTTCTTCCTCTTTTAGGGCTGGTTCCTGGTGTATATCCTCTTCTTGTTCATTTTCTTCTTCCTCTTCACAATCTATGTAAAATAATTTCTTCTCAGCACACTTATGACCTTTAGTGTATTTGCTATCACAACTGTAGCAAAGCCCTTTTCTCTTTTTTCTTCCAATTGTTGTGGTGTCAACCTTGTAGGTTGTGGAAATTTGGCGTAGCAACACTTCCTTCTTTATAGAAGTGAGTGGTAGGCTTCCTTGTCGCCATAATTTTACATTTAGTTTTTCTTGCCAACTTGAATGCCTTCTCTAATGAATCAGGTTCCAAAACGCGAACTTCATGTTGGATGCTATCCTTTAAAGTACCTATGAAGAGATCAATCCTGTGTTCCTCTGGAATATCAGTTACCCTTATATTCAATTTTTGGAAGTCCTCAATGTGCTCCCCCATTAAACCCTTTTGTTTGAGATTTATCAATTGGCTAGAGAAGGTGTTGCTCTTTGTATCCTCATAATGTGCTATCATTTCCTCCGTAAAAATTGACCAAGTGACAATTTTTTTACGGGAGAAAAGCCATCGATACCATACAAATGTATTTTGTTCTAAATGTAAATTTTCAATGCGTACCTTTTGTGTGTTTTGCACGTTATGGAGATCAAAATATTGCTCCATCTGTAGTATCCATGTTACAGGATCCTTTCCATCAAACTTCCTCATATCCATTTTTGGAATATGGTGGTTCTTCCCGCCAACATTAGAGTTTATAAAGTCACAATTAACATTTATTTTGTTATCATCATGAGTTTCCTCTACTATCTTTTCACCATTAGGAAACATTTCTTGTATCAACTTTATCAAACCTTCCATGTCTGATTTTAGATCATTCTTCATGTTTTCCATGTTGTCTTTCATTTTTTCATTGATCTTAGCTTCCATGTCATCCATCTTAGATTCCATGCTAGCTTCCATGCCATCTATCTTAGATTCCACACATTTCTTCAAACCATCCATATTATTCTTCAAACCATCCATCTTCGCTTCCACGCCTTTCTTCAAAACTTCTATTTCATTTTTTGTTTCTCTTTGCGAGAGCGAAATTTGGTGCACTTGCTCTTGTTATTTTGATAGATCATGTTGCAATTCTTCATCTTCATGAGTCATAGTAGAGCCTTATGAAGGCTTAATGGGTGTTGAATTATTTTTACGGGGCATTTTTTCAGAACCCAATACTGATATATATTCTACAATATGCCCTTGGAATCAATTCAAATTGATTCTTCAAACAAGACTTATGCAATTCGGAAAAAAAATACACACCTTTTTCTTGCTTTTGAGGAGCTCGATATTGAAATTGGATTGTCTCTGTGATTGCGGCTCTTCAATATTTGAAATTTGGCATTGAGGTAGCCTTCTAAATTATCTTTCTAGTGCCACAAGTCTGACTTGATTTGGATTATCCAAGGCAAAGTTATGTCCAATCTCCCACAATGACCTAATTATGGATTGGTTCAGTAGAGCAAACTTATACGACTTGCCACGTGTCACTGTTTCATCTTTTAGCTCTGAAATTGATAGCAAAGAAACTATAGTCTGTTTAATTGCGACCACTTTTTATGGCACTCCAATCTGATGCACATAGATAAAGTTATGAATATTTTCCCACGATCACCTCTTTGAGATGAAATTCAGGAGCTTGAAAAAGCACTACCTTCCACAGATCATATCTCCGAAAATATTGTGAACCAAGCTCTGAAATTTTGTGACGATTTTCCTTAGGATTTCAGCTTCACACCCTAAATATTTTAGATTCTGAACCTTTGTAGAAAAAAAAGTTATAGCGCAAATGCCACGATGAATTGTTTATATTAAATTGAGGAGCCTGCAAAAATACCTAACTTCCACAGATCATATCTCTGAAAATATTGTGAACCAAGCTCTGAAATTTTGCGACGATGTTCCTCAGGATTTCTGCTTCGCACCCTAAAAATTTTAGCTTCTGAAACTTCGTAGAAAAAAAGTTATAGCGAAAATTCCACGATGACCTGTTTGGAGCAGCGAAACCCTAGAATCCAAAGCTCTAATACCAAATGTTGTGAAGCCAGCTCCAAAAATAGAAGAAAAGAGATATCAACGACTTAAAAATAAGCCACTTCTAGGGGGCAACCTCCAATACATTACACGAATGAACAATTCTTGGATGATACAAATTACAAAACCTCCTTTCTATATATAGGAGTCCCTGGGGCCACATTGTAATCCTAGCTGACCTAACAATAATAATTTAGGGGCACAATAATAACAATATGGGGGTTACAGGGGTACAATAATAACAATAAGGGGGTTACTATTAATATAGGGACCTAACACATAGCATATGAAATGAGACTTGATGAAGAAGAGGGTACTTCGCATCTAGAAATTGCGTTCGCTGCATCTATGAAAACCAATAAGGAGAAACAACCTTCAAAGGCATATACCTACACCTGCAAGTGTGAAGAAAAGGAAGATGATGAAGAAGGTCTTTCAGATGGAGAATATGCTTACTTTACGAGAAAACTAAAAATTGGTAAGGCAAAATTCAAGGGTAAACTTCCATTGATATGTTTCGGCTATGGTGAGGTTGGGCATTTCGCAGCAAAATGTCCGAATAGAAGTGATGGAAACTCAAAATAAAAGAAAGGCTTTAAGAAATTCAAAAAGCAAAGAAAAAATAAAGGATTTAAAAGAAACTTTCTCTCTAAAGAAGATAGCTCATCATTCGATGAAGACAATTACAGTGAAGAAGAAGCCAATGAGAGAGTATTGTTTATGGCCAAGCACATTAAACAAGAGGTGTCAAACAATGAAGAAGAAGTGATGACCAAAGAATAATTTTCTAAGGAGGCAATCAAGATTCTAAAAGAGCTCAAGGCTAAGAAGATTCGTTCCAATACTCTTGAAGGACAAGTTCAAGGTCACAAAATTGAAGTTGAAGCACACAAATGTATTGAAGGGTCACTTCAAAAGAAGTTGGAAGAAATCAACCAAGAAAGAGAAGCATTAGAAGCCAAAGTAGTCTTGTTGCGTAAGAAAGTGAAGAAGGAAAAAACTGTCCAAACCTATGCCAACAATTTAAGGGCATTGGAAGAACTCATCAACAATCAACGATCTTACAACGACAGAACTGGCCTCGGTTACAAAGAAGAAGGAGCAGGACCTTCTACAAAAAAATACAATGAACCTATGAGATATGACATGCATGTAGACTTCATTGGACAATATTCGCAAGAACAACCTTGGAAGACAATTCCTCGACGAAGATTTCCATCTAGGTACCAACATAATTTTTATGGCTATTGTTATTCATGTGGAAAATTTGGTCATAACGCTGTAGAATGTCGTATGTACCCTAGGAACCAATACAATTTAACATCAATAGATTTGAACATTTAATGTTACAAATGTCAAAATTTTGAACACATAGCCAAAGACTGCAGACTTGAAAAATCCTCCAGAATAATCTTCGAAGCCACAGAACGAACGGAAATGGAAGAAGAAGAAGACTGATAATTGTGCTCTTGCTCTCAAGGCTCAAAAAAACAAAGATGTGTGGTATGTTGATAACGGTTGCTCAACACATATGACTGGAGATAGAAAGAAATTTGTATCTTTGAAAGAGAAGAAGGATGGAATCGTTTCCTTTGGAAATGATGGATCTTCAAATGTTATAGGATTAGGTACCATCACTCTCGGAAGCAAATATGATCTAGCCAAGAATGTTCTATTGGTTGAAAACATGAATCACAATCTGCTCAGTGTTGGACAAATGTGTGATCAAGGACACACAATACTATTTAACTCCAAAAAATGTGAAATCAGGAAAGGCAAGTATGGTGAAATTGTGGCTACAACAAGTCAAGCTCCAAACGACATATATGTTCTGGATGAAGAAACTAAAGCATGTCTAATAGCTAAAGAGGATGATATAATATTTGGTAGCAATGATGATCGAGTAAGTAAGAACTTTTCTACAAAGATGCAAAGTGACTTCGAGATGTCTTTACTTGGTGAGCTGACATACTTCTTGGGGCTTCAAATATCTTAGCAAGAGAAAGGATTATTTATATTTCAAGCCAAGTACATCAAGGAAATACTCAAGAAATTCAAAATGGAAGATTGCAAACCCATCCTTACTCTGATGGTAACAGGTTGCAAAATGAGCATAAACGACTCATCTAAGGATGTGGATCAAAGGTTGTACAGATCTATGATTCGCCAGATGTTATGCAAGCAGTTGGACAAGAAGCAAGATCCCAAGTAGCACCAAAAGAATCACATATTATTGTTGTCAAAATAATTCTTCGATATCTAAAGGGAACACCAGAATATGGCTTGTGGTATCCCAAGAGTAACAATCTCATTTTTCTAGCCTTTACAGATGCAGATTGGGCAGGAAGCATTGATGATCGTAAGAGTACTCGTGAACCATTTGAATATCTTCTCCAAAAGCTTGGGATTCTCCCAAGTTCTCATTAGATTTTCCTTATTCAGAATATAAAGGGGGAGTGGAAGTGTGTACAGGTCTGCATGATGGTTGTGTGTCAGAGGGAGTTACACTTTGCCATTGATGTCAAAGGGGGAGAGAATGTTGTAGGAAGAGGTGTCATGATCGCAGGGGGAGTACTTGTGTTGCCATTAATGCCAAAGGGGGAGATTGTTGATCAATGGTTGTCATTGATGTCAACCTAAGTAGCACTAGGGGCTCCCTGATCTTGCATGGTAATTTTGACTTAAAAAATTACTATATTCTAGGTTAAGAATATTTTTGATGGTTTTTACTTGTCGAGATGTTTCTGTTGATATATGGCACACCATGTAATTCTTCATGGTTTGAGAGATATTCATGTTTGAAGTTTGTAACCCCAGTTAGTGGGCTAAAACACCATGAGGTTGTGGCATGGGTCATTGAAAATTCAACAATTAATAATTTTTAAGCTCCTAAAATCCCTCCCATGTTCACTTGTTGAAGACCATCTCAACCTAAGCATTTATATAAATTGTGATCGTCATATCCTCCTTACGTAGGGATTTCTCTACCTGAAACAAGTCATCGTGGAATTTGCGCTTAAATTTTTTTTTCTACGAAGGTTTAGGAGCTGATTTTTTTATGAGACGATTCTGAAATCTTGAGGAAGCTCCTGTAAAAATTTCAGATCAAGATGTGCAACATTTTCAGAGATATGATTCATGGAATTCAGTGTTTTTGCAGGCTCCTGAACTTCATCTCAAAGAAGAGAGCTTGGGAAAATCGTCATAACTCTCTCTTTGAGTATCAAATTGGAATTATGTAAAAAGTGGCAGATAGTGCATGAACTGTAGTTTTCACTGTATTAATTTCAGATCTGAATGAAGAAACAGTGACACGTGGCACGCCGTACAAGTTTGCTCTACTGAACCAGTCCACAATTAGGTCATTGTGAGAGATTGAGCATAACTCTCTCTTGAAAAATCCAAATTGGATCAGACCTGTGGCATTGGAAAGAAGACTTATAGGAATACTACAAAATCGAAAATCACATATTTGAGATCTGAAATAACATAGATACACCAAATTAAATATCGAGATCATAGAAGGCAAGAAAAAGCTAGATCGTGTGTTGTCAAGGGCTACAAGGGACTAGACTTTCTAGACTTGCAAAGCAAAGCAAGGTGCAACAGAGGGTAGCATGACAAGATCAGCAATCAAGGTGCAGAACAACAGCAAGAATTTCACCACATGAAGTCTTCAAGTGGGCAACACTGCATACAGTATTTATAAAGGTATCATTGTACTAAGTCATTGTAAATGCATCATTGTAAAAATTGTATAAGTGCCTATCTGCCAAGAGTTGAAGATGCAGTGTCGGGAGGTCTAGGATCATCATTAGGTGTTTGTGTCATAGTTGGGGTTATGGTCTACTGTGTCTTCTTCTTCTAAATCATTCTATATCATTGTAAAGTTGACCATTTTCCTTGGTACGAGAGTCCATTCTTCTTTTATTCTTCTATAGGGTGGTAGGGTGGTGCTAGGCTGGTGCTTGAAGTCACCAATAGGTTCAAGCCTGTGAAAAATTCAGGGTGGTAGGGTGGTGGTAGGGTGAGTTGTAGCTCATTGGGTGTTGGGGCATCCGTTCAGTTGACTACTGAAGAATCTCGGGCATTGGAGAGTCCATCCAGTGGGAGCTGGAGAAGAATGCTTTTCTAGATTCTAGGAAGTTGGAGCTTTATTTTCAATTGGAGTTGAATATTAAAGAATTATTAGAAAATAATTCAGGTGGTTTTTGTCTCGGAGAGGGTTTCCACCTTAAAAACTGTGTGCATTTGTGTTCCTTTTGTTTACTGTTATCATTGTACAAACACTGATAATAATTGAAGATTAACTAATGCTATGGAAGATTAATAATAATACTAATTGAAAGGAATACTGATTCACCCCCCCTCTCAATATTTCCAACAACTACCAAGACCCCTATTCCATTCACTCCTAATTTATTTAAAAAGATTCTTTGGCTTCCTGAAGCTGATCATATTTTTAGGATAGTAGAGGTTGTCACCTTACTCACGAACCATAATGGAGGAAAGGGTATTCTCAATAAATTCTTGAAAAACCTACCAAGGAGTTGGATAACACTAGAATAATTGAGGTATGTACATTAGACAATCCACACAAGGGATTTGCTTGGTTTTTAAAAATAATTCTTGGTCATGAATCCTTTGAATTTTCTCCTAAATAATTTACAAGACTCATACAATTTCTACTAAAATTTCAAATCAACTAGGAAATTATACTCAAACAAAAAATTTTAAATGTCTTCATATCTAGCGTATGTTATTATATACTACAATGTTTTTGAAGGCCTACCAAGGTCATAGCTTTCCAACTTTGATTCTAACCTGGTGCATTCTTGATCCAGATCTTGGGGGATGAGATCCAAGAAGCTTAAATGGCAAGGAGGAGGAGATGAAGCACATAGATCTACCATGAAACTAATCAAAATAAAATTTATAAAAATACAAGAACTGAATACATCACAAAAATAGAGAGAGAGAGAGAGGTTTGGAGAAGAAGGATTCCATTAACAAGAACTGCTACATGCAATGAGGCCCATTTTGGAACCTCTCCTTCCTAACCTTCACTCTCTTCCTATTGCCTTATTATGATGTGTCTTTTTGACAGAGTCAACTTTAATTAGGGGTTTAATTCATTAGCCACATATCTATCATGTTCCCTTTTACATAAAAATATACTTTATGACTTATACATTAAAACTTAGACTATAAGGCCCCCAAGGTTCAGATCAGTCATCCCCCACTAGAAAATGATGGTCCCATCATTCACCTATGCTACAAAAAGAGGGGATCCATTATGTTTAATGTACCATAATGATTACAATATGCTACAAGCCAATGAAGAGAAGGGTTTTGTGTGGTTAATCAAGAACTGTGGATTTGTGGGTGATCCATAACCATCATGACTACAATGTGACAAGTGCCACTGAAAATAAGTGTTTTGCATGGTTAACCCATAACCATGGGTTTATGGATGGCCCATATTCGAGTGGGAAATGGCAAGCTTGGAGAATCATTTGTGTGGTTTACATAACCGTGGGTTTGTGGATGACCAATAATTGTGTGTGTGTGTGTGTGTGTTTATATATATATGTTATCTTACAATTGAATTTTTGCATTAGTTTTGTTGATATATTTTGCTACATGTGATGAAATTGAATTTTGTTAAAGGACCATTTTAGGTATGAAGAGACCTTTCCATTGATATAATATACTTGCTATGTGATGATATTTGGAGTGAGAAAATCATTTTAGGTATTGAAGGGGCCTTTTCCATTGATATAATATACTTGCTATGTGATGATCTTTGGAGTGAGAAAATAATTTTTGAAACTCAAGATACACACAACCACACAACTTTATAGACATGTGTGACTTCAATTGATGATATCTCTCAAACTAGGAAACAAAATCAAATTCCGTAAAAACCCCATTTGAGCTAATGGAAAATCATTTAAATTGAGTCTATGCACTCTATGAAATGATTTGTAGAGGTCATGGAACCTATATGAAGTTTTCTAAAGATTATTTTCCTACATTCCCTCCATTTTTTTACTTTTATGGCGACCATATCACTATGGGCCAACTGAGAAATGGTTGAAATGAGGCCACCCAAGATTCTAATGTTGCATACACAAATTTTTAAGCTATGTCATGGTTGTATAAATATGAAATGTGTGAGCACCAATTGCAGTGGGCCATAAAATATTCCAAGGGTTTGTAGAGAAACATGGGTTGCCATAGAGGTCATGGAACCTCTGTGTTGTAAACCAATGGATGTACTAAATCCATGTAATAATGCTTATGCAATGGTGAATGAAGATCCAAGGCTAGAAAAAACTGTAATTCTTGTGGAATAACTATGATATTCATAGTGTATGGACCAAAAAACAAACTCCAAAGGTGCCAAAAGGAGTTTGGAGATTGCTACAAAACTTTAAGACTGAAATATGTTTCAAATATTAGTTCCCATGGAGTGGAAACTTGATATGATACCAATTATTTAAATCTTGGGGAATAAGAACCAGGAGGCTTGAATACTGAGTAGGAGGAGGAAAAAATACAAATCTTCCATGAAACTAATCAAAAGAACACTGATAAAAATGTAAGAATCGAATAAATTACACACACACACACATAAAGAGAGATAATTGGAGAAGAAAGATTCCATTAACAAGAATCATTACATGTAATGGGGCCCATTTGGGACCTCTCTTCCCGACCTTTACTCTATTCCTATTGTCTTATTATAAGGTTTCTTTTTAATGGAGTCAACCTTAATTAGGGTTTACTATGTTAGTTATATATCTATGAAGTTCCCTTTTACATAAAAATATACTTTATGATCTGTACATCCCCACTTAGGCTATAAGCCCCCCTAACAATCAATTATGGTGCCCTTCACTCTAGAAGCATAAATACCATTCAATTTTTATCCAGTCTTGAATTTCTTTCTTATAAAATGTAGGAGAATGTTTGTTGGTCATTTAGCTACTAGGTGCTCCCCTAAAGCTTTGGCCCTTTAGTAAAAAAAAGGAAAATTTTCAAATGCAAGAATATTTTTCATTTATTCGCTCGTTTGGATTTGAAAGGAAGCGTTTAATTCTTCCAATATATGTTTATGACAAAATATTCTTACCAGAAGTGTATCTATAGTACAAGTACTATGAAGAAGCAATTTATATCTCTGCTAATAGACTTGGCAATTTTAGTGTTAAGAATATTTCCAATATTGATGACTATGGATAGTTTCAAATTAATTGAGTTAGAAGTAGTCAAGGGTTTTGAACGTGAAACTATTTTTCATGCCCGTTGACGGGCCCCAAAATTGACATCTTTTTCCATCTTCTTTTCCCTATTCCCAATTCCTTTTCACTTTCCTATGACCCCATATTAGTCCATTCTAATGCTTATATGTGGAATTGGGACATAAAGTGTTTTTCATTGTATTTCCTTAGTATTTTACATGAATTTATGATTAAACATTAGAAAAATATCATATTTGTATTTATATTTGAGTTAATGTGTAAGGACGAGTGTTTAGTCAATTTAATGTCTTAAATTGCTTGCATTA